>CM067374.1:4455669-4838050 GCA_034401795.1 Chaetoderma sp. LZ-2023a
CACGACACGACGATGTTCCAGTTGAGGTCAAATTCATTGGTTGTGAATTTTTCTCCGGTTTTGTCATTTTTGGCGGGTGAAAACCCTTTTGGCGGGTGGGGTTGAATTTTTACCGGTTCTGTAATTTTTACCGGTTCAGGCATTTTTAGCATTTCCGCCCATGATTTGCGCATGCTGGGATTTATATACTTTGAATCATAAATTCCCAGCATCACAATTTCAATGTAATTTTTATTAAATAGTAGACATACAATTATGACGCCATATACTTCAGTGACAGATTGGATATACCCCTTGGAACCACACCAAGAGGAACTATCTCCGATAGTCTGCCTGTATCGGCACCAACATATTTACAGCCATGTTATAATAACAGCTGTCCGGTAACGTCCCTGATAACGCAGTCTACTGGGCCGATGATAGGCCGATACTGGGCCCGGTACTGAACGGTATCGGCCCGGCATGACCCCATTTAACTGTATTATCTGGGTGTACTGCAATATGTATTAGGCCGTGTGGATTTCTGCGACCACGTGCTGCCATAGTGAAGCAGCTAGTTCCAAATGAGGTGTCAAAGACTCATAAGTATGAGAATACCTTACGTTATAGAGAAATGAATGCTCAACCATTGAGCCTCCTAATATAATTAGTTAGTTGAAGTATTTATCCCGAGACCGGTCCCTAAGCTGAAAGACTATAACTGAGAAGTTCATTTCTGCATTCCAGATGTTAACTCAAGCCCACTTATTAACCCATAGTTCCTATAAGTTTACTGTTTTGTTTTATTGGAGCAGAACGCATGTTATTACCCAGTAGTGTCATTCGATGAGTCAATCCCTGATGACTGAACCCGAGTTCCATTACAGAATCGTGCTACTGTTTCAGTCATATAACTCATGTCGGTAAGTGTAATACAAAAATAATATAGCTATAATCATTGTAGCTGCAATTCACTAGACTATTTGGTACAAAATAACTGAAAATGTAGTGCGTCAGGTTTAGACCACTTCTGATGAATCATCTTCCCCGTTACAACTATGCTCTTTCTTATTGAATAGCGGTCTTCTACAGTTCATGCCACTACAAGAACATTATGGCTACAGAGTTCAACGACTGGAAATCTAATTTATGAATTTGGGTCTATGGCCAGAAGGCTGCCCAAGCTTTGCTGTCCAAAAATCTGCAACCAGCGATACCAAGAGTTGGTGTAGCCCCGGTCCTCCTCGTAAGCAAGTACTGCATTAGATGTAGCTAATGCCCTTGATCAGAGTCAAAGACACGGCAAACCAGTCTCACTTGGCTAACACCCATGTTCATAGGTACTGGTATGCCAGTTTACAGTTCCAGTAACACGACTTATGGGATGGGAGCTCAGATACTTCAGATGGTCCTGCGATGCTTTAGAATGTAGCATGCCTGCAACTACTCTGGCCTCTAGCAAATTAAGCGAACCACCACTAATTGTTGCGAAGAACAACAGGTGACAGACAGCGTTGTCTGGCTATTTTTTTCGGAACCTGATTCACTAAAGGGTGGTGTCTGAAGTCCTCCTTGAAACAGCATGGTGCCACGTTCATGACCAAAGCAAACGTTCACACCACGTTGGAATCATACTTGTCCGAAGACTAGCCAAACCAAAGCTGTAGAGACTAAGCCGACACCGATGTGAACCGACCCAATAGGCGTTTCCAAGTTCATCCATCCATCATATGACGTCATAATCAACTACGTGACGTGTGTGATGACGTCATAATCATGCCGTCATGGTTGATTCGAAATAGTCCATCTTTAACGTTTAATGGTTCGACACGTTGTACGAATTGTATGTATATTTTATAAATAGTTATTTAATAAACATTTTGTTGAATATTTTGAAGCCAATTTGACCGGACGCTGTTGCTGCCGTTTCAAAATATTTAACAGCCTACATGTATAGTTTTCTGGAAACAGATAGTCAATGAGCTCGGGGATCGATCAATCCCAACACGAGCTAGGTGTGGGTGGGGATTAGCTACTGATGGGCGGGACATAGCTAGACCTGGAAAGATTCATTAGAAAGAAATACCGGCCGTGTCCGTGACCAGTACCGCAAACAAGTATCAATCCAGGTAACGCCATTTCACAAACCGCGCCGTGCAGAGAATATTAAGTTTTTACAATGGCAAAGGATCTAATCTTTCTTAATAAGTTGAGCCATTCACGGTTGCAATCTATATCAAAGCGGTTTTAACTCTCTTTACACACACATAAGTTTATAAGCTGAACGTGTTTATAATCTGTAACTAATTAAACTAAATAATTAAGTAGGGCCCGTTTTATAAGTCGAACTTTCTGTCGCGCCGCGCCAATGACGGCTGGTTGATTTATATAGTAGACATTTTCAGGCAGATTTATCTGGCACGGCACATGAGAAGTTCGACTTATTAATCGGGACTAAGTTGATTCAGACTATTGGTAAAGGATAACAACCTGACAAAAATGAATACCGGCTTGACGCATCTCATGGCGATTTTGCACTAATTGTGTGACTATATACCTAGACCATACCACTCGCATACTGTGATGGTATTATTCAACTAAAATGAATACTTGAAATGGTCGATACAGTGTTCAAAGAACACGATATATTATAGAGTAGTTGCCATTAGAATACAATTGCTAAATTATGCAAAATTATCACAGCAACAGGAAATTACAAGGACGGACATCTAACCAGTATTAACTCATTTGACCTAACCAGTATTAACCCATTTGTTATCAGCCAAAGCATTGCGTTAAAAATCACTAAGTACAATTACATTTTAATAAGGGTCGTGTCTTAAGAATAACCAGAGAATGTTTCACTTAATCGATAAGCAAATAGAATGTCTGTGTTTGCTAAACTGTCAGGAATTCCAGAAACTAGATTTTGAAAGCACATGGCTGGATGACAATGATAATTATATTAACTAGCTTCTGGAAACAGAAGTGCTAATCTATTTGAATTTTATCTGACAAATAAACGTATAGTACTCATATGCGGTGAAAATAGAATAAAAAATGTATACGTAATTTTGTATATACATTCTAATCGAGGATATCAAATAGCTATATCTGCATGATTGCAGCTGCTATATCTTATACCTTGCCGACGGACAAACGCCATTTTGCGTGTGATGTCAGCTAACATGTGGTGTATTCGAATATGACGTCGGATACTAGAGTGGCAGATAAGATCGATCCATCGACATAGACTGCGTTCGTGTCTCGCAAGATCTCCTTCAATACGAAATCGAGAAAAGAATCTGGTGTGTAATGAGTAAGTAACCTTTACCGCAGTAATTTTCGCCAGAAGTTGGTGAAAATGAGATTTTAATTTTGAAAAGCCACGATACATAGCAGACAACACGCTATGCATACCAGACAATATTATTTCATACAAAACTTGATGATATAAAGCTCACAGTCTTCTATATGAAACATAGTTAACAGAGAAATAATCCCTGTTAATTCGCCGTAAAATTCGAATCGGTCGCGCACAAAATATGTACTAGAATTTCCTGACGTTGCGTAGATACTAATATCACATGAACCGCTGGTCCGATCGAGTTGATTTTAATGTCTGTATCAAGTTAGTGATATAGGGGTTAGGATGGTATCAAAGTCAACACGGTCCACAATGGTGCGCGTACAGTTCACTACGGAGATGGACTGGGTCCCGAGCTGTCTGGTCTCCAAAGTTGAGTCTGGCTAATATCTTAGTCGTTATGATGACGTGGCATTGAAGTTACGGCTCTATTTTTGATTGGCATAGTCTGGTGGCATGGGCCATTAAATTTAACTAAGTACAGCATTGCTTTCTAAAATAGCATTAATATGTAATGGCTGATTAAAATTACTAACATTTCGTCTCATAGCTTTCTTAAGATACAGACAGATGCCAACAATATTTCGAACTTGTTTTGTATGATATGGAGTCGACCAGCTCACCCCTTGTATATTGACGTATTAAGAGATAGCATGCGTACTAAAGTCGCTTTGTTGTTGAAACTGACATTGTTTCTTTGGACTATCGAGAGTTAAACATAACGCCAAGGCGATTAGAAGTAACGGTTCGATGATTAGACGCATCGGCTACATACGTCATTTGTACGTACTTGTAGTTTCAGTGGATCTTAATTTATCAAAAAACCGTATTCAAGGGCCTCACCAACTTGAACGGCCTAGTGCTATATCCTAGAAAGGATGCTCCTAACTCATCATTTCAAGGCATTTCTGCTTTCAGCAGTGAACGACTGATTCCGAGCCACATCTATGATGCCAAGTCAATAAAATACAATAGGATAAAGTCAAATATATGGAATATTGGAACAGCCATTCTTCCCAGACACATATTATGGATTTAATTAGTTTTCTCATCATGCCAAACACGCAACTGTTATACTTGGAATGGTTGATTTCAAAGTGACTGTTTCATATGAGAATACATGTATTACGCACAAAAATCTGGCTGTATTTATAAGCATTTATCGAAACAATCCTAGATCTTCATAATATATCTCGTCCATATTCGCTCAATCCACCTTTCCAGAGTATCCATCTATCATATGATGTCATATGATGTCATATGATGTCATAAGCAGCTAAGTGGCGTGTATGATTACGTCATAATCATTACGTCCTAAATCATTCTATTGGGACCATCTTTAGCTCTTAATAGTCCGACACGTTGTACGAATTGTTTGTCTCTACTAGCCTATTTAATAAACATGTTGTTGAATATTTTGAAACTAATTTTACTGGCCGCTGTTTCTGCCTTACGCAACAACAGTACCCGGTTCAATTAGTTTCAAAATATTCAACAGGTGTCCCTGCATAGTTTACAGGAAATTGATAGTCAAGAAGTTCAAGGATTGATCGATCTTAGCACAGACGAGGTATGGGTGGAGCTCTGATAGAGATGGGTAGGGATAACTAAAACTGGAAAGGTCCATTGGTGACACACCTTGAAGCTGTATATCACAGTTACCCGTGTTCGTACGTTCTGCGCTGTTTTGGTATAAGCTATGAAACAATGTATTTTGACATGACTTTGATTTCTGTACCCTACAGATCATTACAGAAGCGCAGATTGTAAAGCGATTTTCTACTCTTCATAGTGAAATCAAATTCAGCAATCAGGTTAATTTGAGATGAGACGGAAGACACTGGAGTCAACAATATATGCCTAAGTAGGTCCCATCGTATTTAAAAGCAGATTGGCGTCAGAATGTTTGATCACGCTACCCACTCTGTTAGTGTCGTGTTATTGCAGGAAAGCATAGAACTGTCTGTGATAATTTGCTTGTTCATTGAAAATAGGAATATGTGTAATGGAATGGATTGTCAGAGCATATATTTAATATATTCTGTTACAATCCTGACGAACGCTGAGCTAGGTATCTGCAGGATCTTTTTACTTCACAACGAATCACATTGTACAACTTAATTATACACTGAATAGCAAACAACTTAGTACTCTCACCAAGAGCGAAAATACGCACATTCCTAACATATCAGCAGTACAGAGCCATTATGATCTCAGCTGTTACAATTCAGGTCGACTGGGAAAATACAACATGGACTCGTGCGCAATTCACAATGTGCGAAAAGGAACGTGCATTAATATATACACAGTTTTAGCCTGATAAAATGTCATTATATGTTCCAGCACAATAAGGTTTTGAAACAATGCATCGTCTCTGATTCTAAATAGTACACATGATGTAACTAAATATCACAATCATCGTCAACTAAGCTTCTAATGCGTGGCTTATTTGTGTGAAATAGAGATGGTAAAAATTAATTTAGGCAATAACAAATTATATGAGTGTTATCTCATGACAACATTTAAAATCGGAAAGAGTGTGCTATCCTCACATGTTGCAAACTACACTAACATGTGATATTAGGAATACTAGGGTGGGTGTGTAGAATAATTGTTACCTTCATACTTTATATATATTTCATTGGTTAATATGTGTAGCGTACCTAGTGTTCGTAATAACCAGTGATTGCATTGATGTATGTTGGTAAATAAGAAGGTTGATATTTGGGAATGGAAATGGTTGATTTATGTGACAAAATTGTATTGGTACCCTCAAGCAATAGAATGGCGCGGTTTCGTAGGCATTTTAACATAAAGAGCAGTGGCTGAAAATATGTTTGTTTCCCCCATTTTACAGTTACAAATCAAAAACTATTAATTCCCTTTGATGTAAGTAATAGTCCGCTCTATAATTTGAAAGCAATTCGATTGGGAATTGTTGCTACTTTTATATTTTCAACAGTTGTCGGGACACTAGGATCACAAATTCTAAAACGGTAAGCATACATAATATAAGCATTGGTCTTGTAAATGGACTCCATTGGAATCTACGATCTCATCTCCCTATAAATAAATTTGTGAACATAATCATCAGAACACGGAAATACTGTTGAGATTGAAGCAACCATAGTAAAATCATTTGACATGTTAGAAAGGTGTGGGCACATCTGACAACATCAAAACATGGCATCACAATCCTTAATTCTGCGCCATAGACCTAGAGAAATCAATGTATAGATATACCGACGCATTTCTAGGTAAGCGCTGCCATCTGTGCACACGCGTTACTAGTGTTCGGTATTCGTATAAAATCTGTATTCGAATATTTGTATAAATATATGAATGAATATTCGACCTATTCGAATGTTTCAGATGGCTCCTTGATAGGAACAAAATATCGCCAGTAAGGGTGTGAATGTTGTGTTGTCGAAAACTGCCCAATGTGTGCTAGGTATGTGCCACGTTTCAAGTCATTCTGTTATAAACTCTAAGAGAAAATGCAGTTTAAATATGGCTCTCAAACATTTACTACGGGAGACACCTATTGTAAAGCCAAGCGGATTTTTCGAAAACCAGTTGAATGAGTTGATGGATCTAATATGAAATCGACCTTTCCAAGTTTATCCATCACTCATATGACGTTATAATCAACTACGTGACGTGTAGGATGACATCATAATCATGACGTCATGAATGATTCGACATAGTCAGTCTTTAGAGTCTTTGGCACTTAATAGTCTGACACGTTGTCTTTACCATTTATTAAACATTCTGTTGAATATTTTGAAACTAAATTGACTGTATAGTTTTCTGGAAATTGATAGTCAGGGAGTTCAGGGATCGATCGATCCCAACACGAGCTAGGGTTGGGTGGAGCTTAGCTAGTGATGGGCGGGGCATAGCTAAAACTGGAAAGGTCCATCGATTCGAGAGTCACGGGTAACTTCCATCCCAAACACAGTGGACCGATAAAAACTGTAGGTATAGTTGTTGCTTAAATATCCATACTATGAATTATGTGTGTTCTCGAAAAACATTGGACGAATCCAGTTTAGAACTAATACCAAATCAAGGCAATATACGACCTAGAAGTTGAAAAGTTCCACGTTGATCAGACCAAACAACATTTTTGGCAGCCATTTTGAAAAGCTAAATTTTGTTTTCAATCCTTTCCAAGGCAACGAATATCCGTATGAGATGCGAATAGTCATTCATATTCATGTTGGTCTATTGAACGAATATTCGAATATTATGACCGAACTGTACTTGAATCGATTTTAACATTTTGAGCCATGAGTTCGCAGAACGTCAATGGACCTTTCCAAGTTTATCAATCTATCATATGGTGTCATATGACGTCATAATCAACTACGTGACGTGTAGACTGGCGTCATAATTTATGACGTCATGAATGATTCGAACTAGTCCGTCGTTAGCGCTTAATAGTCTGACACGGTGTACGAATTGTATGTCTACGATTTAATAAACATTCTGTTGAATATTTTGAAACTAATTTGACTGGGTGCTGTTGATGCTATAGGCAGCAATAACGCCCAGTCAAATTAGGTTCAAATTAATCAACAGCTTACCTGTACAGTTTTCTGGAAATTTATAGTCAGGAAGTTGAGGTATCGATCGATCCCAACGCTGGCAAAGTAGGGGTGGAGCTTAGCTAGAGATGGGCGATGCATAACTAAAACTGGATTTATCCATTGTAATTTCAACAGAGACATAAATTCTGGCGGTTACTGACGGATCCCTGCATTATTCAAACTCTTTTGTACGTTAGATTTGTGATAGTTGTCAATTCATGGCTTCAGTTGAATCGGTCTGTGTTACATCCTGGCACTCGGTATTTTAAAACAGACATATGTGGTCATACTTGTAGACATGCTAAGAAATCAATGGGAGTGAGAAAAGCACTCATATCACCGGGCCTTATAATTGTTTTTGAGCAAGCCTATTGAAACCTACTAAAAATAGTAAATAGTTATTGCCTACGTCGGTGAAAAGCAGAAGGCTGCGTGTAGTTTAATATATCTTCTCTTATCGGTTTGGCGATCAACATGTAGATAAACGGATTCGCTGCGCTATTGAAAATTAGAATAGAGTTTGTTACGAAATAGAGAAAGAGATGTACAAGCGCATAAGGAACAGTAAG
The DNA here is from genome assembly GCA_034401795.1 of Chaetoderma sp. LZ-2023a. Lineage (NCBI taxonomy): Eukaryota > Metazoa > Mollusca > Caudofoveata > Chaetodermatida > Chaetodermatidae > Chaetoderma > Chaetoderma sp. LZ-2023a. Next base: position 4,464,177 of record CM067374.1, read on the forward strand.
CACTTCATGAACCATATCATGGAACAGAGATGGAAGCCAGCAAATAAAGAAAGCAAAAATCATGATCATCATAGCGCTCTGTACGGTTCCTTTTCTGTCGTCCTGGGTGCTCAGATCCCCAGCATCCTTCGTTGTATTGTTAACCTTGAAAAACTTCACTATGTGAAGGGTCATTATAGACGCGAGTACCAAAGACAATGATATGAAACACAATGTCTCTCACTCTGAAGTCGCCAATGAAGGAACATATTCTGATATGCCTTCTACCATGGGTGATATCAAGAACTGTGTGCTCTAAAATGTTGGATATATTCCCTAAGAAACAAACCAGCCAAATTAAAACACACGACTTTGCGACAATTCCGGCAGTGAGACGCGCCCTCGACTTTAATGGATATACCAGTTGTAAGATAGCCGTGAACAGAACCAGATGATAGAGACTGCTCGTCATAGCGACATAGTGTATATACGCTGTCAACACGCATAATACATCCGGTAGCGTGAATGACATTGATATTCTTAGCCAAATATAGAAAGATGCTCCAGTTATACACGTGATCAGATCTGATATTGCTATGCTGGTGATAATACAGAATGCTTGAGATCGAAACTTGCCTGATCTGAATAGGTACTGGATAAGAATGATGTTGGCCAGGCTTCCAATTCCTAGGATAATACCCACATGCAGCTTATACATTATAGGCGAGATCCTCAGTGCATATTATAGAGTTCTGTCAAACGTATCCTCCGTATTATTACCATTGCTATACGGGCTGACTGGTTCACGGAAGCTGGCATTCTGTATAGTCATACTGTTGGCCGTCATACATATAGCAACAATTAGCACCGCATACGCCAATCACTGATTACCCAATGCAATGCTACTGAGCAATGCTACTCTTTCTTGCTACAAGATCATACAGGGTATAAGAGTGTACACCTGGGAATATAATATGTAATATACAATTATGCACAGTTTTCATAATCTAATCGGCTCTTCAGCTGCTGTAACGTTTGCTGTCAGGTAAAGAATTAATCTAGCGTTCATCTGCGCAGAGTAATGAGAAAGTTGGTATATATTGCAAACCACCGCGTCTATAATAATAAAGTACTAATTGATTGTGCATCTTACTTAAGTGTGTACTATTGCCCGATCACACGTTGTATATAGGCAGATACAGAATGACAAAAAATAATTGTATAATTGAGCTTTTGACAATGTATATATAGTATACAGTGACTAGTATCACTCACACTCGTCTACGATATTGATTCATATTTTGTGTGAAGCATTTCTGATAGTATTTGAACATCAAACACAAACATGTTAATCACGAAATAGGGACTATGTTGAATCAAGGCGAGATAAGCATATACGGTTTCTATTTAATGGCTAATTATAGACTTTATGCACAGATAAAATGATCCTACCGAAATACCAGAAACATGAGATGGCCACGTACAAGAATTGTCGAGTGGGTCGGTGGTTAGTGGTCGATCCCAAGTAGAGCCTACTGATAGTGATCAGTGATCACACGGTACGGCATACAATGCCGATCCCAGGGTGTCAGAGAATGGCCAGTCTCATGTGACACCAGAAACCTATCTAAAAGGTTCTCCACAACCTCGATATTGTGTTCAACCATTATACAATCCACTGTACCGGACTGTCGCTGTTGGCAATGCCGTTCATAGCTGAAACTATCGAAAATCAAACCATACATATAGCAACACGACATTGCTGAATTGGACTTTGAGTAATATTAGTTAGAAAAGGTTCATAACGGTCCCATCAGGCGCCATATTGCCACGAGAAAGAACATATTCCTGAAAAGGTTCCAGGCATGAGGATTTTCCAGACATTCAGGTCGCAGACACGCGTCTTGTCGCACTAGTTGAAACACACGGAGGCCCAATTTTCACACCGGATGCACAAGGCCTGTAACCTTGAAGTCTTACCAGCAATGCAAGTGAATTTACTCCTCCACTACGATTATTATGTTTCTGTTTATTTGTTTCTTGATTATGTGTGTGCGCGCGCGCGTGTATATACAAAGAATCGCTCATCTGTCGAGTCCTAGCAACCGAGATAGCAGTCTATGCTATTTTACATCAGTGGTCGGTTCTATCTACCATAGATATAGCAATAGCTTACTAAGATATGGCCATTGAATATATGGATCTGGGAAGTGCTTGCTAGGTCGATTTTTCTTCAGATAACACTTGTAATAACACATATATACAGAGAGGGAGTATATGGATTAAGACCTACTAAAAGAAAGTAATTAGACTACAATAATAGTAAATCGAAATGCGCAGTATATGGTGCTTTTGATTCATGACCCAATAATTTTGGACCCAATAAATGATGCCATTGTTGGGTTAATGACCCACTAATTCAAACAAAGCCCCGACAGCTAAAAAAACTGACCCCACAACTGATGTACCAGCATTTGTTTAGCTTTCAGCTAGAACGCAGTTAAGTTCTATGAGTCAGCCACAGATAGCATCAGCATTGCTATACTCGGTCGAAGCCATGGTTTGGTAGGTGATGGTCTGGAAATGTAAGTGATGGAGGAAAGCAGTTTCTCATTCAATCATATATGACGCCATAATCAATTACGTCACATATAGGTTGAAGTCATAATCAATTACGTCATGAATGTAGACTGGGAATTGATGCTGGGAATTGTTGCTGCCATATGGAACAACAGCACCCAGTCAAATTAGTTTTAAAATGTTCGACAGCTTACCTGTATAGTTTTGTGGAAATTGAGATTCTGAGAGTGCGAGGATCGATTGATCCCAACATAGGCAAAGTGTGGGTGGAGCTTACCTAGAGATGGGCCTAAAGTTATATTGCTCCATTTTTTTGGAAAGGTGTGTACTTTTTCATATTGTGAAAGAGTTTAGTTAAAATTTCAATGACAATGAGTGGGGTGGCTGATGGTACTATTTCTGTTATCGAATATTGATAGACTACGATTCACGATGGCATTTTTCTTATTAATGTAATTATTCTGGTGACCAGGAGAAGCTATATGGATCCACCCTGGATCCATCGCCATCGTGATTTCCACACCACCAATGCACGGTTCCCAGACTTAAAGCAGTGGGTAAAATTGGCGACCGTTTTACCTCTGGTGACCTAATCTCTCAACTGAAAATTGCACGTGCACTAAACTAAACATTTTGAGTGGCCATTTACTAATAAACATTTTAGATGCGCCGTTATGTTCATTTAATTTTTCACTTCCCCATAATTGCATTTTCAACTATTTATTAAATAGAAGATTTGTCAGTTGCTATAGTGACAACATTCCATGAATTACCTCGTTAACACCAGAATATCTCTGTGTAAGTCTTTTGTCAGTCACACCAATGTAAAACCGTCAGATTTGAAGGGTCAAGATTGGTGAGCATCTGATATGTCCTGACATAGCTCCTTAACTGATTTGCATAAACATATACGAAATGTTACAAATAGCTGTTTGTGAGTGCTCATTTATTAATAATAAATACGAACAATTGCGATTTCTAAATTCTTTCTCCATCCACTAAATGCTGACTACCTAGCTGTGATTCTGTTTTCTGTCTAGAAAACAATGTTTCGCTACCATTTTACTTCTCTGGGAACATTTCCAAATCCGTTAATTAGAGGCCAAAAATTTTAAAGGAATCACGGTGGTGGATCGAGAGTGTGGTTCATGGTGTTCTTCTGAAGCCAGGTCTAAAGGTATTATAGAATTGTCAAAGACATAAACTGTTGATAAATATTAATTTAATCTTTTCATCCACGAAATACCAGCATCTCAATTTCATAACATCGTTTTTAAACGGACGATGTTAAACCATTTGATGCCAATTTGACTGGATGGTCTTAGAGTTTCAAAATCTTCAACTAATACGTTCGCATCATAAATAATTTGTATGATTGAAAGGCTTAATTGAAATATATCTTTTCGGAAAATTCAGTAAATTAGGCATACCTGTCGGCCACCTTGGTGAAGCGAATAGGTGGTCACTGTGTAATGAAATGCCGTCTCCTGATGCACGCAATTCAATTTACATGTCTTACAACAGTGATCATAATATCTTTATGACAACGTCGAGATACCAAAGGAATTCATGAATCCATTTCCTCAGTCCATCATATGACGTCATAATCAACTACGTGACGTGTAGGTTGACGTCATAATCAGTACGGCATGAATGATTCGATTTAGTCCGTCTTAAATGCGTAATATTCCGTCAGGTTGTATGAATTGTTGTACGTCTTTACTATTTAACAAACATGTTGTTGAATATTTTGAAATTAACTTGATTGGGCGCTGTTCTTGTCATAGGCAGTAACAGCACCCAGTCAAATTAATTTTAAAATCTTCAACAACTTATTTGCATAGTTGTCTGGAAATTGATAGTCGGTGAGTTTCAGGGATCGATCGATTCCAACAGGAGCGAGGTGTAGGTGAAGCTTAACTTGAGATGGGCGTGGCATAGCTAAAACTGGAAAGATCCATTATCAGTCAGAATAACAGGACACTTACAATGTATTTCTAGGATATTAAACAGGTTTGTTTGTCTATTTTAGCAATTGTTTATTTATTTTGATGCGAAAACTGTCAAAGTTACAACTGCACATTATCATGCTAGAATGTGATAGCTAAGTGCATTGTATCATAAAAAGTGACATGATTTCCTGAATGCAATAACAAATACATACTAGCCAATATTTTTAAATTGTCCCTAATATACTACTTTTAGGTAATAGATAATTTTGGCACAGTGCCAATTGACCTCAATTCTAGGCTAAGTAATGTTTTTCGTAATCCATTCTGATCTGGTCGCAACCCTCTCTGAAGCAAAGGAAAGCTTGTATGCTCTTAACACATTCTGAAGCCGGTGTAACTCGGTCTCATGCATACACGCATATCTTTCGATGTTTGACAATGATCATCATCCAATTCACTGATATCAATATCTCTGTAGATCATTTCTCTTGGGCAAAGTAGATAGAAAACATCAGGATTTTTTATTACTTTCTGAGAAATATTGCATGTGTTTTGGGACTCAAGACCGAGTTTCTATAAAGTATATCTAGCATTGTGCACAACGCAACTAAAATCTCAAATTCCAATAAACTTTTATCCGGTTCCTTAGTTGACTGTATGACCTAATTATGCCCATTCCTGCAGAAACACAGAGTCCTTCACTACCAGTCCATGGCGACTCATAGAATAAGCACCGAGTTTGTTACACGTACAGTGTTTATTTCAATGGGTGGGGGTGGGGGGAGGCGTGGGACACTGGGTGATATTATAATAAGTTGGAAGTGGCTCCTACAACACTGGCAGTAGTGATCTTATGGTATGTTTCCCTGCACCCAGTCCCTTATCATTATTATATTACAGCCATGATCTATATCTGTATCATGTATTTTGTCATTACTTAGAATGAAAACTCTTAATCATATTAAACAACTTTGACTGAAAATTATTGCTGCCCTATACTGCAAGATATTGCTGCATGCCTTTGCAGTTATGCTACAATGGGTTCCAGTATAAGGCAGCAACAACTTGCAGTCAAGTTTTTAGTTAAAAGAATGTATTCTGACTTAGGAAATTGTTCTCGGATTGTGAAAGATATGTGGGTCGTTAGGCACATTCCTAGTATCGTCACAATCATGATGTGATGCATCAATGAGAAAATCCTCTCCATCGCTCTGATGAGAAAAAATAATTTAAAGAATAGAAATGGAATTATTCAACAACCAACCCAATCTGGATAAACGGAAAATGTCTTCTGAGAGCATCTGGATTTCTAACTGTTCTCAGAGTTTGGAAGGGTCTCTCTTTCGGCGAACATCCTCAATCTAAAAATCCTGAATCCGCCCATCACTCGGGTCAATTTATGATGAAGCATTAGAACGACAGGTTGCTGTTATCACTCGATCCAATATCGGTCGAATTGACCAAGATGGGCACGAAGACTCTGTAATGTTAGCTCATATAACAAAGTTGATATTCATTAAATATACTTATCCAAATTCATTTAATGCGGCATGCGGAATCAGAGAGGAGAATTATGCAGATGAACAGCTTTCAAACTTGGAAGTTGTATAGCTTATTATTTACGTGTGCGTGATTGCGCATGGCTATATCTCCTTAGATCAATACTTACCATTACATTACTTATTGATAAACAGCTCAGTTGATGCTGTTCCCTAAGAATCTTTGGAAAGCTCTACCGGCTCCTGGAACCGGGTACCCGGGTCCCAACAAGCGGGTACCCGCCAACATCTTCTTCTTTTCGATCGCTGGTATCACACTTGGAGAGTCTGTGGTTTTCTGCAGTTCTTCCACAGGTTCATACAGCTTTTCAAGAAAAGAGGTGACAAAGGCCAGATCTCTTCTCTCAGCAGCTGATACGTACTGCAACATTGAAGCATGTGCTCTGTGGTCTGTTCTGCTTCTCCACAAGGACAAGCGGGCGATATCGTAAGGTGGAACCGCCTGTACATGTGTTGGTTTAGTCTGTTGTGTCCAGTTCTGAGATGAAAAATGGTCACTTGCTCTGGCCTCGAGAGATGATGGTAGGCATCTTCTGATTGAGGTGTTCTAAAGAGTGACTTGATGATAGTCTTCATCTCTGTATGGGTAACCATGTTTTCTGTCTGATTCTTTTCTGCACCCACCTCTGCCATCTTGTCTGCTTCCTCATTTCCTTGGACTCCACAGTGTGAGAGGATCCACTGCAATGCTATCCGAAAGCATTTGATGGTTTGTAGTGCTTCTTCAAGTTTTGGCAGCTTACCTTTGGTGATAGCCTCAAGGACGGGGCGGGCATCAGATAGAATGACAATCTGTGCAATAGGGTCTGCTGTTCTGCTGATGGTATTAGCTGCATCAACCAGTGCTTCGACTTCAGCCCTGTAGTTTGTGCAGTGTTTGCCTGTCGGTATTGCAGCTGACTCATGTTGTACGTTTGGATACTGTATGTGCAGTCCGACACCTCCGCTCCTAATTGCATCTTTGGCTGATCCATCTGTATAGATCCTTATCCATGTCTCCTGAGGGTACATTTCTTCCAGCATGGCTAGGGTCAGGGCCTTCTTGCTCACATCACTGTGTTCATCTTTGGTTGTGAGATGAGGTATTGTGGTGCGAATAGCTATGCTCTCTAGTTTGTTTTCCCAGGGCGGAGGATCAAGGGTGTGGTTTGGGTCTTATATTTGTGCTGGCAACATTTCTTGGTGTTTCCTTTGAAGTGCGTTTGTCTCTTTCACAAAACTTGATCATTTAAGTCTTCCTGATGACAGCTGTGCTTGCCCGATCTTCATCGGGTGGTTGCTGAACGTGCTTTGCATTCCCTTCCTTTGTTAAGTGGGGGGGGGGGATGCCTGCTGTTTGCTCCATTTTTTCTATTGGTGTTGATCTCATTCCACCAGTGATGATGCGCAGTGCCTAGTTTTATACTCTGTCGAGGTTCTGTTGATGAGATTTAGCTGCTGTCATCCATGAGCTGGATCCATACTCACGGTGTGGTCATACAGCACCTAGGTAGATGGTCTTGAGGATCCTTTCATTGGCACCCCACTTTGTTTCTGCCAGCTTCCTCATGATGTTTAGTTTTCTTCTGGCCTTTGCCTCTGCGTTCTGTATGCGCTCCTTCCATGTTAATCTTCTGTCGTAGGTGACTCCCGGGTATGTCTGCTGGTCCTCGTACTCGAGTGGAGTACCGCCCAGTGTCAGATTGCCAAACTTGGTTTTGGTGGACAGTGAGAATAGCATGGCTGATGATTTATCTTTGTTGATGGTAATACACCAGCGATTGGCCCAAGCTGTAATTCTGTCCAAGGCGAGCTGCATTCTGCACGTGGCAGTCGGTGTGTACTCCTCGGTGCACCAGAGTACGAGGTAATCTGCATAGAGGGCTGCTTGGATCCCATTGGGAAGCTCTGCTACAATGTCATTAATGAAGAGTATGAACAGAGTTGGTGATAATACTCTGCCGTGTGGCACCCCTTGTCTCAGAAATACATTCTGTCCAGATTGTCCATCCACCAGCACCTTAGCTCTGCGATTGTGTAGGTACGGCATGGTCCATCGGAACATGTTGCCACCGATGCCTGTGCGCCGGAGCTTCACGAGAAGGCCATCCTTCCACACCTTTTTAAATGCCTTCCACAGATCGATAAAGGAAGCTAGCATCACCTTCTTGGCTTGAAAAGCCTCCTCTATGACCTGTGAAAGATGTGTTGTTTGATCTTCTGTGCTCCTGTATCTTTTGAAGCCGGCCTGCTCTGAAACTATAATGTTCTCCGACTCCAGGTACCACTGCAACCGCTGGTTGATGATACGCTCCATGGTCTTGCATGTGCAGCTTGTAAGACTGATAGGACGGTAGCTCAGCACTTTCGTCTTGTTCTTCCATTTTTTTAGAATAGGAGTCATTCTGGCTTCCTTCCAGCACTGAGGATCCTCTCCATTGGTCTAACTGAGACTAAAGATGTCTAGCAACCTTCGGAGAGATGCATTACCAAGGTGTTGGATCATTTCATTCGTAATGCCATCTGGCCCGAAAGATTTCTTCTTCTTCAATTGGCGGATATCCTTCTTCAGTTCTGCTAAACAAATGTCAACTTTCATTGCATCGTGAGGGTTGATGTCTGTTCTTTCCTTTTGCTCTTTTCTAACCTCTTTTTGACGCATCCGTGGTATAGAAATGTTGCTTTCTTTTGCATATGCCTTCGCAAAGGCATCTGCAGCCATCTTTCCTGTCAATTTGTCCAGCTTCTTCAAGAGTAATCTTCCCTCCCCCGACACCCTCATCATTCAGTACTTTAGTCAGTCTCCATAGCTTTGTGGTGTCTCTCTCTAAATTAAACCCTGCCGTCTCTTCCCTCCAGCTTCTTCTTTTGGCCTCCAGCTTGGTCTTTAGATACCTGGCTTTAATTTGTTCTAGCGTGAAGTGGTTTTCATGACAGGGATTACCCTCTGCATCTTCTCTGGCCTTGTCTAGTTTATCATCTGCTGCTTATAGTTCTGTTGTCCAGTAGGGCGGTAGTTTTTCCTGAACCCTCGAGGAATCGCTTCGTTGGCAGCCTTGAGGATACTTGAATTAAATTCCTTTACCACATTGTTGATGTTTCTCCCTTCTACTGCTATATTTTGGGTAAGCACACTGGAACGAATACCGAACAGACTCCAATTTGCCTTGGATGTTGAGGTGAACTTGTCGAAATACTTCCAGAAACTGCCTTCTGTACAAAATTCCAAGTCCGGCGTTGTTGTCGAGTGGTACCGGCGCGAGTAGAAGGTAGGCTGATCTGTGGGATCGTTGACAAGTAAAAGGTGCTTTTCATCTTGCCATGCTTCAATGTCTTCTCCTCGTTTATTAAGTGTTCTGTATCCCCAGCTCTGGCACTGGCTATTAAAGTCTCCCGCAATGAGGAAGTGGCAGTCCGGGACCTGGATTGTGTCAAGTGAGAGATTCTTGTCATTAGGACAGTAATAATTGACAATGTCAAACACAGAGTTGCTAGTTGTTACCGTGATCTTGATATATTCTGCCTCTTCCATAAAGGTTTTGATCTGGCTGGCGTTCACGCTGTTTCGGACCAAGGTGATCACCCCGCCTTTCTTTCTTCCCCTTCGATCACACCAGAAAATCTGGTAACCTCTGATCTTAAATGGTTTTCCTTCTTGCAGGTGTGTCTCTTGGATGCAGCAGATATCAATGTTGTTTTCTTACAGGAACTGTTCGAGCTCTGAGTTCTTGTTGGTAACCCCATCTGCGTTCCAGTGCATGATGTTGATACTGGGGTTCTCTTTGGGGTTGCTCTTCTCTTTCGGTTGACCAGTAGCTCTCCATCCTCGTCCCCTGGCTCCACAAGACGAGTTGATGGGACCTCCAGTAGCTGAGGGTGGGATCCTTCGAGGCGTGGAGCCCGGCGCTGCACCTGCCTGGCGGATCGGTTGATTCGATCTCCAAGTGTCATTTCAATAGCTTTGTGCATAACTCTCTGGTTAACCCCTCCAAATGTCTGGATTGACACCCATTGGGGTACACCCCTGCGCCACGTTGAGGCCGAGCATATAGTCTTAAACAGGGGGTATCCGCCAACAAGAGACGCCATTCTTGTTTGCATAGCAACAAAAGTAACAAGCTTTTTGCCTCAGGAGAAATTCTAGAGTTTTCTGTGTGTTTTTCTGTGCTTTCGTGCCTGTTTCTTACCTCTGGATTAACTGGATTAATAATGGAAAGCACCACTGAACCACAGGTCGTATTCGTTCATATTGTTTCTCTAGTTAAATGAAGACTTATGTCTCTGAATTTTCGTGTGTATTGCATGTCCCATTTTCTGAACCCCGGAACTAGGACGTGTGGTTACAACAAAATATGCCAGATAAGATCGCCTCCTTTAAATCCCAACAGCGATCGAGCAGTAATATGGGGGGGGGGGGGCCATGCGTTTCGTCGAGGCTTGGCGAGGTGTGACATCAGACAGTCTGGTTCTGGGATGCCTATCTCAGGGGTGCATGCCAGAGTGGTGGGATTTCCCACCACAAAATCTGTCTTTGGCACCTGTCTGGACTCCCGTACCAAGGGAGCCAGACAAGTTAGAAGCCATTCAAAACAAAGTGTCAGGTTTGCTTCTGAAGGGAGCAATAAAAGCAGCAAAGCAGAATACTCCGGGTTTCTATTCAAACATGTTCCTTGTCCCAAAGAGCACAGGGGGTTGGAGACTCGTACTCAATCGCAGGCCATTGAATTGGTTTATCCATATGCCTCGGTTCCAGATGGAAACTCCGAGGTCGATAATGACATGGTTGAGGAAAGGAATGTGATGTGGGTCAATCGATCTGAAAGATGCATATTTCCGCATTCCACTGAACAGGGGTTGTCACAGGTTTCTGAGATCCGCGTTTCTGAACCGTATTTGGGAGTTTGTAGTCCTCCCATTCGGCCTGTTGACAGCCCCAAGGGTTTTCAGCAGAGTGGACCTCGCAGTGACAGCGTTTCTCAGAAGAGAGAACGTGGTGCTTCACACCTACATAGATGATTGGCTTATCAAGGCGGGCACACTTGCCAGGTTAGAAGTGGATACTGCTCTGACTCTGAAATTACTTTCAGATCTAGGCAGGATAGTCAACAAGGAGAATTGACACCCACTCAGCACTTCGTTTATTTGTGGATGCGATTCGATCTCGAGAAAGACAGGGTTTACCCGCCAGAGCCCAGAGAGGTGTCTCTGTTAGCCATCCTCAGTAGTTTTGATTGGGAAACCACATTCAGGCGAGGAGGTTTCTTGAGATGCTGGGCATGATGGTCTCCATGGAGCAGGTAATCCTGTACGCTGCTCTAATGTGACGACCTATTCAGTTGTATCTGATGTCGCTGTGAAAACAAAGAACAGAACCCCTATTAAAGCTGGTAGCAGTTTTTGAGCCAATAATGTCACATCTTGTATGGTGGAAGGAGCATCAGAATCTCCTAGTAGGAGTTTCGCTCCACCTACCCCATGATGCATCGCTGGAGGGGGCCCTGCCACGGAGAACACTCAGTTACGGGCACATGGACTCTTCAAGAGTCAGCTGCATATCAATCTGTTAGAAATGATGGCAGTGGAACTGGCACTGGAGAAATTTCTTCCAGGGGCAAGGTGATATTGACACGGTCTGCCAATTCGATAGTAGTATCATACATAACTCACCAAGTCACCCACACTGTGTATGAAGGTGTGGCACTTGATTCAATGGTGCAGGTATTACTCAGTTGTTTAGAAAGCAGCTGACATTCAGGGGCGATTGAACATTTTGGCAAATGCTTTGTCTCGCAGACAGAGAATTCTGCCAACAAAATGGTTTCTCAACCCTCCAGTTCTACGAAGGATCTTCGAGCATTGGGGCAAACCAAACGTGGACTTGTTTGCAGAAAGGAAAATGCTCAAATCATGACTTATGTCTCGCCGATTCCAGATCCAAATGCCATCAATACAGATGCTCTGGCGATAAGCTGGAGATGGGTGCACGTGTACGCATACCTACCCACCATCTATCTACCAAAGGCCTTGGTGAAGATCAAGGAGGAGCCATGCCAGGTCCTGCTAATAGCGCCATATTGGCCCCGCAGGACGTGGTTCATAGATCTTCTAGATCTGCTGGTGGGCAATCCAGTGCAGCTGCCCGAGATTCCGAACATAATCTCCCAGGCCAAGGGTCACTTCCTAGACAAGCGGCCCAAAATGTTCAAATTGTCTGCGTGGATGTTATCAAACAACGTTCCATGTTGGAAGGTTTTTCTCAACAGGCTACGAGGTTCATCAGAAACGCGAGAAGGAGGTTAACATTCAAGTCATATAACCACAAGCTTAACAGATTTGCAGAATGGTGTGAAGGAAAGGATATTGATCGCTTTCAATCCACTATTCAGCAAATAGCAAACTTTCTCCGTGAGCAGTTCTTTACAGGACTAGCTTCTGTCACGATTGCTGGATACAAGTCAGCTTTGTCATCAGTTATTCCTTGTCTAGCCAACAGGGATAATCCAGAGGTGTCTCAGCTAAATATAATGGTGAAGGAAATGAGCAACCTCCGACCAAGACAATCGGTAGTCATTCCAGCCTGGAGTTTATCTTTGGTGCTTAATGTGCTAGCCAAGCACCCTTTCAAACCTTTGAGTTCGGCTAGTCTAAAGCATCTGACTTTTTAAGGCGGTTTTTCTATTGGCAGCTTTCTCAGCTAGAAGGTGCAGTGGGATCCATGCGCTTTCAGCAGAGATTTATTGTCTCTGAAGAGGGTCTGCGACTGCTGCCAAGAGCAGAATTTATGTCAAAGACTCAATCTTTGAAATCCTGGTAAACCGAACATTATACTAACTAGGTTTGATCGTGATGCCAGTGCCTGGTGTCCAGTCCGTGCTTTGACTCAGTACAAAAAAACGGACGGACTCTCAACAGCCAAATGATAGACATTTGTGGATCTGCCATAAGAAGCCATATGGCGCCGCATCAATGGATTCTATCTCTCGTTGGGTAGTAGAATACATTCAGACTACCCACGAGATTGCGACTGGGTACCAGGTGCAATGTGCTAGGGCTCACGATGTTATATAAATAGCCGCCTCGACTGACCTATTCAGTGGTGTTCAGTTAGAGGACATCATGGCCGTTGCACAATGGCACTGTGAGTTGTCTTTCACGGATTACTATATGAGGGGCATGTCAGACTCCGCCAATCCACTCGCTTTAGCTGTTTTGAAACGATAGTCTAGTGGCCACACTGCCCATCTCCATTTGGTGACTTTGAAAAGCTAAAGTACTTAGAGCAGACATCGTCAGGCGAGAGGAATTCAACCGTATATGACACGTTTGGTCAAAAGTGTGTTGGTTGGTGGCGTCACGTCTGTAATCCAAAATTCATGAAATAATTCAAGTTTGACTGTTTTTTGTATTATGTTTATATGTCATGATCATTCATCTTATATAGTCATGCTGATTCCCATGCTTATGTGTGTCAAGAGCTGTTAACCCTCTTGGCACACTTGTGTTTCAGGCGAGATGTGTGTTCGTTAGTTCTCTTCTCTTTATAGGAGAAAGGGAATGGGGGGTGGGGGTTGCGGGTGTGGGAGATGCGAATGTAATTCAGTCCAAAACTTGTCGGTTCTTCTAGGTCTCTATGTGTCAAGTTTAAGTCTAAGTTTTTTCTTTAGGGGCAAAAGAGGCCTTTTTTGGCTTGCCCATTCCCACCAGGTTACTGACTAAATCTGGTGTTATCAATAAGTAATGTAATGGAAAGTATTGATCGAAGGAGAATGAAGGAAATTTCAATTTCCCTTTCTCCGAAATCTAACAATACTTACCATTGCATTACGGACCCTGCCTTCCTGCCCCACTTAGGCAAGTCATGAGTTGTCTCTTGTTTGTTACCTATGCAAACCATATGGCGTCTCTTGCTGGCGGGTACCCGCTTGTTGGGAGCCGGGTACCCGGTTCCAGGAGCCGGTAGAGCTTTCTAAATCTAAGAGCCTTAGGGCACAGCGGTAACTGAGATGTTTATCAATAAGTAATGTAATGGTAACTATTGTTAGATCTCGGAGAAAGGGAAATTGAAATTTCCTTCATTCACATGCCCGTGTGTGTTTCTCCGTGTTAAGTGGATGGAATAGATGTGCTGTTATAGGCACGTACGCCAGTGCCAGGTGCGTGCACCCACACACGCATAACTGTGCTTGATAGGAAACGGTAATAGAACGATCCATTTCTAGCTAAGCACCACCCATGCTCTGCCCGTGATGGGATCGATCGAACCCTGAATTGCCAAAATCCTAATATCAAGGTAAGTGTATAGATAAGTTGCTACATATTTCTAAACTAATTTGACTGGGTGCTTTTGCTGCCTATGGCATCAAAAAGCCCCACTAGGCATCAACAACGCTAAGTCAAATTAGTTTCAAAATATTCAGCAGACTGCTTATCAAGTAGTAGACATGTGATTCGTACACTTGGCAGACGATTCAATGTTCAGGACTGAGCTAGAGACGTCGATTCATTACACATTTTGATTGCAACATCGGCCTACATGCTACGTAATTGATTAAGACGTCAGATATTTGAGTGACAGATCGTATCTTTCCACCAGGTCGTATTACCATAATGAATGTTGTCCGAGTCACGCTGTGAACCTAAAGCTTATGTCGGGCGTAGCCTTCTCACAACGATGATACGATAGCGATTGTAATTATCAGGAAGTGTGTGTATTCTTGCTAGTAGACAATACCACTAATTGGTTCGACTAATTAAGCATCCGTTCTAACTAATTGGATTGTTTCTCCATCATTTCTATTATCGCTATCGTTCAACTGAGTCAAGTACGTGGCATTGCGTCTACCAATAAAGGACACATTATACGCTGACCAGCAACACAGTTTCGCAGCTACTTTTGTGGAGCGTTCGATATTATATTGGCTGCATTATTTTTCCCCTGTATGTTCTCCGTTCCTACTCTATCTCTCTTCTCCAACCGCACCTCTATCCACCCCACCCCATCCACCCTTTCGTTTCCCTTCTCCTGCCATTGTGACCATCTTCGCTTTCTTTAATGGACATTTCCGGTTTATCCATCCATCATATGACGTCATAATCAACTACGTGGCATGTAGGATGACATCATAATCAATGACGTCAACATCGTAAATGTTGTAGATAAGTACGCCATAAACACGTAATTGTTTCCGGACTAAGCATTGGTGTACGAATTGTATGTCTTTACTATTAATTAAACAGACTAATTTTAAAATATTCAACAGCTTACCTGTATGTTTTTCTGGAAATTGGTTCAGGCCAATGGAGCGATGTGTGGGTAGAGCTTAGCTAGAGATGGGCGGGTCATAGCTAAAGCTGGAAAGGTCAATTGTCTAGGCAGTCGAGTTGAGAGAGATCGAAGGCCATAGAAAAGAAGTAGGATATTGATTAAGTCCACTCAAAGTATGGCACCACTTGGCCTTCAGCAATAATACGCTTTCACTGACAATATGGTTATTCCGTATTATTTCAGGGAATAGGTCAACATTTGTGAGATTTTTGGAACAAGCATGTGTAGTTCAGATCGACCGGTCGGGTACCGGCCGTACCGGCTAAATCCGCATCCAGGATTCCTTTCCTGAACACGCCCCTCTGGGTAGAGCTATAGGCATATATGGGCCTATGGGAGTTAAAACACATTATGCCCATGCACGCGCCGGGACGCTGTTTCTATGGAGCGCGTAGTTGTGACCTAGATGGGGTGGCGCTTTTAGTGTACCGAGCTGGTACTCTGTAATCCTTATTGATTTATGTTCCTGTTAAATCTGGCATTAATCAAGACCAGAATTCGACTGGCTTTCCAAATCTGTAACCCATTTCAAAATCGGTTGAGAAATGGATGAATTATCCAGGGAAAACTCTTCTTGATTATCTTCAAAATATTGCCGTGTCGTCATAACCACGTGGACGTAAAGCTTCTAGAATGTTCTAGAACGTTCGACGACGCTATTATTAGCGATGCGCTGATTGGGTGTTGCTCGAACGATGAATGGATGAAACCTGAGCCTGCGACGTCACGGAGAGTATAAAAGGAGAAGCGATCCAGTGATCGAGAGCATCCTCGGCCAGGGGCCGAACGGGTTGGATCTGTACCAGCTACTACAAGGCGCGACAGACATTACGCATCTTCCTTCGCTATGCGTTGGGTTTTTATCCCATAGTGTGCAGTTTTCCAACTCACTGCACTAAAACAATTTTGTAACTCCCCATCTGCGGGAGTAATTTGGAACTTTTGGTAATCCTTCACGAATACAACAGCTACATTCAGAACACAAATTTGCGGTGAGGCCCTTACGGCCTGAATATGTGAGTCTACAGATGTAGAGGCAGGATGTTCTTTGATGGATGAATCGCCGGATCTGCCAGCCATGCCTAAAAGTGGTATTTCAATCACCGCCGCACTAGTCGTGTAGATTCTTTCAACTTTCGACCGCAGCAAGTAAACTCTGCCCGGTGCATCTTCAGAGATGACTGACGTACCCAGCACCGTGAAGCTTTGTTTTATATCTTCATTTGCCTCTGACAACCCCCGCTTGTAACGGGTTGTTTACACCTTCCATCCGTGGCATTGGTGTATGGGAACTTTCTTCACCACGTAGTACTATCGTATCTTTTGCTGACTGCTCGTTAGACATTCTATTAGGTTTACAATGCTGAGTGATGTCCTTTCCCTGCCATGAATGTTCTTGCGGGAATCTTGTTTGCAGACAATAGCTCATGGGAACCAACCTGCGGGAACCAGCCTGTGGGAACTTTCCAGCTTCCGGAGAGCGCATCATTTCACGTCGACTACGGATTGACGTGTCAATTTCAGTAACACGGTAGCCTAACTTGGGAATGACTACCAAGTATTCAAGTAACTATACTTCACAGTATAATTATTTCTCTATATAGGCTTTGTTAATTATCTCGTATCCGTACTAACGGTTCCAATGACCAAAAGGAACGATGACGGTCTTAGGACCGATAGTTATAATTTCTGTATTTGTTAATAATTATCATTTTCTTCAATGTCTTGCTAACCGCACTATAGTAGGTTCATTAACCTGTATTAATCTATATATCTTAATCGTTTAACACCGTATTGTTTGTTCTGGTTAGATTATCTATGTATATAGCCAGTGGTCATCCGTTAACTTGTTTTGCTTAGTTATAGAAAATATAGGACTGCAGTGCACGTAGGAAACACTATACAGCAACACTTAAATATGCAACACTTTCTCCCGCCACCAACAATTTTTCACTGAGGTCGCTGTCTGAGCTATAACTCTGTTTAGCCCGGCATGCTACCGACTAAACCTTTTTCTATTCAGTTCGATAGGATAGGTTCAAAATGATTAGAGACACTTTCATCTTTACATACTGTGTAATATACTCTTCTCTTCCGGCAGTGCGATAATCTAGCCCCGCACTCCGGTAAGACTCATAACTCTAAGATGTTGTCTCTCTTCATATTCCTCTTAGCCTTGTGGCTTCTTAATCGTTTGGATGTCCCTATCCGCACCATTGGCTGATCCAACTCTGGGAAACTATTGGGGTTTCCGAGCGGTGATGACTAGGGTGCGGTATCACATACACTCCCGTGTATCTTCGGATACTTAGTAGTTAGCACTTTAAGCCAATGTAGGAAAGCACTGCGAAAACACATGTATTAATTATTTTTTATTTACTGACAATCCTCCCGCACCGCAGTGCAAAACTGGCAACTTGTATATAAACCTAACGACAGGTTAAACGGTTAGTTCCATAGGACCCGGTGATGGGCGAGATACGTATATTCTCACCGAATTCTGTTAAAATGTCTGGGCATGATATTTAGATCTGCCACGCCCTTACGGGAAGGACATTCGTCTCTCTTACCCCCAACATAACGATAGGAGATGTGGCCTAATAATGCTTTCGTGAAATGTAAGTCATGTCTTGTAATGTTTCATGTGGTTGTAAAGAGGAATGTCAGGATTCTCACCCAGTTCGGAGATCCCAACATGTATGAGCGCAGTCTACAGTATTGATGTCCTCGGGCATCTGTTCTCCATGACAGCCATGTCTAATAGCTACGTAGATATCGACCAGTTGCGGCCTAAACTAATTCTTGTTTTGAAACCAACTAAAAGGAATCAAGCAAAGCAGAAGGCCCGCAGAAATAAAGCGGCAACTACTAACTCACATAAGACGGTGATGAAGGAATCCATCGGGAATCTTCCGTTCCATCTTCACGTAAAACAGTACGCACCCCTATAGTCATAATCTCACTAGGTATGGTCTTTTCTTTCTACAGCATTTTTGTTTGAAATATTAGAGTGGGCACATTTTTGCCTACTATTCTTCTCCCGCTTTAAGCCATGGTGACACCTTCCCAAGATGGAGGCCTGCGCGAGCACTTGCCTCTCACAAGGATTCCACAACGACGGTCCACGCCAGGATAATACGCATCACCCGAACTAGCACTAGGAGTAGTGCCCGCATGAGGCTCATCACTTTTCGTCTGAGATAGCCTTCTTCCCTTCAGCTTAGAGGTATAATAACTTATATTAAGCTAAATAGCCATGTCTCATGTACGGGAGCCTCCCTTACGGGGATACCTCTGCGGACCTACGAGTCTGTGTGGTACCTCCGGGAGCCGCATGTTTAAAAGTTCATATACCTGCCTCTATGTCTTGTATTTTCGTATGCTCTTACTGTAGTTTTATCCAGCATATTTTTAAATAGTTAGGTAAACGCATTGTATAGACTTATATCTTTAGGTCACCAAATCAAATCTTGTAAGTCCATAGATCACGAAATTGCTATGGACAGGCAAACTGGTGACACAAATTCTTGGGATGAGAGCATTGCGTTTAATGTTCGCGACAATGGTCGCACGGCCCCACCGGAATGATTGAATTCCACCTGCCGTAGGAGCCGGTTTTTGTTTCCCGCAGGGCAGTCTCGTTCAAGGTCCATCACCCCGAGACCGGATGCTAACAGCATCATCACTCGTCGTGCACTTGCGGTGCAGCAAGTCGACATGAGACATCAGAACGGCACGACACTACCCGGCGAGCTACAAGTGGCACCCGATGTGGGGCTCGAAGAACCACAGTAATAACGTGCAGATAACTCACGCCCACACCATATAGTGAGCTCAGTTCAATCCCATCTCCGTTCAGCGAGGACTCCCTCGATCAAGAGCTAGCCTCATACCACGGATTTTCAGCACACATGCTCACCTGTTTTCGCCTGTTAGCGATGGCACCTTTCGAGATGCCTCACAGGCGGGAACAGAATTCATAACCATCTCGGCCAATACCAACAGGGCCATGGACGACTCCGACAAAGACCCGACTACGTGCATATCTACAGCCGTTCAGACTACTATCGTTCACCCATGTCATCTACGGAGACAGTATGGCCGGGTGATAATCCACCACTTAGACAACCTCCCACACTGCCCCTTCTAACGAAATGCTATATTCAAGGGGAACACCGCGAAGTCATAAGGAGGAATCGGCACCACCATTTCGCCGGTAAATCAGTCATGCCACATTTCATAACCGTCAGCCAATTGCACCACTGCCATATGAGGAATGACAGTCCTCACCACGGGAGGAACGACCGCGCACTCTCCATCGCAATCTGCCTCCCGTTCATAGACCCATGCCGGTCTATGGCTCAACAAACGCATGTCCTAGCTCCTCGACATCGGCATCGGCGGGAGACACCAACACCACTGCCACCAGCACCATGACCAACTTAAGTTCAATCATCAACTTCTCAGATGCCCGCACCACCCAGATTTCAACCACTTCACTCTTCCCGCGGTTTTGGCGGAGTCATCCTCCCTCACGAATTTAGCGGGGAGAATGACTGGACCAATTATAAAATCCAGTTCGAAATAATAAGTCGGACTAACCGCTGGGACGATAGACAAATGGGTGAGTATTTCGATAGACAAATGGGTGAGTCTAAAAGAAAAGCTATTTCTCGGCGACCACGGAAGTTTGGCCCAATTAACGGCAACCGCTGTTCGTATTGAGAACTTTCTAGAGCAGGAGAAAAATAACCAACGCCGACTCCATCCTAACAATGGGATAGAGGGTGCAGCTATCGCCCCGCCCGCTAGTGCTCCCCACCCCACCCCCCAGATCAGCAACACTAACCGCACAGACACCACCACCATCAGATATGCAGAAGCCCAGTCAGAATCAAGCGCCTGGGGGAAGGGGCCGTGCCTGCAGAGGATGGTACAACAGAGCCCCAGGGCGTGGGAACCGGCGCAATAACAACAGCAATGGCAACATAACAGAGCGGATAGAAGGGATCAATAAGCAGATCTCCGCACTCACCAATTTGGTAACCACACTCAGCACCAACCTCGCCACCACACAGTTTAGGTCAGCAAATACTACCAGCTCCGCACCCCCACTGAACACCTCTTTCGGATGTGAACAGCCAAGACATTGGAGGGAGCGGTGTCCTAACCGACCGACCTCCACAACGCCTGCTCCGGACCGCACCACACCGCAACCAGAGAAACCATCAAACCCCTAAGGGTACCGAAATCTAAAGAGCCAGTTCGGTGCCCGCATTTCTCTCTCAGCTTGACTGCAGCTTTCACACAACAACGGTCAGTGGCCACACATCATCCGCCGAAAGTAACGGACACATCAAAACCAAAAAGCACGCCTTCCAAGATGTCCATGCCTACGTTGCCTCCCCCATCCGCAGCAAGGACATCCCCTGATTTTTCCTTACATGACAAACCTTCTTTTCTATGTAAAACGGCAGTGGTGGGTTGTAGTACCTCCGGTGAAACAATGTTTTGAAAGCACCACGTCCCACCACCAAGAGACTAGATTATCGGTGCCCTCTGGTGGTATGCAGAACACCACACCAATCAGCAGCATCTTCCGCATCCACAGACAGTAGCGATTCGGGAGAGACAATTCATTCTGCCTCATGGATTCGCAAGCGCCGACATATGACGGAGGAATGCACGTCCGTGGAGACCACGCTGTTTTTTCTCTGCTTCAACAAGACATCCTATGAAGCATTGCCGAAAATGGCTTGCACAGGTAGAACTTATCCATCATCCTGTACGCGCCGCCATCTATACCAATACTGCTCACACAGAAACGACAACAACACCACCACCATTGCTACACCCAGCTCCGTCTTCACCGAAGCCCACACCCCAGCAGAGACGACGAACTGGCCCATTCCCCACTCAGCCATCTACAACATTACGAGAAGTGATACAGAAACAGTCGGAATATATACAGAGTGATGCTGCTCCAACGCCTTTACCGCGGATGGCATCATTAGAAACTCTTCCGCAGGTTCATCGATAGGTAATCTACAAATGTGCCTGTCTGTTTAGTGGCATTTCCACTAGCGCCACCGTCGACACCGGAGCCTCTATTACAGTATTTAACCAGCACTTATATGAGAGCATCCCACCTCATAAAAAGCCCCCCTTAAGCCTACCAATATTTACCTACAGACGGCTACGGGAGCGGATGTACCCATGGCCGGTGTGGTTAATTTAGTTATTCAAATAGAGGAAATGCAATTCATTCAGAGAGTTGTCATCGCCTCCATTCATAACAACGCCCTACTTGGCTTTGATTTTCTCAGTGCCAGCGAAGCCATCATGCACTGCAGACAACAGGAACTCGGCATACACGGCTGACAAATCCCTCTCGGACCAGCATCGTCATTGTGCGATACGTGTGCGGTAATATTATCAAGTACCGCCACCATTGAGCCGGGACAGGAACAGATCATATGGGCCATCGCACCACAGTTAGGAAGCAACACACACACATTGCCATGCTGGAACCCAACCGTGATTATACGATCGCCTCACAATGCGCAAGTCACCGTATAATAGTGGACACTACTGATAAAGGAAAAATACCTTTTCGAGTGTTCAATGGTACTGCAGATCTCATCACTCTGGAACCAGGAGTACGCTGCGGCCATTTAGTGGACATAATCTCACTGGAATCACCTGCCCTTTCTGACATAACACAGCAAACGACTGATGACTTACCTGAACATGTACACGATTTATATCTACGTGCCACTGTTGGATTACTGCTATCACAAAAACGAGAAATTCGGAAATTACTACATAAATATTGCGATAGTCTTTCCTCTGGAGATATGGATCTCCCATTCACAAAGAAGCGGAAGCACACCAACAAGTAAATGACATGTTGCGAATGTGTATTATTCAACCCTCAGCTTCTCCATGTGCTAGCCCTATAGTGCTAGCAGGCAAAAAGGACAGAACCTTGCGGTTTTGTATTAACTACCGCCGCCTTAATGATCTTAGCGTTAAAGATGCTTATCCGTTACCACAGATAGATCAGGCCTTGGATTCCTTGTCCGAAGCCCAGTTGTTTTGTACCCTTGACTTAGCTAGTGGTTACTGGCAAGTAGCCATGGATGAAGCTGATATGGAAAAGACAGCATTCGTTTGTAGGGACAGCCTTTTCCAATTCCGCGAGGTGCCCTATGCGTTGTGCAATGCTCCCGGAACTATTGAACGACTCATTGAGTAGGTATTGACTACCCTGCAATGGGAAATCTGTCTCTGTTACATCGACGACGTAATAGTTTTTGGACCTACGTTTGAGCAAACTTTGACAAATTTGGACACCGTGCTTTCAAGATTCTGCACGGCCAATTTGAAACTCAAACCGAAGAAATGTCATCTCTTCAGACAGAGCGTCGAGTTCCTGGGACACGTCATATCCGGTAATGGAGTGGCTACACAGCCATAAAAAACTAAGGCAGTAGCAAAGTGGCCACGGCCCTCCTCAGTTACGGAGACGCGGAGTTTCCTTGGCTTGTGCCAGTACTATCGCCGTTATATCCATTTCAGCGAGATTGCTTCACCCCTCTACTAGATCGAAAGATCGACCATTTGAGTGGACGAGTGAGTGTGAAGGCTCCTTCAAGGCCCTGAAGGAACTCTTGACGACCGCCCCGATTCTTGCTCACCCTAATCCAAACCTCGATTTCATCTTAGACACTGATGAGTCAGCTTTTGCTATCGCCGCAGTTCTATCACAGGCCAACGAAGATGGAACAGAGCAGGTGTTGGGTTATGGTTCGTGCACTCTGAATAAAACGGAGAAACCACCAAGCGAGAAATTTTTGGCCCCGGTCCATTTAGTCAAATATTATAAACACTTCATGTAATGGCGCCCTTTTACACTCCATACAGACCATGCCTCACCACGGTGGCTCAAGAACTTTAACAATCTGGAGGGCCAGGTAGCGATATGGCAGGAATCCCTGCAGGCCTATAACTTTAACGTTGTTCACCGTCCCGGCAAATTGCATGGTAATGCTGCCGCCCTTAGTAGAATCGGTGCGGAAGCTAAACACGAAGAGGCCACTGCCGTGACACAGTCAACACAGCCATCTCTGGAGTTCCCCGAATTGCAATGTGCAGAGTGGAACCTGGAGAAAATCGCACACCACCAAACAAAAGACCTGCAGACACGGAATATATACGTGTGGATTCATGAGGGGGTACGTCCTCCTAAGGAATCGGTGACACCTTTATCCCCCATGGCTAAAACACCATATCGCACCTTCACAAATTAAGATTGTTGGTGCACGGTGGGAGCGAGGAGCCATTGACATGCTCGTACCCTTGAATACGACGGATGACGGAAATAAATACATCCTCGTATTACAAGATTATTTTACGAAGTGAGTAGAAGCATTTGCTTTGCCGGACCAAGAGGCATCCACCATAGCGGAGGTCTTGGCCAGCAATGTGTTCTGCCACTTTGGTATGCCTTATGAATTGCACTCAGATCAAGGAAGTAATTTTGAGAGCCGGCTCATATCAGAGCTCTGGAAATTGTTTCATATCGTCAAAACAAGGAGAACTCCATACCACCCCCGGAGTGACGGGATGGTAGAGAGATTCGACAGAACTCTCGTGGAGATGCTTATCAAAGAAACCCACCTTGATTGTAGAGATTGGGACCTATGGCTCCCGTATGTACTCATGGCTTACCGCACTTCGGAACATTCCAGCATGGGCTACACCCCTGCTCGGTTAATGTTAGGCCGTGATTAGCCTTACACCTGGACCTGGCCATGCCATGGATAACAGCGGAGAGAAATTCACCATCTCTCTATGTCGAACTCTTGCAGCAAAGGATAAAACAAGCCCATGAGTTAGTGAGAGAAACCCTATCCACTGCACACTGGCAGCAAAAGACATGGCATGACCGAGGGGTGCATGGAGATCCATATGAAGCAGGAAGAATGGTTTGGGTACACGGCGGACTGCAAACGTGCCAAGTAAAGTGTTGGTGCCGAGTTACCAGTGGAAAGGCCCCTATGTGGTAGTAGGTACGACGTCGGACGTGACCTACCGCATCCGTGCTTTGGATGGCCTGACCTCAGTCATCCACCTCGATCGACTTAAACCTTGTGTCAGTGTAGACCCAGCACCAGAGCTCGGACTGGGCGTTTCTCATGACACCGGTACCCAGACAGATATTTCCACCGAAATTAGTATTCCCATGTTTAGTGCAGAGCACCGCGGTGCTAGTTCAGCCCCAGTTCTACCAAGCCAGAATGTGGGTGAACAAGCGGCTAACGCTGACGACGATGACGAGATACGTACTCGCCCTCTCCCTCCTCAGCGCGGGTCTACTAGATCTGGGAAATCGTATCTGAAGAATTTTGTGTTTGTTTTGTCCAAGGGAGCAGATGGAATAGTCGGTCCTCCGATCTCTTCTCATTCCCACCCACTTCATGCTATGCCCCCCATCATAGAGTTACCACAAGCGGAAGCTGAGGCAGACCCAAGCCATGTTTCCTGTGGAGTGGAACATGTGGTGAATAGCATGGAAGTGAAGAGGCTGGATGAAGCCTTGGCGTGTCTAGAACCGCAAAACTGTACAACAAGGTTTACCCGCCCACCTCCCGAAAATGCCAGACCAAGTCCCTCCCAAGCGGCACCCATATCCATTGCCGCACCAACACGCCAAATCCAACTGGCGTCCCTTATCTACACACCAAGTTCGGATATCACCAGCCCAGTCCAATTCACACTCCACTCGTCATCTGTTGACCGTCAATCTTCAGTTATGAGAGAGACTGCTGTAACAGAGGAGGTGGCATCCCACACCGCACTGACCAACATTACCTCCCGTGGTGGGGAGGGATGCAGCCTGTTCAGCAGACTCTCGGCTCGAATTTTCCCGGTGTCTAAAAATTATGACAGGACACCAACCGTCGTGTAATGGGAGATGACCACATCCCCCTATCCAAACCCCACCCTATCCATTTGGCCTACCATACTCCCCAGTGAGCAGTCAGGACACCACACAACAGGCAGAATTGAAACACCTACAAGAACACACCTGCCTTCAAAACTGGATGCGTCAATTCATCAATGCGCGTACATCACATACTTACTTATTTTTTATTTTCCTGGCTTAGACGTCAGGACGAATATGGGGTCAGCGAGAGCTGCCCGTTGCGGACCCGCAAGGACAAATTGATATTTTAGATATATATATATATAATAATAACACTTGGTGATATGTGTTGTGTGCCCCATTATTTTCCCGGTGTACGCAAGTAATTCGGTGTGATTAATAAAAACATGCCTCATAAGGGTATGTTACATAGGTAATATTTATATACCTTGTCTTTTTGTTATTATATTTTTATATATATTTACAAACTTAAATTGTGGTGCGTTGGAGCTTTGGTGTTCTTTGCGGAGATTATGATTATCCGCACTCAACGGGAACACCCATGCGAGCTATTGTTTAGGATCATATACTAAATAAAATTATAGCACGCACCATAATATTAATAATAAAAAGGACACAAAAAAGACTCCCCCTCCTCTTGGCACCCCTATGTGCTCTGTCTCTTGAATATGCGTCTATGCGTAACTACTCCTTTCCGGCCACGTGCCTACCCGGGAAGTCTATGATTCCTGCCTAGCGTACGTCCGTGCATCGATCTGCCATGCGCAATCGTTTCCCATGGATGTCAAACTTGGAGGGGGTGGTGTAGTTCGGATTGACCGGACCAGCTAAGCTGGGTATGCGCCGCCCGTCTAGGATTCGTTTCCTGAACATGCCCCTCTGGGTAGAGCTATAGGCGTATATGGGCCTATGGGAGAGAGAGCATGTCGAAAAACGACTAAGTTCGTTAGAACGCATTATGCACAATCGCCAGCCGGGACGCTGTTTCTATGGAGCGCGTAGTTGTGACCTAGATGGGGTAGCGCTTTTAGTGTACCGAGCTGGTACTCTGTAATCCTTATTGATTATCTGTTCCCTTTATATCTGGCATGAATCAAGACCAGAATTCGACTGGCTTTCCAAATCTGTAACCCATTTCAAAATCGGTTGAGAAATGCCTGAGTTATCCAGGGAAAACCCTTCTTAATTATCTTCAAAATATTGCTGTGACGTCATAACCACGTGGACGTAAAGCTTCTAGAATGTTCTAGAACGTTCGACGACGCTATTATTAGCGATGCGCTGATTGGCTGGTGCTCGAACGATGATTGGATGAAGCCTGCGCCTGTGACATCATAAAATGAGAAGCGATCCAGTGATCGAGAGCATCCTCGGCCAGGGGCCGAACAGGTTGGATCTGTACCAGCTACTACAAGCACTACAGACAATACGCGTCTTCCTTCGCTATGCATCAGGTTTTTATCCCGTAGTGTGCAGTTTTCCAACCCACCGCACTAAAACAATTTTGTAACTCCGCATCTGCGGGAGTAATTTGGAACTTTTGATAATCGTTGACGAATACAACAGCTACATTCGGAAAACAAATTTGCGTTGAGGCCCTTACGGCCTGAATATGTGGGTCTACAGATGTAGAGGCAGGATGTTCTTTGATGGATGACTCGCCGGATCTGCCAGCCACACCTAAAAGTGGTATTTCAATCGCCGCCGCACTAGTCGTGTAGGTTCTTTCAACTTTCGACCGCAGCAAGTAAACTCTGCCCGGTGTATCTTCAGAGCTGCTGACGTACCCAGCACCATGAAGCTTTGTTTTGTATCTTCATTTACCTCTGACAATCCCCGCTTGTAACGGGTGTTTACACCTTAATCCATGCCATCGGTGGATGGGAACTTTCTTCACCACGTAGTACTATCGTATCTTTTGCTGACAGCTCGTTATACATTCTATTAGGTTTACAATGCTGAGTGATGTCCTTCCCCCGTCGTGAACGTTCTTTGCGAGAATCTTGTTTGCGGACAACAGCTCATGGGAACCAACCTGCGGGAACCAGCCTGCGGGAACTTTCCAGCTTCCGGAGAGCGCATCATTTCACGTCGACTACGGATTGACGTGTCAATTTCAGTAACACGGTAGCCTAACTTGGGAATGACTACCAAGTATTCAAGTAACTATACTTCACAGTTTAATTATTTCTCTATATAGGTTAATTATCTCGTATCCGTACTAACGGTTCCGATGACTAAAAGGAACGATGACGGTCTTAGGACTGATAGTTATAATTTCTGTATTTGTTAATAGTTATTATCATTTTCTTCAATGTGTTGCTAACCGCACTATAGTAGGTTCGTTGACCTGTATTAATATATATATATATCTTAATCGTTTAACACCGTATTGTTTGTTCTGGTTAGATTATGTATGTATATGGCCAGTGGTCATCCGTTAACTTGTTTTGCTTCGTTATAGAATATATAGGACTGCAGTGCACGTAGGAAACACTATACAGCAACACTTATATATGTAACAGTTTCTCCCGCCACCAACAATTTTTCACTGAGGCCGCTGTCCATGCCATAACTCTGTTTAGCCCGGCATGCTACAGACTAAACCTTTTCTATTCAGCTCGATAGGATAGGTTCAAAATAAGTAGAGACACTTTCTTCTTTACATACTGTGTAATATACTCTTCTCTTCCAGCAGTGCGATAATCTAGCCCCGCACTCCAGTAAGGCTCATAACCCTAAGATTTTGCCTCTTCATATTCCTCTTAGCCTTGTGGCTTCTTAGTTGTTTGGATGTCCCTATCCGCAATATGGGCTGATCCGACTCTGCGAAACTATTGGGGTTTCCGAGCAGTGATGGCTACGGTGCGGTATCACATACACTCCCGTTTATCTTCGGATACTTAGTAGTTAGCACTTTAAGCCAATGTAGGAAAACACTGCGAAAACACATGCATTAATTATTATTTTATTTACTCACAATCCTCCCGCACCGCAGTGCAAAACTGGCAACTTGTATATAAACCTAACGACAGGTTAAACGGTTAGTTCCATAGGAGCCGGTGACGGGCGAGATACATATTCTCACCGAATTCTGCTAAAATGTCTGGGCATGATATTTAGATCTGCCACGCCCTTACGGGAAGGACATTTACGGTGTGCATTCGTCTCTCTTACCCACACCATAACGATAGGAGATATGGCCTAATAATGCTTTCGTGAAATGTAAACCATGTCTTGTAATGTTTCATGTGGTTGCGAAGCGGAATGTCTGGATTCTCACCTAGTTCGGAGATCCCACTAAGTAATATGTATGAACGCTGTCTACAGTATTGATGTCCTCGGGCAGCTGTTCTTCGTGACAGCCGTGTCTAATAGCTAGGTAGATATCGGCCAATTGCGGCGTAAACTAATTCTTTTTTTGAAAACAACTAAAAGGAATTATTCAAAGCAAAAGGCCCGCAGAAATAAAGTGGCAACTACTAACTCAGCATATTAGGAATCACATAAGACGGTGACGAAGGAATCCATCGGGAATCTTCAGTCCCGTCTTCACGTAAAACAGTACGCACCCCTTATAGACCTAATCTCACTAGGTATGGTCTTTTCTTTCTACAGCATTTTTGTTTGAAATATTAGTGGGCCCATTTTTGCCGACTATTCTTCTCCCGCTTTAAGCCGTGGCGACACCTTCCTGAGACGGAGGCCTGCGCGAGGCACTTGCCTCCCGCAAGGATTCAGCAACGACGGTCCACACCAGGACAATACTCATCACCCAAACTAGCACTAGGACTAGTGCCTGCGTGAGGCTCATCACTTTTTCGTCTGAGATTGCCTTCTTCCTTTCAGCTTAGAGGTATAATAACTTATATTAAGTTAAATAGCTGTGTCTCGTGTATAAGAGCCTCCCTTACGTGAATACCTCTGCGGACCTACGAGTCTGTGTGGTACCTCGGGGAGCCCCATGTTTAACAGTTCATCTACTTGCCTCTATGTCTTGTATTTTCGTATGCTCTTACTGTAGTTTTATCTAGCATATCCTTAATTAGTTAGGTAAACGCATTGTATAGACTTATATTTTTAGGTCACCAAATCAAATCTTGTAAGTCCATAGATCACGAAATTGCTATGGACAGGCATACTGGTGACACAAATTCATGGGATGAGAGCATTGTGTTTAATGTTCGCGACAATGGTCGCACGGCACCACCGGAATGATTAAGTTCCACCGGCCTTAGGAGCTGGTTTTTGTTTCCCGCAGGGCAGTCTCGTTCAAGGTCCGTCACCCAGAGACCGGATGCTAACCAGCGTCATCACTCGTCGTGCACTTGCAGCATGGCGAGTCGACATGAGACATCGGAACGGCCCGACACTAACCGGCGAGCTACACATGCATCTTCGCATATGATTCATTGAATCACTGCATTTATCTTGTGATATAGAAATCCTGTGACAGGACCAACAAGTCACTTGAATGAACTTGTATTGAAATACAGGCATATTGTTATTTGATGTCACGTGTAAATATAGAGGCTTCTAGAATTTTTAGCATTATACCATCTGCTATCAATAACATAAAATAGAATTTTCAGCATTATACCATCTGCTACTAAAGCTTGTTGTCAACCAATGCTTCCTACCTTAGCTAATAATGATCAGGTTTTAAAGGATCTTAAGGATATAACCCCTAGGCCAGGGCTCGTGTTGGGATGGATCGGTCACTGCACTACCTATACCTCAATTTCAAGAAAATTATACAACAGCATCTTTATTAAATACTAAAGACATACAATTCATACAACTTGACAGACTATGAATCGCCTATAACAGACTTAGATATGTCATTCATGGCGTAATTGATTATGACGTCAGCCTATAAGTGACAATGTTGCTTATGTCCTTATAAGAATGATCGATACACTGGTTTCATCAATTTTTCATGCCAGTCAGAGGAAATATTTCAACCAAATTGATGATCTTGGCATGGGATCATGACTCAAATTATATGACTTTAGTTTCAGAATAAACTTTCGTTGCCAAATGTCAATAATATGATTTTGTCAATTCTTGATAATGCTAATTTAATAAGTGAAGGTGACCTTATACGTACTGTTGATATATTACAGAAATTAGCATGTGAATACCTACTAAGAATAGGTATTGAATGTGAAATTAATCCCTGGCGACACATTTTCTAGATATTTGATTAGAGAGTGTAGTCATCATAGGATATGCCAAAGGTGTTTTAATACTTTTGTATATCTGTAGTACACATCCAACCGTCAGCAATATGTATTTACCGGTATTATCCAAACTGAATCCATCAGAAACCTAAGGAAATTGTCTGACGGGTTACTTAGAGTATTTTCACTTAGTACATCTATTTTTTTGTACCTCTGAAGAGAGCTAGTTTTCTGATCAATGTAATTTTAGATCATATTTTACCATATTCATTTAAAATACCTTGGAAAGATCTAATGAAATGATACCAGCTACCATAGGTATGCATATTACTGATAAATATAAGGTTATATAAGTTTGTGAAAATGGAGTACAGTAAAGTTATAACCGCTCACAAATGCATTAAACGAATACTCACAAGGTATAGGAAATCAGATTGCAATTTAAAATAGGACTTAAAGATAACAATAGCAATAACAAAGAGGCAAAAGAAATCCTGTTAGTTGAACAAAAATTACAACGAACATGGACAGCAACAATTATAAATAGCCTCATTTTTCTTTTTATGTTCGCGATTCTATTGTGACTTAAATAGCAAGAGCTATGAAACTTGACATAAAGTTAGTTCATACAATAGGTATGGATAAGCAGTAAGCTATTCTTTATAAAAGTTATGGCCCTTGTTGTCTTTTTAATAATGTCGAAATTTCATATTTTATAGATAAATCGCATACTATTATACAGATTTGTACTTTTCTGCATTTTAAGATGTTGATTGAATTTAAGGTACTTGTCAGAATTATGTTCCTTAGCAGAAAACCATTCAGTTTATTTTAAATTATAATAATTTCCTGACTTTGTGGAGATGATTGCCCCAAATTAGGATAATAGGTATATTATAGCAGGTACCGTTTTACATTTTGATTGGATTCAAGATACATTTAACAGTTATAGCCGTTAGTACAGGGCTGCTACCCTTTTGATAGTAGGATACTCTTTAAGAAAGTTATGATCCTCGCTATTTAGTAATGTTGGACTTTCATAATATATGTCCTTGCCATTTTACACTGCTGTGATTCTTAATTTATGAGCATATTTGCACCCTCTGTGACCGATTAGTTATGTTTGCACTAAGTGCCTTTTAATTAAAGCATATGTACTTGTCACAATCATGGCCATATACTTAAAATACTAATAAATCGCTTCACTTTTGCATATGGTGGCCCCAAATTTGGTTGTTGGTATATTATAGCAGGGGCATTTCAACAAAAGATCAAGTGTGCTCTATGAGGGAAATATTACAGGCGCAAGTTTCCTTACAAAATCTACATTTATAGCAATTGGTTAACTCCCAACTTCTAGACCATAAGCTGAATTCATCCCATAAATTGTTGCAAAAGCTGCTTTCTAAACGCTTAACCATGTCTGTATGTGTGACATTGTACCTAGAGGCACTTGTCAGCCAGTATTATCATGAACGCGAGGTTTAAGCAATTTTGTTTTATAGTTAATATTGCCAGCAAAGTACGCAAACGATCCATGACTACACAAAGTTATGAAATCTGATCTATGGCCACTTCTGTCTTCTACGTTTTCCTTTTTGTCAAGGTAAGACGCCCTCTCCTGGTCTTACTGTGCAGGAATATGCTTTAAATCTATGAGCAGAATCGACTACGGATCATTTGTAGCATTTTTCTTAACTTGTTGCAAAAGTTTACCTTCACCAGAAAACTTCTGTTTACGTAGAACACTGATGTCAGCTACTAAAGGATACTTACACAGAACAAGATAACTGCAGTTGATTGAAATGTATCTACTGTCTTTACCTTTATGCAACACATTTTAAACAATTTTACGTAAATTAAACTTCTCAGGCTCAGGATGAGAACATTTCGGGAAGTGTTGTGATTCTCAATCATGTTATCGGTTACGATCAGGTTTGGAGAGTTGCTATTAAGACCAACAATTTAAAAAACTGTCTTTTGTGTTGGAAATTATATACTTATTGCCTTTCACCATAGCACCAAACGATTCTATCATGACTGAGAAAATGTGTATACATTTTTCTATCATGTTGTAGATATCGAATTGTCTTCTGGGGGGTCATGACCCCGGGGACATCTTATATTTGCAGTCTAAGACCTCAGTGAATTACTATATTTGAATACCAGGCGAGCTAAGGAACAGATAACACATTGGGCAGGGATGTAATAGCGCGATCTAGTGTGTGCATCAAGTCGATGCAAAACTGACGCGAAAATGTAGCTGAAACAATAAATGAAATTGGAATAGAATAGACTAAGACTTAGGGCAGTAAGCTGATGGAGTCTGTCGGTGGTTAAAAGACGAAAGTTGTTGCTGCAGTCGCGGCATAACCTTTTATAGTATTCAGCAGAAGTTACGACCAATAGTTTTCTAAATATTCAAGCGAGAGCGTCGGTAGGGTGCTACGGACAGAGTGTACGTAGCACAGACTGAATGACTCATATAATGACGTAGTAACGTGGCGACGACCGACTTACCATAGGACCGTGATAATGTGACCGAGTTTCTATATTTCTATAGAGGCGACCCACGACACCAGATACGACACCAGATGTTGGTGAATCAGACGGGCCACATGGTCACTACGTCATGGCACCCTTGTAAAATGCAGGCGCAAGCCTAATAAGCAAGGGGCCGGACGAGGACGTAGTAGCGTCTGGCGCCAAGAAGATTAGAAAACCAGACGAAAAGTTGACAGAAGACGTCCGTCAGAATAAGATATTGAGAAAAGATTAACAATGATTGTCGAAGCAATATCCATCACTGTCAGTTTAGGGGGCGTTATCCGACAGATTCCATGACTCAGGAATCGGCCAAACCGCAGATGCTAGGAAGAAAAGTCGGGGTCGTGATTGGTCGAAATGATGTCATAATCCAATGGGAACCAAGAGCAACCTCCGGCGGTACGAAACCAAGATGGAGGGAGAACACAATAAAAATAGTACATAAGGGGGACTTTAACTTGAATCGGGAGTCCGGTCCGCCTCGTACCTTGTACAAAGTTCTAGCTGAGTGTATTTTCAGTAGGCAAGAGATAGCTTGGATAGTATAGCAAACCAGAGTAGTTGGGAGTAATACTAGTTCATTAAGAAAGATAGGAAACGTTAGAATAAGTTATCGTATTTGTCGTAAACTGGTAACAGTAAAAGTTATCGTATTTGTCGTAAACCGGTAACAGTAAAATTCATCGTATTTATCGTAAACTGGTAACAGTAAAAGTTACCCACTGTGTAGATTAATTATAAAGTTAATAAATCTCATCACCTTGTATAATATTCAAGGCAATAGTTTGGTTTATTGTGTTCCTGGTTAGCTCTGAATTGCACGGAGAAACACCGTGCCGAATCATCAAATCTTGTTGGTCCAGTCAGATCAGGCCCGGATACGAAAACAAATATCGTCTAGTACATCTTTAGACGAGGCGAGCTCGTATCACTCTCTTTCATCCTCGGTAAGACAGGTTGTCGCAGCAACCTCACATACAAGTCTTGCCGAAGCGGGAAGAGAATCAACTTACAAGGACCCGAAGATCAGAAATCTTCAATGTGTTTAGACAATTCCATTTTCACAAATTGAATCGACTCAGTGATGACTGTATGTGCAGGTTGAATAAATGATGTTAATGAATCCATACTTCTTTCATGATCATATTTCGTGCACAATAAACCAAACACAAAACGATCTAGTTTGTATGTTTTTCTTTTTACAATTCTGATAAATGTAATACCAAAGGACTATATAAATGGAATAAAAAATGACTAAATATGATAAAAGTAATACAAAATATAACAAAGGCAACATAGTCTAAGCAGTAAAGAATATAAACTATGATAAAATGAAATTAAAAAGAAGATTAAAGTATGATAAGTGTATTAAGTCAGTATTTAGTCAGTAAAACTCTATGAATTTTGTAATCAACTTTACACAATTTGTTTTTACATCTGTAATAAAGATGTATCATAACTCCTGTTTGTCATGCTAACCCCATTGTTACAATTGTTAGACTTATTGGTTAGCTATTCTTCTTCAATTATCTCCACCATGTCTGGCAAAACATGTTTGTTACCATTTTTAGATATTCATAAAATCACAAATGAAGTAGTAGTAGTAGTAGTAGTAGTAGTAGTAGTAGTAGTAGTAGTAGTAGTAGTAGTAGTAGTAGTAGTAGTAGTAGTAGTAGTGGCAAGCGAGTTTTATATTGGTGAGCTTTCGATCTCAGCGAGGGTCTACCCCTGGCAATTCTGTGAGACCATCCCTCTGGCATTTGAGAGACAAGTACTCAATCTCTAGCACACCATCCAGAGGACAATAATCCTACGATAATCTCCAATATCACTAAATTGATTAAAGCCAGCAATGTTTTCGTCTCTATGTCTCATTACACACACCAAATAACCACATCAACCTTTACAGAACATACCATAAAATGTGCAGTATGCGTTTGTTGTTTTACAAGAACGTTCTCCAAAGAGCATGCAACTCATTTGCCCAACTTCACCAAAAACACGATTAACATGAAATCGAAAGTTTTATTTCCAAATTTGTTATAAAATTCAGTCAAACAGTTAGCATGTTTAAGATTCTCGGATACGATTTGAATGTCAACTGAAGTGTCAAGTGAAATTTGATAAGAAATTGTATACGTCCAATTTCTCTCAGAAACATTGTTATATGTGTTCGTTACCTATCAGTCATTGCCGTGTAACACATTCTATATTCAATACTTATTGGTGTAGATGTCCTCTGATGAGCTGATACAATTTCTTATCAAATTTCACTATATAATCCACCAAGAAGAATGGAGGAATCCAGTTTTAGCTATGCCTCGCTCATCTTTAGCTAGACTCCAGCCTCGCTTTGACCGTGGTGGGATCGATCCCTACCCTCCCTGAATCGCCAGCAAACTATACAGGTAAGCTAGGGAATTGTATGTCTTTGATCTTTAAGAAACATTCTGCCCATAGCAGCACCAGCGCCCAGTCAAATTGGTTTCAAAATATTCAACAGAATGTTTATTAAATAGTAAAGACATGCAATTTGTACAACTTACCAGACTATCAATTCGTACAACTTGACAGGCTATCAAGGGTTTGTGATAGGATTAGTTACGCCATTCATGACGTAATCTATTGTGACGTCAATATACACGTGACGTTGTTGATTATGACGTCATATGAGTGACTACGAAACTGGGTTCATCCATCGAACATTACATATCTAGTGCC
Organism: Chaetoderma sp. LZ-2023a; assembly: GCA_034401795.1. NCBI lineage: Eukaryota > Metazoa > Mollusca > Caudofoveata > Chaetodermatida > Chaetodermatidae > Chaetoderma > Chaetoderma sp. LZ-2023a. Next base: position 4,499,954 of record CM067374.1, read on the forward strand.
ATGATCAATTACGTCGTCACTAGTTAGCTGACATCACAATCATAATGACGTATCTAGCTCTGTCGTGAACATCAAAAAGCTAGCCAGTATGCTACAAATTTTATACCTGATGATTTTACTATGAAAGAGTACCATCCCCATCCAAAGGGCATCCCCGACCACAACCGCCCTACCAAGCACCCCCCCCCCCTCCCCCCCCCCCACCCCCGTGAGCAGTCAGAACATCACTCACACCAAGACACAGATTTAAGTCAGGAGCATACAGAGCACACACTGAAAGTCAGGAGCATACAGAGCACACTTGCCCTCAAGGCTGGATACGTCAATTCTTCGTCGCCCAAACACTACATACATACCCGATTATATAGCCAGTATAACGGAGACATTCAACATCACTAACAACATGGATAGCACGCACCTAACTTTTGTAACAGAAAAAGTTAGAGACACCTTTTTCCGCAACATTCCCTACCGCACGAATGCGGTGAGTTCGTAACCCACCACAATCCGACTTTTCCGCAACAGCAACAGAATCGACATTCCCCAGCGTGGAAAACTGGATCTGCCCACCTCACACTACGCCAACGTCAGACAACAACCCCGACTTCCCTACAACAGAACACCACCATCATCAGCACGATTATCTAGTAATACGGAAAAACTGATCAAATGATAAGGAGGAAAAGCATCGACGCCATCTACAGTACACGCAACAGGGGACATTCCCCCCCCCCCTCCCGCCTGGAAACTCGTACGTAATCAGCTAAACAATGATACCTCAATTACACGTAATAACAGTCAACATTATTAAGAGAGCAAGATTCCCGCAGTCTGTCGTCGGTATCGAGTAGGATTTAACTACCGAAAAGAAATTTGATAATGGATTGATTCAAATACGACAGCTCCCATTATGGTCATCCGTGCTCTAAAGTAACTCTGTCCCGTCTTAGGACTTTGCCATTACAGAGTGAAATACATCATGTCTGATAAAGTTGACACCACAAGCATCGCAGTACCCCACATTGGCAAGAAATATCCATGTACTTCAACTTCATACGACAGACAGCCGTGCAAGGTTGTATTTCCCAGAAATTCGAACTTGAAACTTCACATCAATCGCGATCATTTACTTCAGAGAGCATATTGGTACAGACTGCAGGCACCTATATTCTGCCACACGGTATGGTGTAACACACGCGTTATCTTTCAAGCATCGTGCGTTGCTTGTAACATCAAAGCATTGTGAGCAAAACGAAGATATAGATATCCTCGCGCCACGCTCTTAAAATAGACTTCTAATTGTAGTAATTCTGACTGGGAAGATGGCTAAAACTAAACACACAAAAAGACGACAACCTGACTTCCCGCAAGTAGCTTCAGCATCCGCATCCGCAACGCAGCCAGCCAGCTCCAGCACTCCAGCAACCATCACCACAACACCGGCAGCACCCGTAAAAGCCACACCGGTAGCACCTGCAGCATCGGCACCGACACCAGCTGCAACATCCGCACTGGCAGCACCCGCAGTCACCACACCGACAGCCCACAATATGGGATCCATTACCCCGTAAACCGTAGCTAACCAGGCCTCCCGCGCATCGTGTACATGTGGTGCAATGGAGTGGAGCAGCAAAACGGACCCGCGCATACCCCTGCGAGCTACAATATGTTATCGAAATCCAGTGTAATATGTGTTGCAACTGCGGTAGTTGTGTTCATTTCATTGTCAATCAGTTAGTAAACATGTTATTTCTAATCACTGCGTGTCAGATCGTGCATGTGCTCGGCGGTTCTACTTTTCTTTGTAAATGTCTTTCACATTAGACCTCAACAATGTATATGTCATAGACCTAACTACGATTCATGCAAAAATGTTAGCTAAAATATTGAAACTCCATTGATTATTTTACAACAGTTTGGCAAAGTTGTTGCTGCTTTAGACAACAACGACTAGCAATCAAATTGCTCGAAATATCTGTAGTAATTGGTTTTAGATTGCTGCTTCCCTTGAGAACAATTTGATTGAAAGTTGTTGCCGCAATGATTTCCATACAAATCGTTTTCAACACATTAGCTGGTGAAAATGCTATTATCTGCTAGATTATTTTGAGAACAATTTGACCGAATGTTCTTACTGCTATAGACAGCAATAATTGTCAGCCAACTAGCTCCAAGGCTAATTACCCTAGCACGCTGCAAATTATCGACTCGACGAGCACCGCTCGACTAAAACGTGTTGCCTGACTAGTCCGTTATGTAAAGGGAATTTTGACGTCACAACTCGATTGTAGAGCGGCTCTTAGCAGCAGAACTCTGAGCATGTTTATTAGCCCAATCTGGTAGTTTATCGGCTTGTGATAGCTTTAACATGATGAGGAATTATAATTTTGTAGAGAAGTTAAGCCCAGGTTCATACCAGTTAAAGCATCACACAATATCAACAGAACTCACAAGCCGATACTCAGTACTAAATGATGAAATTTTAGATATATCTAGTAGACAATCAGTTACCACAATAAACTACGTGTTACAATGAAAGCACACTAACCACAACAACTTTGGTTCAAGGAAGGCGTGAACGAATAAAACAAAGCACAAACAAGTCTGACGTAAGAAACAAGTAAAACACTAACTGGTGAGTCACAGAAATCAACACAAGAAAAATACCACCGCATTGTCAAACAAAAAACAGTGCAACAATTAAAAAACGATAACTAATACATGTATATACATAAATGCAGATAGGCTAATTAACAAATATCTGAGGTTGAAACACTAATATACAAGATTCGGTAATGTTATCATGCTAATTAGGGAAGTAAGGACTACATGGATGGAATAAGAAAACGAAAAAAAATTGTATTGCTTGCATCTACAGAAGCGATAACTTAGACGGCATAAATAATAATAATCTGTTAAATATACTAAACAAGGTTGAACGTTTAATGTCGATAACATTCTTATAGTGGGAGCCTCAACTTCCCATGGATTAACTGGAGCACTGGACTTTCGTCAAATGAAGAATATGCATTTCTTAACATTAGTAAGGATATTTTCCTACAGCAAGGAGTTACTAATGCGAGACCACATTGAATAAATCAACCTTCAAATTTTTTGGATCTAGACTTAACAAGCCGCCAGAATATCTTCCAAAAACTATATCTCCCTCCACTAGTGGCCGTGAGGTTCTACAAATATCACTACATCCTTACATCCTGACGTCTGAAACACAAGCAAAGTAAACAAGCTGTTAAGCCAAAACCACTGTTGAACAAAAGGCGGTATACGGAAAAGAAATGAGCCTTATGAAAGACTGACTGGAATCATCTGCGTGAACTTAATGCATCAGATGCTTGGAACTTCCTACACACATCATTGCTCACAGTGGATGAGAGTATATTCCTACGCCCAAAGAAAAGGTAAGAGAAAACACCTCTGCCTCGACCTTACCACAACATAATCAGTCATATATGAAAATCGGACATACAAGTGATACAATGAAGCAAAGAAAACCACAGATTATGTGCTTTACAAAATTGTTGGAATCAAAGCGACAGCGGGAATCAGAAAAGCAAGACTTGTGGTCGTTAGGTGGCAAGTCAAAGCAAGAGAAATCCCAAAGCTTTTCAGAACTATGTCAACAGTAAAACGAACCTACAAGAATCAATTAGCAATTTCTGTAACCCTGCTAACAGCAATGTGACTTCAGACGATAAAATATAATATTCTAAACAACTTTTTCTCAAGCACGTTCACTTCAGAGAATCTTAATTTCTACGTCAATCATTAGCCCCAGAAGCAATGATGTCATGTTAAAGGAGTAAGACACGTCATTCTGCAGGAAACACGGCATCCATGAAGATAGATAGTCGCAGAATAAACAGGAAGAATGAACAGGAGAATACGACCATTTCTAGAATAAATGCAGTAGTTTTTATTAGCGTTAATAATAATTAATAATAATAAGTTTAAGAAATATCGATAATTAACGTTGTCCTCAGATCAGCATTTACCCGTGGAACAATGTTTAATAACAGGAGATTGCTATGGTAATGTACCGCACATGATGTCAATAGACCTTTCCACTTTATGCATCCACCATATGACGTCATACTCAACTTACTTGACGTATAGAATGACTTCATAATGAATGACGTCATTATGCCGTCGTGAATGACATAGATAAACACGTCACGAACGCATATTTGAAGACGGACTATGGGGCGTTGTACGAATTGTATGTATTTACTATTTAATAAATATTCTGTTGAATATTTTGAAATTATTTTGACTGGGCGCTGTTGCTGTCATAAGCAGCAACAGCACCCAATCAAATTAGTTACAAAATACTCAACAGCTTACCTATATAGTTTTCAGGAAAGTGGTAGTTAGAGCATTCGGAAATCGATCAATCCCAATACGACGAAGTGTGGGTGGAGCTTAGCTAGAGGTGGGCGGGGCATGACTAAAACTTGAAAAGTCCATTATCAATATTGTGTGGCGAGTGCCATCACATTAGTGCCACTCACTTACCGATGCTCTCACACAGAGTTCTGGAACAAATGTCAGGTGGTATTACGTTAAGAATAGAATACAATATAGATAGTTCATTATGACGTCATATGTAGAGTTTATGCAAATAAAGTTAAGTATACATAATAATGATTAGTACCAGAATATTGCTTTGTTGTTTCTCATATCACCGACTCGCGATTATAAGAGTGTATTAACTTGTCATGTCCATCTTAATAGCTTGCCGACATCATCATATAGCTCGGAAATAGAATACGTATTTGAATTCCTTGAAAGGGTTGCTTAGAAAATCATGGACCACGTGATTGGGGATAAATTCCTTTATTGCACAGATACCCGGTAGCCTATCATAACAAAGACCTACAAGAGGAATGGGATATCCCATGGTAAAATGGTGGAAGTAAGATCCCACGGTCGTAGAAAGGGCCTATACCATAGCTGGCCGATTTGGAGAGATTGATAGATAATATCTGATAGAGGTGAACAAGATATATTTAAGGAGAGTTGTCGAGTAGATGACCTACACGTTCAAGCATGTAAAAGGTTAAGAAATAAGTATACATAGGTATGCGCACGTATACTAAACATAGAGTTTAAGTTTCCTTGCAACCATAACTGGTTAATATGTATGTAGCAGAGACAAACAAGCTTCTTGGATTTCAGTCAGCATACGTTCGTCTGGACGGTAAAGTATGAAACATTATATTATTCAAAACAACAGGAAGCATTATTTGAGTGATACCATGCAGTAATGTACGGCTACATCATGTACATATTTGTAAATTGTGAATTTGTGTGCATTAGTTCAACGATTCAGTGTGACAGTACAAATTATTCATCTCAAGTCCGTCATGCTATTATAAAATATAAAAATTGAAATGAGGTCAAATTAAGTTTGATCTTTGAAAGTATCTGCATCACCCTGATCATAGGTAGCCTGGTTATGACGACAAAGCGCATGAATATAGATTATGTAGGCCTACTTGAATATATGAATATAAACCTGAGTCATAATGTTAAAGTGCATTGCCCATGCACGCAAACACGCATGCACACACGCACGCACGCAACACACGCACACAATGTACATAGTCGCACATAATTGACATAGTCGGTGTAACAATAGTATCTAGTAGATATACGATATAAAAATGAAAAATGAGTTCCTGTACGCAATCAAAATATATTTAAAGGTGCATATTCACCGCAAAATGCTTGAAAATAGAATTGTCAAAATTGTATACTTTTAATGGCTTAAAATGTGGCCTAGATGTAATGAACCTAAATGAACCTTAATATTCGATGATTTCGTTGCGTATAAATTAATCTAATTTTTTAATTTGTGAAATGGAATTAGAGGCACGAGTCCCTAATTCAACTTCGCAATTCAATTTTTTTTAATTATTTGTACAGAATGAAATCATCATATGTAAGGATTTATTTCGTTTCATTATATTGAGGTACACAAATTAAACCCCTAAAAGTACACACCTTAAATAATCTTATTTCCACACTGTTTGCTGTGAAATTGCACATTTTATATTACTCAAGTTCGCAACCCACTACACCTAGTCCAGTATGTAATACGACATGAACTGATGAACTGATGTCTGTCTTAGTATTTCAATACGAACTGCATGTCGTGCTAACAGGTGTATAGAGACGGAAATATCAAGAGCACGATACGTTGAGCATTATCTTCTCATTTACATGACATATAATACAGATAGGCTTTGCTCTGTAACTATATTATTAGCTGTGTTAGTAATCAACAATTTCTTGTCAAATTAAGTTTAAAATGTTAAAGTGCAGAAGAATAGTTCGCCTGCTGTATATCAGAGACGGTGTTAAAGTGCTATGTGTCTGAATCTGATATTGCCGAGGATATGGGCAGAACTCTATGCGGCTTATATTTCTACTCTAAGTCGATATACCCGTAATAGCCATATCATCTGCAAAATCATTGTTATAATTTTCATCTGTATAGGGAGCTAGAGTTAGATTTATTATTTCCATGTATCCCATAATACTATCTTTTTCAAATGCATAACACCGTGTCATAATATTTATGCACAAATGCACACGCCGTTCGTGTACTTTTTATATTAAAACTTGGTTTATATGTTATTTTCGTGACATAATTAGAGACATATGTTTTATTATTGTTCATAAAAGACAGAGTTAAATAGCTTAAATAGTTGAAACCCATTTTGGCTGAAGCTAAAACGGATTATAGGATAAGCAGGGAGTATTTGCAACCCATCCACTATGTCGACAGTTTGTCGAATGACATCCCCATATATATCACAATGCCCAATTCTCAGTCGGTTGAAGTATGTTCAGAAACCACTTGGTCCCTATGACCGATTCTTAGCATAGTTGTTGTGTGATATGAATCTTGCAGAGAAAATTACCTTTAATCAGCCATGCACGATGGCAGCCTTCTGTTGACTATTAACGCATGGTGGACATTATCTGAACAATTAAGGGAAGTATATGGGTACTGCGAATCCAACCATGTCTTCATATATCATCACCATGTTAATATCATGCATTTTGTCTGTAAGTTAGGGGGCATGCGTGGCAAATTATGAGGTGGTCTAAACAGAGCGCCACAAAAGGTTTGAGAATGGTTTCAAGTCAATTCAGGGGTGCTGATTACGAATTTCTTATGTGTAAGTTAATAAATATGGTGGAAAGTGCTCATAATTGACATTAAAAGGGCATTCCTCGATTTTTAGATGGAAATTTGAAAATTTAATATCCAGTGGCAAAGAGCATAAACGTATACCGCCTGTAAACTTTGGATTGCCAATTTATATTTTTTTTACGTCCAGACCTCCATATATATGTTATAAATCACCATAAAAGGGGCATTTCTCCATTTTGTATCATTAAAGGGACATTGTGCCAATAGTTAAAAAAATTTAACTTTAATTTAAGAATAAATTTGTTTTGTTTGTTGTTTGTAAGACATTTACTGCCTGTGAACTTTGGATTAGCAATTTATTTTTATTTTTTACTTACAGCACTCCATACACAGAATCGAAATCACTACTAAAGGGCTATTTCTCCATTCCGTTTGTTTATAATAAAGAAATATTACTTACCTCTCCAGGATGTAGAAATTGTTTGAGTGTAGCTTTCATGACCATCTCGGTCACTTCTTCAGAAGAAACTAATATTCCGGTATTATGAATCATCCTGGGATCGGGACAAACTTTTTCGGAAATATTGCGTTTGTTTGTTGTAAGACATTGTGTAGTGTTGGCCCAGTGTATTCACAAAATATCTATAATTAAAAGAGTATTCACCATTTTTCTTTGACGTTTTGCCATCAAACATAAATAGTCCCAAAATAAATTGCCAGTTCATATTTATTGGTTAATTAGTAGCCCACATTTTCCACTGTTCTTACTTGAAAAACTTTAAACAAGACTGAATATTGACTATCAGTAATTCACTGTGTATAGCATTACATAGGTAGGTGACGAGTTTGACCTGTTCGAACCACATATGCACCAAATTGTCGATGTGCCTTCCCCTTGGCAATGGGCCTTTCCATCTTTAGATATGCCCCGCCCATCACTAGCTAAACTCCACCCACACCTCGCCGTGTTGGGATCGATCGATCCCCGAATGCCCTAGCTATCAATTTCCTGAAAACTATACAGGGAAGCTGTTGAATATTTTGTAACTAATTTGACTGGGTGCTGTTGCTGCCTATGGCAGCAACAGCGCCCAGTCAAATTGGTTTTAAATTATTCAACAGAATATTTATTAAATAGTAAAAGCAAACAATTTGTACAACAACGCATAGACCGTCTTCAAATATGCGTTCGTGACGTACTTATCGACATCATTCATGACGTCATTCATTATGATGTCATTCTACACATCACGCAGTTCATTATGACGTCATATGATGGGTGGGTACTCTGGAAAGGTGAATTAAGATTAGTGTTCAGTCAATCATCGAAAACCTTGTTTCTACACCTATACCCCCTGGTGCACTTCCTGAGCAACAGCAATATGCTGATGCTGCAAGTTCAGTAGGTGACGAGGGATCAGTAATGAAAACAGGCACTTCAAGATCATTGTCAAGTTTCCAGGCAAATTCATATATATGCTGGGCAAAGCTGGCTTTGCTTGGTCAGCTCTTACCCACACTGCTGTTTGCAATAAAGCACTCAAGATATGTTGTCTGTATGCATCATCTGTAGGTGGCAAACAACGCAGGTCCACAGAACCATAGATATCCATAGATTGGACACTGCGCATGTCAGCATCTGTTGGAAACGTGATAGTTGTGTGGGAATCCTCCTGTTGGACAGAACTTTACGTTTTCGCTAGAATCCAACTGAGCGTCTTCAAGAGGTAATAATTCAAAATATACACATCTAAACGATTAGCTATTTGTTTAGCACAACAGAGGGGATGCGAATTAGTCGTAAAATAATTAAAGTTAAGAAATCCCAGCTACATGAAAAGATCTACAGCGCCTAATAGATGCGTAATGTGTTTCCGTGACTGACTGAAAAGACACAAATGGCCCTCTAACAACCCTTAAGGTTGAGAAGTTATACATTTCATCCCATGTAGCTTAAAGTATAAACCATCACCTACTTAATGAAGCATCTGTAATGTTAGACTATGCCAATTTTCTCTGTAAAGGCCCATGCAAAGAAACGCAATTTTTCTTAAACGTATTGTCACATTAATCATAATGTCCTATTTCAATATATTAATATGCTATTCATGTGGTCAAAGTAATATGGTTACAAAGGCCATTATCTTAAGAACAGAATATGGGTATGCCTATTAAAAATAAAAGCTGCATATCCAGAAATGTCATTAATGACAATACACTAGGCTATTCCAAGCATGTACTGAGAAGTCATTGCATTCTTCTATAAATGACATGAATATGATGTTATCTCATTCTCAGTACATGTTTGGACTAACTTGATAAACAATGCATGAATTATATGAAACCTTTAATGATCAAACTGACATTTGCAGTGATCTTGAGAAATATTCTTTTGAGCGTCAAAAATCAGTGTTTTTAAAAATTGTATGACTGGATTGACTGGCTCGATAAACGAGGCCGTCATTCCAGTGGTAAAATAAAAAATGGCTTCTTAGTCTGCAAATGGACATTTTCTCAGGCAATTCTTAGCTTTTCTTGGACATGATGGTGTTAATTATTCAAGTTGTGTGGTTGAAAACCTTCGTGCACACCACCAAGCTGCCTTGAAATGAACTGTCATTGCTGCATTGTGGGTTGAAAACTGGACTATTAAGTGGGCCAAGAAATATCCAAATTTTATCAAGAAGCAATTATAGTTGCACAGGCATGAGCGATTGATCAAATATTACCATAAAGAGTACATCATCATCCTCACACTAGAATGTGCAGTCGATGGTACACCATCGCAATCACACATGCTTTCGTCAACTTTGACGATGTTCTGTACCTCGACCTAATGCAGAACCAAATGCAAACATCTCACAATCTCCAATCATATTCACAGTAACCCACAAAGCAAATTTGGTTTCAGAATTCCACCAACTTTGCCTGATTAGACCTACATACAACAAACTCGAAACAGTCTCTATGCACTTGTTAGTAATTGCTGTCTTGCACTAAGCAAATAAAATAGTTTTGAAACTATTAAGCGGGTTTTATATTTTATCATTTCGTGCACATCACATCTTCTTCTTCTTTTCGTTCGCTGATCATACCGCCAGTCCTGTAAGTGACTATCGACATGATCATAAGTGCTAAGTGCGTGGGTCCATGGTTTATTAGAGTGCGCCGTGCGGCCTTGAACCTCCGTCTTCAGCACTCGAGGTTTCTGTCAGGGTTACCTCACCCTTACCTCCTTTAGTCGCCTCGTACGACACGCAGAGGATACGAAAGGCGTATTCTAAGCCCCACCTACAGGGCAAGTGCACATCACATGACACGCTACTAAGTCGTGTAATATAAAACCTTTGAATGCTTAAATTCCAGTATATACACCTGTGCAAAAAGTTAAGCACCACCCTATTTTTACGCACATGCGAGGGTATATTCATGTGCTATGAATAAAGCAATAGCATAAACATTTATGTACCCATCCATCTTAGTGCAAGAGGTAATAATGCAACTAGAGGAATGCTGATTATGATGGTGGGGAAACACTGTATGTTTTTGTTTGAACTTGAAAACGAGGCCTGAATATGGTTACGTTGACACAACTGACAACTATTGCCCTACAGTTGACACACGTGGCTAGATTGTCATTAATGGTGTCTGAAAACGAAGTTTAACATCTGTGCACGAGTTTGAGACTGTCATTATTAATACCGGGTATATCCACCTTGTGCCTGGATGACGGCCTGGACACGACGTCTCATGCTGGTCACCAACCGACTGATACGCCATTGTGGTATTCGTTGCCATTCTAGATGGAGTGCGTCTGTTAATTCCTGTAGGTTCTGCACAGGAGGATCCCTCCTCCTCACCATGTTTCCCAGAATGTCCCAGATATGCTCAATAGGGTTCATGTCAGGGCTCCTTGCTGGCCATGGTAGGGTTTCGATGGCATTCTGGCGGAGGTATTCATGCACAGCTCTAGCACGATGTGGTCGGGCGTTGTCATCCATGAATATAGGGTGGGTTCCAGGTGCATGATTTACAAAATGAGGGACCACAACTCTATCCAGTATGGAATCTTGATATCTTTGTCCATTTAGTGTTCCAGGTACAGTCAACAGATCCAGCTTACAATCAAATGAGATGCACCCCATATCATAACGGAACCTCCACCAAATGGAACTTCTTCCATGATGTTACGTTGGTCGTACGCCGTGCGTCTGGACCTCCATACACGAGTTCGACCATCTGTGGCATGAAGCAGGAACCGACTTTCATCGGACCAGTGTACCCGTCTCCAGGATCTCATGTTCCAGTGTCTTCTTTCGTTGCACCACCTCAGACGCTCCTCTTTGTGGTGTGCAGTGAGGAGAGGACGTCTGACAGGTCTCTTAGCTTTCATGCCAGCAGCATACAGTCTCCTTTTGACGGTAGACATTGACACTCTATTGCGCGTTTCCCATTGCTGGCTGAGCACTCTGCTGTTGGTGAATGGAGATCTCCTAACAAGGCGTACTAGGGCTCGATCATCACGGGCAGTAGTCTTCTTCGGTCTTCCAGATCTAGGCCTGTCCTTCACCTCGTTAGTTTGCCCATGTTTTGCAATCAAACGACTGATTACAGTATGGTTAATGTTCAGCTGTCTGCCAATCTCTCTGCATGACATACCAGTGGTATGCATGCCTATGATTTGCCATTTCACACGATCACTTAACCTTCGTCTTGCCATAGCGGTTCACAATCAAGAGCTAATTCTCTCTGTACAAATAAACCACGGTCATGAACACAAAATTCCTAATCTTGTCGCCTAAATCTGTATGTAATGTTCTACACCTCAAACTGGACTTTTACATAACTGAACACGTGTGCTGTTTCCCGCCACGCACGGACATCAAGTGGCGTGAAGTCATGCATGCATGTGCATTTCGTACTTGGAATTATGTCAGCTAACGCGGGGACAAAAAGTATGGCAGCCTAGTTGTACCATCATGTTTCTACGTTCTATTGTTTTTGCCGGTGCTTAACTTTTGCACAGGTGTGTATATATATATATATATATATATATATATATATATATATATATATATATATATATATATATATATATATATATATATATATATATATATATATATATATATATATATATATATATATATATATATATATATATATATCAAGACATGCAGTTAACCAATTACCCCTTGGAATCCTAGTGGCTCAATTTCATGATAGCTATGCAGAAAAGCTGTGGAATATTTTGAGACCAATTCTACTGGATTCTGATGCGTATGGCAGTAACAGCTTCTAGTCAAATAAGCTGGAACATAATCAAAAGAATATTTATTAAATTGGAACTGATTTTTATCCAGATGCAATGTAGGTCATATTGTGTGATGGTACATGTCAATACCCCTCCCCCACCCCACCCCATGTCACTACACCTATGCATTGGTCAATGTCTAGTTTTAGCAAAATCTGTCTATTGCCCATAGTCATTTCCCCCCCATAAAAAAACGAAATTCGTTGAAGATATGGTTTTCAGTGTATCACCAGAAAATATCTTGACACATTTAGTTCAAATTTCAATGGACCGTTCTAGTTTTAGCTATGCCCCGCCAATCTCTAGCTAAGCTCCACCCACACCACGCTTGTATTGGGATCGATCGATCTCTGAACTCCCTGACTATCAATTTCCAGAAAACTGTAGGTAGCTGCTGAATATTTTGAAATTAATTTGACTGGGTGCTGTTGCTGCCTATCGCATTAAGAGCTCCACCTACACCACGCTTGTATTGGGATCGATCGATCTCTGAACTCCCTGACTATCAATTTACAGAAAACTGTAGGTAGCTGCTGAATATTTTGAAATTAATTTGACTGGGTGCTGTTGCTGCCTATCGCATTAAGAGCTCCACCCACACCACGCTTGTATTGGGATCGATCGATCTCTGAACTCCCTGACTATCAATTTACAGAAAACTGTAGGTAGCTGCTGAATATTTTGAAATTAATTTGACTGGGTGCTGTTGCTGCCTATCGCATTAAGAGCTCCCAGTCAAATTAGTTTCAAAATATTCAACATCATGTTTATTAAATAGCAAAGACATACAATTCGTACAACTTGTCAGACTATTCGAATCATTCATGACGTCATAATTATGACGTTAGCCTACACGTCACTTAGTCGATTTTGACATCATATGACGGATCATATGATGGATAAACTGGAAAGGTGAATTGGTTTACGATAAAAGTATCTGACAAAACATCAGATGTATCAGTTCTAATCATGTTTCAGCAAAATGGAGTTTCCAGATGTGAAATGAGTATGCCACCTACCGTGGTTAATATTTTGAAGCTACATGTCTCCATTCAAATTATTTTAAAATATTCAAGATAATATTCCTTAAAGGTGCATATTCACACTAAAATGCTTTAAAATCAGTGTTCAAATTTAATAATTTTAAAGGCTTAAATTGTGTGACTAGATGTAATGAAACAAAATAAACCTTAGCGTTCAATAATTTCATTGCGTATAAATTAATATAATTTTTTAAGTTGTGAAATTGAATTAGCGACATGAGCCTCTAATTCAACTTAACAACCCAATTTTTCTTTAATAATTTATATGGAATGAAATCATCATATGCTAAGACTTATTTCGGTTAATTACTTTGAGGTAAACAATTTAAGACTAAAATTATTCAGTTTCAACAATTTTATTTCAAAGCATTTTTTGTGTGACGATGCATCTTTAAGCTGTGAATAATTTGTAACTTATGGGCAAAGATAAAATAGTTAAGTGGTCACTTGTGTTTTTATTCTGCTAGGGCAGTCATTGACAGAGTAAAATTCTGAGATGGAATTCATAAAACCGTGTTGAGCTAAGAAATCTGTGCTTAATGGAAAAAATGTCCAGATTGTATTTTGAATCTGGCTGGTTAATATGATTCGATGCCCCAGGTGTCTTTTCTATGTAAGACTTTATTAGCTTTAAAAAACTGATTTGAGGGGGGCGGCAAATGATAGAGCAATAAGTGCTTTGGCAATATTAACGTTTAGACTGTTCTCCGCCTATTGCTCAAGATAGCTTTCCGTACCTTAAGACAGGTAGTCGGGAGCCGGTCGACGATTAGCTCCCTTGTAACAATCAAAAAAAGCTATCTTGCACGGCGTTCTTATATCTGTAAGTTTTATTCTTACATTTTTGTAAAAACCTATTTGAGGAATCCTAACGTCCATAGTACCAAACGATGCAGCTAATCAGCAGCTATTTCCAGATACCTGAGTCACTAAAATCGGCGCATGGACACTGGCGATATCAGCGCCTAGATTTACACCAGTAAAGTGTCTGTCAGCTATACCGCCCCTTTAGCAATTACGACGTCATTCACCACCAGTCATACGGGAAAATACCACACCGATCTATGGGGAATGCCTAAAATATTGCGAGATGGTATATTGTGACGTAAACGATGACGTCATTAGGTCAATGACGTCATGTGACATCACAAAGGCGTTGTTGGTTAGCTGTTGGACGATTTTGTCAGGCGATTTGTGCTTCTGTGTCCAATCCAGTTAGTATATAGATCAACGCACAGAACGACCATAAAGGTTTGCTGGTTTGATGAGGAATAATCACCTGGTCTTTCAAATACAATATGATCAGCATATCTATGCTTGCATTATAACCTCATTTGTTATCTTATTCTTAATATCCAGACAAAGAGAAACCAATTTTTCTTTCAGATATTTTCTGCATTTGGACAAATTGTCTTTTTCCCTTTGCCATAAAGGAAGCTTGTTGTATCACACCCACTCATTGAATGTACTAGAGGAAGCATTCTGATTTCACTTTGTTCGAATGTTCTGGACAAAGTGTGGATTGGTATATAATGTTCATTCATCTCTATGTACAACTATTCTAGTCCAAAATTGAACAGTTTTCCGAAGAGAAATATGTTGATGATAACAATAGCTGTGTCATTAGCCTTTGATGTTATCCGCTTTGCTCCATTGTTGCTAGCGTACATTGCATGAAGAAGCACTCGTGTGTCGCTTTTTTGGCTGTTGCTCAATTCATGAACTGCGACAGCTATAGTAGTTGTCAAAGCAATGGACTTAAATCTGTCAACAAAATCCAGCGAGATACAGTGGTACTTGATTGGGTATCCATAACGTCCCATGCTTTTCCCATGTCTCAAATAATACTCTAACAAGTTCTTGTTTACTCTGCTTGTTTGAAAGTATTGCTGACCAGTCGTTTATTGGTAAGTTGGGGTTTAATTCGGACAGTACAGACCGTTGTTTGGATCTCCTGCTGTGACACCCGCTGACATCTCTCAAGCTTACACCTGTGTATCCTATTCCATCATACCTATCTGCTACGATGTGAACATGTTTGCAGCCTTCTCGACGGGAATTAAGGATGCGCTGGAGAAGGCGTTTGATGAATTCCATCAGGTCAACAATATACGGAAGTGAAGTGGAAAGCTCACCACAATCGCCTTCGCCTGAATTAGGCAAATCTGTAGACCACTCTTCAACTTCAAGCTATTGCTGAAAGCACTTCAGAAGTGATGACTGTTCGAGATCGCAACAAAACCTCGCCAGAATCAGAGACTTCTGCTCATGCAGGCGGGTACCGAAGGAGTTCATGCTGTACTAGCTGCATTATCTGCTCTTCTGATTCTTCCCGTCTGGACAGCAAAGCCCTTGTAAGCATTGTTAGCTCAGTTGTATGTTTATCTTTAGCACTGCTAACTTGAGGTGTTTTCTGCATTTGCTGCTTTGACATTGTTGCAAATGTTTTACAATGTCCATCTTCTTGGCTCTGCTTGCAAGGTACTTCTCAATAGTCGTCATGCCACTTCTTTGCATTCGGTAGTTGCTCTCTGACATCGTTAGAAGCAACTGCTCCAGAGATTCTATTTACCATATCTTCATCCTTGCAACTGAAGGGATTGATAAACTCTTCGATTACATCTACCACGTTGTCTCTATCATTTATTTGTCTATCTATTACAGCTGCATTGTCTTCATGGTGTGTGTATGATGTAGCTCCAGAATCCATGTCTAGCATCTCTCTAGCAACAGTACACACTTCTGTTGTGAATTGTAGAGTGAGAATCCACTTCTCTTGTGCTTCAGGGCGAAATACATTGCACGATATTCCAGCTGTACCTCGTCTTCCTTTGGCATTTGCGTTTGGACCACATTCAAAGGTCATGTCTTTCCAAATAGCTGTAGATAGTCCATCTCCTTGCTTGACTGTAAAATGCCCATCTCTGAAAGCAGCAAGAATTGATACTGTCAGATTGTGCATGCCATACAACTAGTTTACAACTTGGATAGGGTACTTATGGTGACCAGTACTTTTCATAAATAGAAGCATACGTGAAGTTGCCATAAGGTGTTCATCCCAGTTGCCATCTCGTTATGCGTGAAGAAACTGTAATGCTATCACCACCATTTCCATATGCATAAAACCATAATCTATGGGTGGGAATTTCTCTTCTGGATTCGTAAAATTCAAGCATTACGCTTTTTGCTTCTATGATCAGCCTGTTAATGACATTACCCGGGCCCGTGTATTATTGTCAAATGACCGCAAATATTCCCCACTCCAAACATATAGGCCTACCCCTATTTAATTTCTTTGATGACGACATTTTATAGCTAAAATTTCTATTTTCTTGGATAATCTATACTTCTCCAGCCTGGAGAGCAGTGTGCTTGATACCAATGTTTGTGAAATTATGATATTGAGATACAGGTTGATAGCAATGGATTTGCCGGAGATTGTGTTTTTGATCGGCTTGCTTCTTGATCGCCGTATATTGCTGTTTTGCTAGACATGTTATGACTGAGTAACTCTGTCTGGGTAACTCTGGACTAATATACAGAAGCTAGGATTATTGTTTTGTAGCATGGTATCGTCAACGATAATGCGTTTTCACTTTAATTTTTCTCTTCTCAAATACATAGATTTGATGTAAATACATTGATGTTATTATATAATTATGGCCGACAGAAAATGGTATAATGCATATACTTTATCTGTACTGTATATGTGATGTTTTGGCCGGAGACAATACCTAACGCTACCAACTCACCAATTCTTCCCTCGAACATAAAGGTCATTGCAAATACTAATCATATAAATGCATACATATTATATAAATATTTGGCCTCTGTGACTCATCATTGTTTTAGGTGTGCATGCATGTGTGTTTGGGTCAGCTTCTAATTAAAAACAAGCGGTTAAACATTCGATGCTCAAAATTTACCAAATGTAGGGAATGTAGTATATTAAAACTAAGTGGTCACAATATCCTCTCACACGACACATATAATTAATACGTTATCTAAATTTCCGTCAATTAACCATATGAATAAACAAATTTAGACACCCGTCGATATGCATAATACAGATGAAGCTTATGGCACTAGATTGTAATATGCTCGTGTATGGATGACAAATCAGGATTATTCAGCGTTATTTTGGCCGCACCGTAACATGCGCAGAACATCGCGTCTCACTGACTGGGCAGCAAAGGCATATATAAAGGGGTTCAATGTAGAATTCATGAACATAACTTTATTAGCGATATCAATGATGAGAGGGTGAATAGATGACAGTGCCCGTTGAAAGAACACTACTGTCACCGGTGTCGCAAATACTAAATATACAGTGAGTACAATCATGACCGCTCTGGTATCAGTTGTTTCACGTTTCTGCTCCTCCTTTGTCACTGAGTTGGCTGACATGGACCCAGATCTCAGCACTACGCAATGCTTGAAGATGTGAAATACCGCAGTTATCACAAATGGAGCTAATTGATATACGATCCCAAGATACAAATCGTGCAATGTTTGCGCACCTCCAATCCAACTACACACTATGTACACATTCCCTTCATATTCAGCAGACCTGGGAGCGGAGAAGATGGCAAATGGAATACTGTTTGTGAGACCAAAGACCCAGACACCAAAACAGATCCTAGTCATCAGTCCTGTCGTAACCTTTGCACGGGCAGACAGAGGAAATACCAGCTGATAGAACCTGAAAATAAAGATTAACAGTAAGGTCTGCCGAGATCCATCCTGTAGGTTTTAATAATTATCTCGCATGCTAATTCTGACCTTGATAATAGCAATCAAGACAAAATATTTTAGTCACTGTACCACCACCACCATCACCACCACCGCCGCCGGCGCTATCGACGTCACCACCACCGCCAACTACGCCACCGTACAAGCAGTTAAATAAGTTATATAACTAATTTGTATATATATATATATATATATATATATATATATATATATATATATATATATATATATATATATATATATATATATATATATATATATATATATATACCGTATTTATGTACCATTTGTAACATTTAGTGGAATTCCGACTACTCCACCTCCAGCCCCACCCACCCACCCACCCCACCCACCCCCACATCACATGGATAATTGTGTGAGATTTAGGCTCTCTGGTCTGGGATTGTTATTTCATACCGAATAGGTGAGATTTGCTATGTATATATTTAACTAAGTAGGAAATATTACTGCTACTGTACAACTGTAACCGCTGGCCAGCTCCGAAGACAGTTCCAGATAAGCTTGATGCAAACACCTCCGTACTATATAGCTCAACCTCGCTTGCCGGACAATATAATCTCCAACGCCACGCTTATACACTATGCGCAATACAGTCCCACTGTCAGTGAAGGTATACCCAGCGAACATGATCTATGGTTGGCCATGTTCTGCTAATGCTACAAGACACCCATACACACAGAATTTGATATTGCCGGTGCAAATCTCGTAGAGGTCGGCACTGCACACACCTGCTAAGTGTGTTACGCACCGATCTCAAAGAAGCCGGACTGGATATATTGATGACCAAGAACAACCTGAGGGAGCTAGGGACCTTCGCCGAGGGCGAAGAACTGTGGACATACATGTTTAAGATACAAAGCTTAGGAACAAGAAAGTATGTGGCCTGAGTTCTTACCTGACAATTGATATCACAACCAGGTGGTACTCGCTACATAATATACAGGAATACAATGCTTGTACGCTGACCGGACACAGCCACGCAGGGCCCATCATGAATGGATAAGTAACTGTGGTCCAGACAATGCTTACAGCACACATCAGCGTGTCAGCGAAACACATGCTGAGAATTAGGGCAAAGATTGGAGAGCGATAGCGCCTGTATTTTATCAGATATATGGCTAGAAGGATGTTTGCGAACACTCCTATACCATACGCGATATCAGGTATGCCCTTAAGCCAATAGAGTGGCAGAGTACTGAATACCTGGATGTATCCAGATAGGCGAGCCTTTTCTTCATGTGTAACATTTTCCGGCGAAGCTGTGACGTTTAAGATGAACATTCTCGAAATGAATCTACCTCCAGCATCTTCTAACATAGTGCAATATCTTCACAAATCAGCTTGATGATGATGTTGTTGTTGTTGTTGTTGTTGTTGTTGTTGCGAAAGTGGAAACATCATCTATTTTCAGCAACTTCTCAGTGTGTATATGTCTAACACAGAGCCAAGTGTTACCCACCGCACAAGAACAATAAATACTGTTTCTAGAATTCTTAGTACCGCTTTACGCTGTGTTTTAATTGAGAGATGGTGATTATGTTCAACTTATAGCTTTTTGTGTTCCCTGAAGACCTAACAGACAATCGCCACTTTATCTTAAACAGAATTGGAAACCTGAGAACTAGTGGTTGAATTGACCATGTATTAGCCCATATTGTTTTTTAGTTTCTAATGTGGATGCTATAATGAAACATATATATATTGCTTTTTAATAATAACGTATTCTCTTTGTACTGGGTTTTCAGTAGATCAGACAAAGAATAGCATCAAAATGAGTCCAATGCGAATATAGACATCGATGACGATGGGGTGGGGGTGGGGGGGGGGGGGGTTTAAATTTAGCAAGACGAGATATACAGGCGATATCTATGTGAACCCATTAATGGACGATTTGCTTGTGAAAATTAAATTGTTTGCTTATTGATATACCCATTTCCAGGCCAAAAGAAGTCTATGTTACATCTATTATAGGGCCAGTCATTCCAGGGGTAAATTTTCAAAAATAATATTATCTTGGCCTGCAAGTGGACTTTCCTCATGACAACGGCAGTGGTCGGTATTGACCAGCTTCGCCATGAAAGGATTAATAGGCCATGATAGAGTGTCTTTGATGCTATCCCATGTACCGATCTGTTTGTAATGGAATCGGTCTATTGAGATCGATAAGCAGTGGTGCACCCGCGGAAAGACAAAGACTCATACAGACAACCGATAACGCAGGTTACTGGGCCATACTGGTAGTGGTCCAGTAATCTGCATTATCAGGGAATGTAGTGTGCGGTCAGAAACAAAGACAAAGCTATACTAAACATTAGTGCCAGAGCCGGATTAATGCAGGGGCGCCGGAAGCACGGGGGCAGCGGGGGGGGGGGTGCAGCTGCCCCGTTGCCCTTTGGGCACGGGGTCAGCGGAGGCAGGTGTGCCCTTTACCCATTTCTATAAAAAAAAAACAGCTTTAGTTTAGAACTTTAAAAATGATTTTTTAGTATTCAGAGCAGACTGAGCAGTTGCATTAAAGTTCGGTTGTAACGTGTTTTCGCATTCAACCCATAACGTAATATGGGGTGCTTTTAGGCTAGAGATATGCAAACTCATTTCTCTCCCCGAAGGCTGAGACGTGGAGGCAAATGTCCTGCCACCATTCCTCCACCCTGGCTATCACATTCTACTCAAGAGGCTAATAGCGACGTGGAGTTATTATGTGTACCCAGGTTTTCAGTTTCAACTCATAAGTTTAATGGTGAAGCTCACCGGGCCCTGGTTTCCATTTTCAACTCATAACGCTATAAGTTGCTATTTATGTAGTGGTAGTTACACGTCACATATTGACTAATTTATTATTGATGTGTTTTGTCTTATTGATGCGTAATGCGTATACCGTATGCAAAGGTAGAAATAATTTGTATGCACATCGCCGTAATACTGGCTCGATGTCGGTGGGGGAAGTTAAGGAACGGGTGTAAGATTTGTTGTCTCCCTCCTACAGAATGGGAGGAGGGGTGGTCTTTGGGGGGGGGGGGGTGCTCACTCGGACGAATGTGAACATTGGATGCGCATAGAAGTCATCTCCTGCATTGTGATTAATAAATATCACCCTCTTGGACTTTTGAATAATGTACTTTTTGTATGACTATCAGCAGCCCCCCCACCCCACCCACCACCACCCCACCCCTTATCAACTCGTACGGTCGTGATACACATGTTTAGCCACGTCAAGCTCTTTTAGTTCTAACTTTAAGCGATGATACCACCGCCCACACGAAAACAAAATAAGACTGGAAAGCTCATCCAATTTTCTAAACATTTATGTATTATTTTTTATATTTAAAACAAAATTTTTAAAGCTAATTATAGTTTTAAAATAAACCATATTGACCACTAGATCGATTAAATCTAGGAACAATGTTGTATTTTATATATGCAAATATCTCGGTGAAAACTTTACATAAATATTTAGAAAATTGGTTTAGCTTTGGTTTGAGTACGTGGCTTCTGTAATTCTGTGATTGTAGTTTAAGAACGTTTTAAGATGCATTACCCTTTAGCGCAATAGTAACTCAGCTGCTGGACGATCAGTTTAGAAGTTATTTGTTTGATTGGTATCTATCGAGTTCCTTGATTCAAGGTCCCAGCGGTCTATTATTTGTAACTTCCCCATCGTTTTACACTAGTACCCATTTATACTCCTAAGTGGAGTGAAAGAGATTGCCTACGTTCCCACCTCATCTTCCACCCGATCGCCTGACAATCGATGGCTGGGCAATTTATCTTTGACAGTTTTTAAAGCAAATATAAATAGGAACTATGGTATAATCAAATTATTTCCACTGCAAACCCACTACACCCGACCCCACGCTCTACCCACGCCAACAGGTCCGCTCTCTCAGTCTCCCACTCACTCACTCGCTCACTTACACACATGCACGCACACAGTTACCAATTGACTAGAAGTAGGCATCAGAGGATAATATTGCCCACTATAATGTAAATTGAGAATAGGTACAAGGGAGCAAAGAATACATAAGTTCACTCAACATTGCTCTAACATATAAATCTGGATCATAGGAAACTCAGAATGCAGAAAATCGATTCTCAGTCAGCTGGCATCATTCAATGCTTTTTCTTGTGGTGCTTGGGAGGTAGGTTGGTACCCCTGAACACCCTTCTGCGAGAGGAAAAACTCATTTTAGATCTTTGTGCCCTTTTTGTGGAACCTGCCCCCGCCCCTCAAATTTGCTTCTAGCGCTCCTGGATTAATGCCAGGGCTAACGAGGCTGGAGACATGGGGCCCCGAAAAATAAGCGGCCCCAAAAACAAATACAGTTATCTCATTTTCCCCCATTGAACCTGTAATCCCAGGATCTGGCTTTTACAGTCATGATATGCGCAAGCTGTTGAATATGTTAAAACTAATTTGAAGCTGGTGCTGCGTTAGGCGTTAGTTCAAAAATATCTAACAGCATTTTGACAAATAGGCCTACGTAATGAATTTATTATATTTGGCAACAGCAGCAGCTGTGTAGCATGCAGTCATTGCCTCCTTGATCCACTCGATAACCTAGAAATTGGCCCGTCTATTAAGATTACTACATCAGCCAGAAGCTTGGACGTTATTAGCGATCGGGCTGTCGCTATTGATGTGAAAGTCAAAGCTATATGTAATTCACCATATTACCATCTACAAAGCATAATTCTATCAAATGTTTCACCACACAAAGCCACAGAGAGTCATACACCCCTTTATCACACCCAGACAAGATCATGTAAAGATCATGTAAAATTTATGACACATCGTACACGGGTTCCAATAAAAATTAGAAAACGACACCATGTAATACCTGTTTTGAAATCTCCACCGGCTGCCTGTCTGATTGTGACTAGATTTTAAAATTATACTTACTACGTCGAAATGTATGTACGACGAAAGCTCTGGATATTTAAACGATCTCTTTATCGCATGCCATTCAGACCGCACACTCCGCAAACACATACTTGACATTACATGGTTTCAATTACGTTCCGGTGGCGATCGAGCTTTCAATGTTGCTGCCCTGCAAACTTGGAATAAACTCCCACTAGACATCAGAATCAGCGTGTCAAAGATAAATTCTAGGGTAAAGTTCAAAACACCCTTGTGTACCAGCGAATTTTAAAATTAGTTATTGATATAACGACACATTTCTTCATTCTGTGGTTTTAGCGGAGATGTATGTGCATAAACGTTGCAGACAAAACATAATGCGAATTCCTATAAAGAGACAACAGTTAAATAAATCTAAATCCGGTGACTTTCTGTAATAGCAACCGTTACAACAAGACACCCGTCCCGAATGATTTTTTAAGCCACAAACTTGATAGTGTTCGCAATGGACCTTTTCATTTTTAGCTATGCCCCGCCCATCACTAGTTAAGCTCCACCCGCACCTCGCCGTGTTGGGATTGATCGATCCCCGAATACCCCAACTATCAATTTCCTGAAAACTATAAAGGGAAGCTATTGAATATTTTGTAACTAATTTGACTGGGTGCTGTTGCTGCCTATGGCAGCAACAGCGCCCAGTCAAATTAGTTTCAAAATATTCAGCAGCATGTTTATTAAATAGCAAAGAATTACAAAGACACGCAATTCATACAACGTGTCGGAGTATTTGAGATTTGGTGACGGTCTATATGGAACCCTTTGTGATGTAATGCTTGTGACGTCAGCATACACGCGCTGTGCTGATTATGACGTCATATGAGGTCAGATGATGGATGGACACTCTGGAAAGGTGGATTGCGAGTAACGCTGAACGCATCCATTTTTTCAACGCATCCACTTAAACATCCAACCTAACCGTTGTCAACCAGTGGAAAGACAAACTAAGAGTGCCCGCTAGACCATAAATACGTGATCGTTGGCAGCTCCCCGCAACCAGGTAAGGCAACCGCCCAAGTCCTTATTTACTTCATAATTAATTATGTCTCTCACTTCTATTCATACCATGTCATCTAATCAGTCTGGTAGAACGACTGGCACCAACCAGGAAACGGGAAACATGAACCCATGAGATATGCAATGTGCTAACAGGAAAGAATGAAATGATTTTTATTTTAAAGGTTCTTATTTTAAGTACAAAGTCGATTAATAATACTAATTGTAACACAGTTGTTGTTGTTGTTGTTGTTGTTGTTGTTGTTGTTGTTGTTGTCGTTGTTGTTGTTGTTGTTTGTGGTGGTGGTGGTGGTGGTGGTGGTGGTGTTGCTACTGCTGCTGCTGCTGGTGGTGCTGGTGGTCATCGTCGTTTTGTTGTTGTTGATGTTGTTGTTGTTGTTCTTCTTCTTCTTCTTTTTGTTCTTCTTATTCTTATTCTTCTTATTCTTCTTCTTCTTATTGCTGATGATGATGTTGCGTTACAATCCTAACACATGGATTCGTATCTATTACAAGCACTTTCTCTCCTTTAACGTCACAATCCTTAAATTCCATTTGACTTTAAAACCTTAAACCCGCACTTTTCGAAAATTCTTCTGGAAAAGTTGCTGGAGGATGCTATATAGATACATTTCATTCCGTTTACTTTAGCAGCATGTATATCTTCCTGTACTAGGCGACTGGCTATCCCACACGTTGTGTAGGCTTGTTTCACCCACACACCATAGAAGCAGACGAGCTCATCCGTCCCAAACAAGTCATGGAGATTTATTACTTCATGCAATGTTTTACTTATCCATTCAAGCTGGCCTAGCTTACATGTAGCTGCAAAATTGTGAAAATAAAATGCAAACCCTTAGTTACACAAGCTAAAGAGAGATTCTGTTAACTGTAAAAGATACACTATGTAAGCAGGAGCAATCATAGATTGTAGACCCTCGCCCTCAATTTTCTGTCACACGGCAACAAGTTTTCGGATTTTTTTCTGATTTCCTGGATTTTTGTAGATTTGCGTGATTTTGTTGTGGAATGCTAATGTGCCGTCACAATTGTCTTGCATTATAATTTGAGCCAAATCGAACTAGTAGTTTCCGAGATAATTGGGACATCCATTAGATTCAAAATCTGATCCGATCCTTATCAGGATTCTCTAGGATCATTATTGTTTTAGATACAGCTCTGGACATACACATCTGTGCATGTAGTAAATAGGCCTGAAGATTAACCTTCTTAAAACCAAGTTATACTAATTTTTAACAAAGCCGTAAATTATTAAACGTATCTATGTTTGCATATAATGGTAACATTATTGACATATAACGTACTTCTACGTAAGCATATCATCTGTGGCATCAGGTAATCGACCTTTCCAGTTGGTATGAATTGTATGGCTTTATAGTTAATAAGTATGCTGTTGAATATTTTGAAACTAACTTGACAGTCAAATAGTTTCAAAATATTTAACAACTTACCTGTATAGTTTCCTAGAAATTGATAGTCAGGGAGTTCAGGGATCGATCGGTCACAACACGAGTGAAATGTGGGTGGAGCTTAGCAGAGGTGGGCGTGGCAAGCTAAAACTGAAAATGTCAATTTTAGACCAGCTTCTGAATACATCCGTGATCAAGCAACCAAAGACATTCTCAATCTAAACAATTCAATGTTAGGACTAACATTTTGACGGAACATTCTGTACTATTCTTTAGACGGGTGACGTTTAGAGCCCATATTTTCTCAATTGGCTCAGCACATCTGGTTTTAAAATAGCATGTTGAAAAAAGGTGTATCATGTAATCATACACATGCACATGTCATACTAATAGAAAGAGAACTATTAATAATGCCAATCACAGTGAACTGCGTTAGCAGACGCGCCTTATAGCGTATTTAATGATTGCTGAGAAACATTGGCTTTGTATGCACGAATGGTATAGGTAGCACCGTAGCACATCATTACTTCGAAAACCTTATCTTGTGTCTTATTCCAGTTTATCTTGTAATTCTTTAGAAAGGGGTTCATTACACATACAGATCGCGCACATAGAGCACGAAAACACCTAACGTTATGACTTCAGCACAGGATAATTTTGAAATTTGGGACATCCATTAGATTCAAAATCTGATCCAAATTATAATGCAAGACAACTGTGACGGCACCAAATCACGCTGAAGATGAGAAACACATTATTCGCCATTGCTCTGCGTGTGATTTCGAAAAGCAGACAGTCGTTAATGCGGTTGATTCAGTTTGCGACCTCTCGGCATTTAACGACGATGAGAGATTCCGTATTTATTATGACAAAACTAATTGACAATCGCCTCCAGAGGCTATCCTATAATGCCTAGTCATCTTCTTCACTCGGGATGCGGATATGAAACCTTGTCCAAAGAAGAAGAAGAAGAAGAAGAAGAAGAAGAAGGAGAAGAGGAAGAACTAATTCCACCTGCAGGGTGGTTTTCAGACAGCACATTATCATTCTCCTACACAACTAGCGTTCTGTACACAAGCCTATCTTTGCATAGTATACATTTTTAATGAATATATACTACTAAAATTGCTATGGCTATTCTAAATAAATATCCATAACTAACAGAAAAACAAGATTTTCCTATCCCAAAGGAATCTTAACCGTATGTTAATGTGTTTAAAGAAACTTTCAGTGAAATGAGCACCGTACATTTGAAATGGGCATTATGCAGTCAATCGCTAACGGTCTAGCCATGCTTGTCATGATTGAGCCTAAAAAGTACAATATGTTGACTTTTACTGAAGTGAAACAGAAGCGCCACCAAGCGAGACTGGGATGGAGAAGAGAACATCTCAACTGGACTCCTGCTCAGTGTGAAGTTGTCTTTCCACAGACGAGTCATGAACGGCTTAGTTTCTAGAAATATGCAGTGAGCTATAAATTTCTCTCTATTATCAACGCTAGGCGAGTGATCGCTCCTCTGGCAGAATGATAATGTGAAAATCTTTTAATAACATGTTTAGATCAAAATATTCAAATTTCAGTTTTAAGAGTTGAGGTGAGTGATTAATTGCTCCCCTGCGATGAAAGGCTAGGCGAGCTATGCGAGCTAGAATGGTAGCTCGCCTCAGAAACGAATCACTGCATGATGCTGATTGGAATTTCACAATGGACGGGTCCGGGTGTGTCGATGTCAAAATGAAAGATTTGATGATGCCAACATGGTGGAACATGTTCGCTATGGTGGAGTTTCAGGCATGGTGTTGGGTGGGTGGCATAGTGCTGCTGGTCATATAGACCTCTACTGCATCCAGAATCGCTCGCTGACCAGGATGAGATATAGGGACAAAATTCTCCATCCATTTGTCCGGCCTTATACTTGTGCAATAGGACAAGTGTTCATTATGATGGATGATGGTACGCGACCACACATAGCAAGGGTGGTTAATGTCTACCTCGAAAACGAACATATCGAGCGAATGGAGTGGCCAGGTCAGTCTCGAGACTTGAATTCCATTAACCATGCGTTAGAATGTGGAGTATATGTGAGCTATTCACCGTAAGTGAGTAGTAAGCGAGTAGTAGTAGTAGTAGTAGTAGTAGTAGTAGTAGTAGTAGTAGTAGTAGTAGTAGTAGTAATAGTAGTAGTAGTAGTAGTAGTAGTAGTAGTAGTAGTAGTAGTAGTAGTAGTAGTAGTAGTAGTAGTAGTAGTACCAGGATTATCGATGTCATGTAGCATGTCATCTTTTATCTGGTAGCGGTCACCTCTTCTAGCAATCAGGGTATATCGAGCACCCACCATTTTCCCATTGGCTTTGTCAATTAAGTATATTGGAACTCAATGAAAAGTTAGGCAAATGGGGGAAAGCTCCACTAAGCAACCAAAATCAAATGAAAGATGAAGACTCAAATAGCATCTTCCTGCTAATGTTATTTTGTACACTAAATTGCACAGGGTTAACTGACGAATTAAAGTGATGTGTTCCATTAGAAGAATTGAAAGCCAAAAATACGTCACAAGACATTGCTGCTCAGCGCTGGCGCTATTGAACGGTTGGAAGCGTTAACGAATTGTGACCTGATTCGCTCGATTGGCACTGAACCGAGTGCGGGTGTTCCAATTTCGCTCCCTCCTAAATGTATCAGATGCGCCTCAGTGCTTCAACATCTGATGGGAATGGAAGGTTTATTAAACTCAATTTCGATATAGTAGAGGTAACATCCTATGTTGACGGATAACATACATCTACAGTGCATGTGTGAGACTTCCCAAACTGATAGTACATGGTACATAGTGCGCATTATTTGTGGTACAATACACAGATGACAAGAAATCCCTACCAGTAAGCACACATTGGCTGGTATTTACTTTGTTTCTGAACCAATTATTTGTCAGAATTGTTTACACTGGAGATGTGTAAAGGACAGCCTTTTAAAATCCACATCTCTGCATGATGATGAATACCTGTTTAGTTGTAATACTGATTCGTCGATACTCGAGGATTCTGATGATGTCAAATCTGGTGATTGAGCAATAATGACAAATAGGCATGGTGCAATCATCACACCAATGTGCGACATAAGATGCATCAACACATATTGCAAGGCACCATCGCGCGCGCACGCACGCACGCACGCACGCACGCACGCACGCACGCACGCACGCACGCACGCACGCACGCACGCACGCACGCACGCACGCACACACACACACACACACACACTTGGTCCACTTAGAAAAAAGTACTAATTGATCCACACACCGACGTAATCAGCAATTAACATTTCTTAAATAAATCGAACTGGGGTTTAAGTTACCTTTCAAATCGTTCACTTCAAGTCTGATTGCTGTGACCATCGGCTCGTTGGTTAAGCATTCGAGGATCACCTCCTTGAAGTCATCATTCTCCGTTTTTTGGAGTGTACGGTATACGATAGCGTTGGACATTTTCTACGCAACCAGCCCTAAAAACAGCATAATGCTTTGACGAAAGTAATTCCAATGAAATGGAATATACAGTAAAATCTTCTCTGCAGAAGGCAGCCACCTTTTGAAGCAGAAACTATTATTCATAATAGACAGGTGTACATTTAACACATATAACTTGCTGTATGGCATGCCGTCAGTCTTTACAAACACTCCATCCTGAGTAGATGTGTCTGTAAGCAGTATAAAATATTAAAATATCACCAGATATCAGACAAATATTAATCAGTATCAGAAAATAGCATATCTTAAGACATATTATCACCCATCCATGCCCAGTTAACATGTTATGTATATGACTATCAGTAGGGGTTTGTCAAGATATAGTCAGCCGCTCTCCAAATACCAAGTAAGATAACGGTTTTGACGGATGAGATGGATTCTTTTAAGTTTCGTGAGCCAACGAAATAATGTCAGGCTAAATAGTTTTCCTTTCTGGGCGAGGTTGATAAAGTTCGAATAACATTCCCAATGACCTCAATTCGATAATTCGATACGAATATTTATAAGGAATATGGCTAACTGTGAAAGCACTGACATACTTTGTAAATACCAGATCGGTGACTTGCTTACATATGGTCAGCTATGGTTTGCATAAGACCACTGACAATTTTAGTGAATTCATGGGTCTATTTTTAACAGTATGGTGTGATTTACCACAGTCATTACATGCAGTCATTTCTGAGTGTCTAAAGTGCAAGACACCACAAAAACAAAGACTCCTACTGGTTAGTTGAGTTGAGAGTTAAATTTCTCTGCCCCTCGTTTACTTGGGGAAAGCATTGCCAGGGAGAGCTCTACAGTAATGATAGTATTTTAGTGACTTACTGGATATCTGGTTAATATATCATAATAAAAAAACAATTACTATTATTTATTTTTTTTATATTATTTTTTCAAATTTTAAGCTTTAATTTCCTTTTTGCACGGCAGATAGATTATTGATAATATAATATAAATATATATGAGCAGTATTGCTATATTTTATATGGATTGGGTTTATATATGGCTTCGTTTAGGGTCCCATTAGTGAAGTAAAATGCAATAGACTGAGAATGGCACTTGTTGCGATGGCCAACTGTCCTAGCAACCGGTAAACAAAATTCCTGAAAATGGGTTACACAGTTATAAAATACTTGTTTCAGTATTTATATTGCAATTATATGGCAGATTTTACACACACATTTTCAAACAGAACAGAATGTGCGTAATTCGGAATAAATATGAAAAATGAAAGTAATATAAAATAGTATAATAAACTGGTTTGCTCTGATTGAATTTGAAACAAACTGCTGTTATTGTCACAAAGAAAGAACTTTCGAATTGAACTGAGCAAACCATACTATATTAAAAAAACATGGAGGCAATAACAAGTCTTGAGAAATGATGATGATGATGATGATGATGATGATGGAAAGTTGTTGGCGGCTAGGCCACAAACACAGACCAGTCAAACTGTTCCTCAGCACGTCCGAAATTGTTATCTATTGGAATTTTCCTTGGTGGCTTTTAACAATAATGTTGGAGGGTGGGGAGGGGATCCTTGTTGCTCCTTGTTTGGAAGTTGGCATGATGGGACCTCCAAGAGGCGGAATTTACACAACAAGAACAGAACATGGTATAATCTGGCAAAAAGGTTTTTTTTAGTTATGCAGTTGCCAGATAATGGATGCAAGTTTGCACAGATTTGTCAAAAATGGAAAATCAAGGTTTGTATTTATTAAGATTTGTAGTAATAACAGGATAATTTTGGATACCATATTAGAAATAAGAAATATGATTACGGGCAACCATATTTATCACTATTCGGGTTTATTAAATTAACACCAGTTTTCGTGAGTACCTTCATCCTCAACGTTATCATCATTTTCTCGGGACTTAAGCCGTGTGCTTTTTCTTCTAGTCCCGTGGTCCAGACCCATTAGAAAACAGGCTACATGTATATTCTTATTCTTACCCCTCATGAAAAGTGGTAACAAGATCAACTACAGCATCCGCAAGGTTGTTCATGTATGTTCTGACCTGGGGCAAACAAATTGAGGTAGTCATAGCTAAAGTAGCAAGAGGCATGGGGGTCATTCAAAGACTAAAGCCATACCTAACACAAGCTACCATCAAAACCCTGTATTCCACATTGATCCTTCCACACCTATGACCTAACATACTGCAATGCCATCTGGACTAACACACAAAACACCAAATTAACAAAATTGCAAAGCATGCAGAAAAAATGCATTAAAATGTTCTCAAAAACAGCAAAGGGTCAAAACATCTTCAAAACACAAACTTCTTAAACTCACAGACATAGGCAAGTCACAGATGATCAACATTTCCAGAGCCTTTCATCACAAAATCCTACCTAAATCTATAACCCACAGCTTTGCAAACAACATCGAAATCCACACATATAACACTAGGAACAAACATGATCTCCACATTAGATACACACGAACAGACACAGGGAAACGTAGAATTTCAGTTGGTGTCGTCAAAGCATGGAATAGTATAGATAAACACACACGCGAAAAAATACTAACACTAAAATCATACAAAGACATAATTAAAACTAGCACACTCAATACATACTAGATCTGGAAAACACAATGCCAAGATAACTAAGATCACACACTCCTGTATCATTGCCATAGTTACTATCATAACAACCTCCCACTACTACTACTACTACTACTACTACTACTACTCCATAATGCACTATTACAGCTATCGTGACTACTGCTTCCTTCAATCTGACGCACTTCAACAAGTGCTACTACTAAATAGCAACCTATGGGTTGAGCTGGGGTAATTAGCATGCATGACCCCCCCCCCCCATCCCCCCCTCCAAATATAAATCTCTAATCTCAATAACTAAAAGGAAAAACATAGATGTATTGTATCGTTTGTTCTTTTTTCTATATCTACTTAGCTCAGTACCATATCTGTACATTCACAAGTATGTCTCACATTCTATGCTAAGCTGTGTGTATAATTGTCTATGTATGTTTAATGTTAGGTGTCCGCCACCACTATAGGCAATGCCTTCAGCGGACAACCTGTATTGAAAGTATGTAAATTGGTATCCAAGAAGCAAATAAATAATATTGAATCTTGAATCTCATGATTCAACGTAGTCCACACAGGGACTACGATGGACTATGTAGTGGCTGAGCATAGTGAGTCCATCGTAGTCCCCATGTGGACTATGTGAGGACAAGCTTTGCCCGCTTCTGTACATTTTCAACCACCAGCAGGGTTGGCAAGTTTTGGACACTAGTGGTTTAAACCGCGGTTTAAACCGTCCGCCCAAAATAGGTTTAGGACACCTTAAATTGTCCAAAACTGTCCAAAACCTAAAATATTGGTATAAAAAATATTTTTCTGAAATGTCATTTTCTTAAAACAACTTTATAGCATTTAGACACATACAGGTACATGTACATATTGATGGATGGTTATCTACATGTATTTTTGGATACTTTATTGCTATATAATAATAATCTAAAAGGACACATGATTTCAATAAATTAGGAGTCTTATTTGCTTCTTTCTATAATCCATGGGTTAATTTTTTTCAACTTTTGTTTGTCTTAAATGTTTTAACTCTGTATATTTCGACCAGTTGTGTTAAACCCACAGAAACCCTATTTAATCAATAATGTAAACATATTAGACTACCTATGTACAGCTAGATGTTTATATTATTGAGAACTGTCTCTGTGTCAAAATGTTCATGGCCTATGGAAGAATCTTAAACTCATAGAGAAAATATAGTCTGCTAAGATGTTGTTTCAACAATTAACTGATGACCCTTGCTCTCTAAGGCTATTTTAGAATGCACTACTCAGTACACACATTAGCTATGTTTACATAAGATCTTATGCAAATTTGGGATTAAGGCATTAAGCTGATAGAATATAAATTAGATTCTTCATGTTTTCATCTACCCTCAGTTAATGCTAGATATCAATTAGACAATTAGTAAAAAGATATCCTTGTGCTACATTAATCTTTGAATTCTTCTGTTGTCCTGAATATTTATGTGTTGATGGTATTTGAAATAGTTAATATGTATTTCAAAGGTGGTAGGCCTAAGGATCCAATTTGGAAGCACTTTTTGGAAGTTAAGATTAATGGCAAACAAATGGCTAAGTGTAGAGAGTGTGAGTACACAGTTGTCAACAAGGTAGCAAGGATGAAAATACACTATGAGAAGTCTACTGAAAGTCCTGTTGAACAGGCTGATACAGACAGTGCAGACACACATATCAGCAAAGACATCAAGAGTTTGAAGGTAAATAAAATTAATGCTTAACCCCTTGCCCTCAAATGTCAATAATTAAAAATTCTATATTTTATTGTGACTATACCAAGGAAACTGGTTTTCATTTTTCAACAATTTTGTTGGGCGATGACAAATTTGTTGAAAATAAAAAAACAGTTTATCTTTTAATTTTATTTGAAAAATGTTTTTTGTTGACATTGGAGTGCTAGGAGTCCAATATATCTAATACATGCCTTAACCCTTTCACCGATGAATTCCTCAGCTATCATTTTCAAGGACACTGCGGGAAAACTGCAGAATATTTTGAAACAAATTTGACTGGAAAACAAATTTACTCGTGAAATGACTGCCGCTTTTACTAAGCCAGTCATTTCAGTGAAAAATTTTCAAAAATTTGTGCTAAGTTGTGTTTAAAAGTCATAATGTACAATGTAGGTACGGTTACTATTCACTGTAATTGTCTTGGCCGCATAGGGGTTATCAACAGGATGTCTCACCTTTAGTTCAGATACCTGAGTTAATTATTCTCTTTGCCATGCTAGTAATAGAGCCAGGTCTGATAATCTCTGATAACCACAATCACATGCTGAGCCTCTTTACAATTCAATGGTATAGGTGTGATAATTGGCCTGCGAGGGCGCTGGCTTAAGATTAGAAATAACACACAATGATCTGCTTAACCCTATACTTTCTGCAACCCAGGGTTTTCAGAAATACTCTTGCCTGAATACCTTTACTACAGTAATATTATGAAAACAATTTGGCATAGCACACTAACACCCTTCAGATAGACTGATGCAAACAGTCAAACTAATATTCAGCAAGTCCCAAAGTTTTGAAAATAAATAAAAACATGCATTTATTTGACAGAAGGGTGGTCTATCTTTAACTCTATCCATTCCAAATTTTAAATGTATTGAATTATGACATAAAATTAATTACGTTTGAAAATTCAACATAGGAATGACTCATTTTGTTGCAATGCCAGTCATTTCAATGTAAATTTTTAAAAGGATTATCATATCTTGTCCCCAAATGGCTTGGACCAGGTAGGGTGTATATCTACATTTGGCTTATATAGCACATGTAATATCCCTTTTCTTTGTTTCAGCTGGACAAACCATCAGCTGCACCATGCACAAAGCGACTAAGAGAAGAATTGCCATCACAATCAGCACCACCCTCACCAACCTGTCCAGTTCAATTCTCAATTCAACCCGATCTGAGCCGACATTGTATCACTACCACCTCAGCGATGAAGTCAGCAATAGATATAGAAGTCGCGAGGTTGTTTTATGCTTGTAACCTTCCATTTTCAATGGCTGAACATCCGCAGTTCATAAAAGCAATTTTAGCTATATCCACACTAAAATCCGTAATAGGCTTGGAGTAGAGAAAGCGTCAAAGCTAGTGTTTTGCTACAGGATGTTGAGAGGGCTGTCTGATTTGGACTACTAATTAAACCTAATTAAGCCTTTTAAGTTTTAATTGTATGTATTTGATAAAAATGTAATAATAACTCATATAATAAATGGATTTGTTTAATATAGTGTTTTTGATGCAATCTCTGATTTCTTGTTATTTTTTAATAGGATTATGATGCATAAGAGTATGGTGATATGTCCAACATAGTTTTGGACAAGTTTGGACAGTTTTGGACTGGTTTAAACCATTTAAGACAGGTTTTAGACAGGTTTTGGACAATGTCTGCTCAAAGTTAGTTTTGGACTGTCCAAAACCCAACCCTGACCACCAGGTTTTCCGTCTTACTCTGTGTTCCCCACACTGGATGATGGAAGCTATGACAACAGGGTTACCAGAGATCTGCTCAGATTCTTTAATGCAGACACAAAGGGGACACAGTTTAAAGCTGTTCAATCAATCATAATCTATATCCTGTAATGCTTATCAGGCTGTTATGACACTGACAGGTTACAGGGTTTTTTACTGAGGGTATTAGTTAGTGTACCATTTGTAATAGTTGGTCTGATACCAGGCTTGAGCTCATAAAGTATTCCTTCATAAATCGCATAACAGATCTCTGGAATGGTCTTCCGGGAGAAGTAGTAATGGCACCAAGTCTCAAGTGTTTTGAACGCAGACTGGACAAATGTTGGATGGATCGTCAGATGAAGGACAACTATGAGGCACAGTATTCTGTCTGATATGCTATGTATGGCTGGGTGCGGAACCGCGACAACACATGTGTATAATACAACAGACTTAATGCAAAGTTGTACTGTGTAGTGGAAAAGAAAGATGACACCTCCACGCCAGTATCCTCCATAAGTACCAATCCTTGATGCTGTATAACTATAACATCTGGGCAGCTCCAAAGGCAGTTCTAGCCAAACTCAATTCCTGCCACCGCAAACACCTATGCACCATCACTGAACACTGATGGCCAGACAGCATAATTTCCAATGATGTACTATACAAGATGTGTAATACGTCGCCGCTGTCTGTCAAAGTCGCCCAGCAAAGATGGTCCATGTTTGGCCATGTGCTAAGGATGCCAGAAGATACTCTAGCACAACAAAGTCATGGAATTCACCCTACTCAGAGCCAACAAATACAAAGCCAGGAGAAGGCGTCATTGCCAGGCCTAGGGTCAAATACTTTCAAGAGTATTTAAATGCAAATGCAGATAATTAACATTGGTTCAAATGCGAGGGCAAATACTTTCAACTTTATTCAAATGCAAATGCAAATACTTTTCTAAAAGTATTTCAAATGCTTTTCATTACTATAATAGCCATATCAGAAATAACTCATGATTTCTTAGAGGAAATAGGTTAAACAGTTGTACACTGTATTATCCAGTCCAATTGTCTTCCAGATAGGTTTTCTGTTTGGTTTGATTCCAGATAGCCTTATTGCTTAGTGGGAATTAACATCTCATATGCACAATTGAATCCAGTTCATCCCAAATTTAGTATATGAAATTTAGCAATATAGAAAATGTAACTATTTATTTTATAATATTGTTTGTTTTGATTATGATTTCACAAACTGACACATATATTAACCCTTATCACATTAATGGCAAAATAACATTCTCAAATGTTTTTGAAAGCTGTTGCTGTCACATTAGATACCAACAGTTTTACAGCAATTTTGTTTCCAGAATGTGCACCAGTTAACATATGAAATTGACTTTGGGAAGCTGATATTTCAGTGGTCAAAGGGGTTTCAGGTCCACAAGGCAGATACAAATACGTTATAATTCAATAAGGTCTGGGAATATTTTTAATTTACTTTGCTTGGAAGATCCTGCCGTCTATATATATATATATATATATATATATATATATATATATATATATATATATATATATATATATATATATATATATATTATATGAAAAGTATTTGAAAAGCATATGAAAACTATTTGAAGTTTCAAATACTTTAGCAAAAGTATTAGAATGCAAATGCAAATAGTTGTGATTTGAAATGCAAATACATGGAAAAAGTATTTAAAAGCATTTGCATTTGACCCCAGGTCTGGTCATTGCATAGATCTGCTAAGCGTGCTACAAGGTGACCTCAAGACGGCAGGACTCGGTACTCTCATGTCAAGAATGGACCTGAGGAAGCTGCAGTAAGGATTTCAGCTGACGACAAGACACAGTGGGCAAAAGCGAAGAAGGGCTGATTGCGGCTGTAGGATGTTGTTACTACTACAGCTGCAGAACACAGTAATCATACATAAGTAGTCACATACTAGGCGTTCTAGAACAGTTCCCCCTGGGAGGCACCATGGTGCCTGGCTCCACTCCCACCGAGTAAAACAGGTCAGAACAGAAGCGATATATATATATATATATATATAATGTAGGCGGTAGAGCTGGGCGGTATTGATATTTACATGACGGTATCAGTACCATGAAAAAATACTACGGTACCACGGTATACCGTCATCTGAGGTTGAGGCATGCCACGAAATTAGAACAAATTTTTTTCATTTCCTTTTCATTTCCATCTCCAATCAACAGTAAATATAGGTCAAATAAATAAATCGGCTTTCTGATTTAGAGAAGAAAAACATTATGGATATTGCGACTGTTTAGTTTCACGACTTTATTAGGTCACTATTTTTATTGACATAATATCATTAACGAGAATATCGGTCAAAGTGTGTGGTCGACTCGCTAACTATAACCCGCTCTTTGAGACATTGGAGCACGCTATTTTCAATCTGGATTGTTCTTGCTATTAATGCGTGCGACCAGCAAACGGTAAATTTTATTTTATTTTTATTTTGGCAGTCGAGCGAGTTGATAAACAGAGTCCAGACAAAATCCGTGAGTATTTAAACGAGGCCAGTGTTGTACTCTTTTATTTCTGTTGGAGTCGTATATTCGGTTACTCACGAAACCAGGCCTATACACATGCATACAACACGACATTGCATATGAATACAACGGTCACGGTATCGCTTCACGGTATACCGCGGTCCTCACGGTACTACCGTCGAGCTCTAGTAGGCGGCATACCGTTGCTAGACTGTTTTACTCTGTGGTAACTGCCAATCCACGATCCGTGACTACCACCGAGTAAAACAGGTCAGAACAGAGGCGATATATATATATATATATATAATGAAGGCGACATACCGTTGCTAGACTGTTTTACTCTGTGGTAACTGCCGATCCACAGCTACAGGAGGGAAAGCGGGTTGTCAAAAGCAGGTCAGAACAGAGGTGATATATATATATATTATAATGTAGGAGGCCGACTGTTGCTAGAGTGTTTTACTCGGTGACAGCTGCGGATCGCCGATCGGCGGCTACAGGAGGGAGGTGGGTTGTCAGAACAGAGGTGGCCGACTGTTGCTAGACTGTTTTGCTCGGTGGCAGCTGCAGATCGCAGATTGGCCTGTTCCAGGCAAGATACCGTTGCAGCAGCTCCTTATATCTTAGCTGACCCAGGTGGGCACATGAACATCTATAATTCCGTATTAGAGAAACGCTGCAGCAAACAAAAAATAAAAATTAAAAAATTTAAAAAAAACTATAAAACTCCAGCACCCCACCTTTCCAGGAGAACCCCCGCATTATCACCGGCCTCTCTCCTCTCTTTCTGCAGGGGTTTTTGTGGTTCCCCAGCCCTCAAAATTTCAAATATTTGCGAGACCCATTCTTGGGTCCCGTGTTTTCACGTCTGCGTAACCAATTGTTCAGTTGTGCAAAATCAGTTTGCATAACCAATTGGTTGCGCAAATTGGTTATGCCATTTTTTATCCAAACCTGCTTTATCTGAATATCTTTCATCTGTATATTACGTTAATAATGAATTTAAAGTGCATGTTGCTGAATTATCATTAGCATATTGTTTATAGCATGGACTTATCCACCAATTACCTAATTTACAGATAAAATATGTTTTAAAAAACATGGTTTCATAAAAAACCATTATCTGGTCAAATGGCATCTGCCGCATGTGAATTCACCTCATGGTCAATTAATGAAACATGATGTTTTCTTGATGATGATGTGCAGGGGTCGAAATTCGCTAAATCTCACCAGAATCAATTTGGATTCTCGTAAATTTTCTCAGCAGGAATCCATGGGAATCCACTTTTGGATTCCTGTATAAAAAGCTCAATGGGAATCCAATACAATGAGGGTTTTTCATTTCCATGTTATACACTGGATAAATACATGTACATTGTCTTAAGTACTTATTATATATAAAATTGTATATTTCAGAAGTTGCCCTGAGCACATTTCGCTCTCATGATTCTGATTTTATGTCCATGTTGACAAACAATAGACAGAGATCATACCGGATACTACAAACGTTCCTTGAATTCATGAACAATCACAACATGATACAACACAGTTGCCATAGAAATTGCTGATCTTTTTTCCTAATTATCATATGGAACCCCAGCCATATACATAAAAATATGGGTAGTAATTAATACTTATATGCCTATCAGGATCTGATTGTATTGGTCACTCAGAAAAACCTAGTATAATACTGTACATACAAGGAGTATTTATTGTAAACCAGTCATTCTTATTCTAAGTGACAGATATTATTTTCAAAGTAGAACTGAGATTTCATATTAATGGATTAATCCAATCTGTTGCTCAACTATTGACCTCATAATCAATTACATCACATATAGGTTGATGTCACCAGTCACTATTATAATTGACAAACAATACTAACTCTCATAGTAAGTATTAATTGTATGTCTTTGCAATTTAATAAACATTCTGTTGATTGTTTTGAGGGGAAGTTTGTTTCAAAGTATTCACCAAGTTAGCTGTATATTTACCATGAAATTGAGATTCTGGGACAAAGCTTGGAGCAGGGCTTAGCTAGAGATGGGTGGGGAATAACTAAAAATGGATTCATCCATTGTGATATAAGTACTGTAATATTTCTCAAGTAAATTTGTCAAAAAACAGATTGAGTTTTTGTTTTATGGCCATTCATTCGTTCCATTTCCAGACCAAGAAGAATATTTTGGAAAATTTACCCCTGAAATTACAAATTCGATAACCGAGCCAGTCATTCAGTGTTAAGTCTCCAAAACAATACTCCCTTGGTCTGCAATTGTACATTTTCTCTGCCAAAATATCGGTATTTGTATGACAACACTCATTAGTAACATCTTTCCAACTTGCAACAATTTCAGGGTTCATACACCTTGGGCACAATAAAATTCCATACTTTTTCCAAACATATATTTCAAACTTCCAGTCCCACTATAATAATTAGTGACTAATGACCCAATATTTATAAATATCTTAACACCCTCCACCCACCCCACCCACAAACACTACAAAAACAAAGAATTGAATATCTTACATTGTTGTGGCTTACCTAGTTGAGCAACCCTCCCCAGCCCACCCACCACCACCTTGAAAGCAATGGCTTCCAGTCATATTATTTTCAAAATATTTATATGAATAGGCTTTAATTTGTAAAGAATTCCACCTGTATCAAAGAACTACCGTCTTAATGGCCCCAAAAACAACAGGGGTTGAAATATTTATAAAATTGTACCTGTGATGGGTAGATTTTTTTGTAACTGTCACCTTATACAAGCAGCATACATTTCTAATATAAAACAATAACCTGCAAGTCCGCCACAATAAAAAGCGTAACCAGCTCTAAGGCATTTAGTAGATAGCTTGACCCTTCTTAACGTGTACGCTTTAAACTGACAATTTAGTGCAAATGCGATTTACTGGAAATAAGAGTTACTATATACTGACATTTGTCAGCTCAGATATTTTATAGGATAGCTCAAATACATATACATGTATATAGTTTTATTAGGCCAGATCAGATATTTTGTAGGATAGCCCAGATATATTAATTCTACATTAGGTCAGTTCCGATATTTTATATTAGGTCAACATATATATATATATATTTATATATATATATGTATATATATATATATATATATATATATATATATATATATATATATATATATATATATATATATATATATATACACCATATATACAATATATATATATATACAATATATATATATATATATATATATATATATATATATATATATATATATATATATATATATATATTATCTCTATTAAACGTGTAACAATTACATGTTAATTTTATGCAATGATGCATTATTACTCTATAATGCATGACTCATGCATATTTATAATGTGCATTACTCTATAATGCTGAAGTCTTGCATATGACGGCATATTTATAATATGCATTTAACAAATACTACATAAATTTTGCAGATATATTTCTTGCGCTTACCATTTCATAATGCGCAAAGAAATTGATGTGTTAGTCATAGCGCAAATTCATATGTTTCTTTCGTCTGCTGTATTACCCGTTCCGTTTTAGCTCACTCAGATATTTTTGTTGTGATAGGGATAGTGGTTTTCCGGATTTCCTAAGTTTGTAAATTCCGATCCGTTCAATTATATAAGAGGTATATATGTTAAGTTTAAAGATCGACTTCACCGGATCATGTCAAAGCGGCTTCAAATGTGGACGCAGCTGCGCAGACATTGTATGGGCTCAACGCATGCTTGTGTCGGTAGTCATGTCCAAGCACTGGGATTTCCACAAAATGGGCATTGACATGTCACGAGCCTTCGACACAATTAAACGCTCAAAGATCCTAGATGTACTACGCCAGGCCAGTTGCAATGAAGATGAGCTACGACTAGTGAGACTACTGCTTGCAGACAGCAAGCTGAGAAAACGAGTCAAGTCAGTGAAGTCTGTAGAGTTTAACACATCAATCGGCTCCCCACAGGGAGATGGTCTATCCCCTGTGCTCTTCACCTGTTACCTGACTGCTGCATTGAAATCCATGCAGGAAAATTCCACAAGACCAAACCCCCCGGTGTCAATACTGGGCATGCCGCTAGAGATGGAATATGCGGACGATGTGGACCTTATAGATGAGGAAAAGAAACCCCTTTACGAACTTCTCCCAATAGCTGCAAGCAAACTAAAAATTGAGAATCTCTATGAATGAATCCAAAACAGAGTTCACCCACATATACTACCTATCTATAAAGCATGAAACTAAAGATAATGACGATCCACTCCATGGCGGCGAACCATGGAGGAAAAGTAAAATCCTGGGCTCACTGGTTTGCAGTACTGCTGACATTGCTGCATGCTGCATCATGGGGAACATAGCTTTCCAGTCCTTCTGGAACCTATGGATTCGTAGATCAAAGATGCCCTTGGTAAAGAGACTACATTTATACAATGCAACCTGCGTATCCTTGATGATGTATAACTCCAGCAGCTCCAAAGGCAGCTCTAGACAAACTTGACACCTGCCACCGCAAACACCTACGCACCATCACTGGACACTGATGGCCAGAGAGCATAATTTCCAACGATGCACTATACAAGATGTGTAATGCGCAGCCGCTGTCTGTAAAAGTCACCCAGCAAAGATGGTCCATGTTTGGCCATGTGCTAAGGATGCCAGAAGACACCAGCACAGAGCTCCTTGGAATTCGTCCTACTTGGAGCCAGCAAATACAGAGCCAGGAGAGGACGTCATTGCATAAATATGCTAAGCGTGCTACGAGGTGACCTCAAGAAAGTAGGATTAGGTACACTCAAGTCAAGAATGGACCTGAGGAAGCTAAGGATTTTGGCTGAGGACAAGACATAGTGGGCAAAAGCGAAGAAGGACTGATTGCAGCCGTAGGATGTTTCTACTACTACAGCCGCAGAATACAGTAATCATACATAAATACATATCTTATGTAAGGGCTGGGTGGCTAACTGCGCCAATCCATAATTTATTATCCCCACGTCTTCTAGCATGTCTAAAAGCCAATATCATCCAGAGTTACATATATTTGATACATCTATTGGCTCCGGACAGTGAGATGTCTATCCCCTGTGCATTTCACCCTTTTTACATTGCTACAGCATTGAAATCTGTCTGGGAAAAGTCCACAATACCAAACCACCCAGTATCCATACTGGGTATGTCGCTAGAGAATATTCAATATGCCGGCGATGTGGACTTCATGGATGTGAAGAAGACACCCCTTGATGAACAACTCCCAATAGCTACAAGCAGACTAAAAAATGAGAATCTCTATGAATGAATCCAAAACAGAATTCACCCACATACTATACCTATCAACAAAGTATTCTTCATCTTCTTCTTCTTGCGTTCACATTTGGCTACAGTTTAAGGTCGCACATCTGG
The DNA here is from genome assembly GCA_034401795.1 of Chaetoderma sp. LZ-2023a. NCBI lineage: Eukaryota > Metazoa > Mollusca > Caudofoveata > Chaetodermatida > Chaetodermatidae > Chaetoderma > Chaetoderma sp. LZ-2023a. Next base: position 4,543,131 of record CM067374.1, read on the forward strand.
ATGAAGCTGGCTATGTTAACCAGGTTGTCTGATCCCCATACAGCCTGTTATTGAGGGCCATTAAAGTATAAAGCTAAAGAACATGACAATCCACAATTGAGGAAAAGTACATTCTCCTTCGATCAATAGTCACCATTCTGTTACTTCTGATATACAGCTGGCCTTGACAGCGGCTCTAGGATTATAGACTTAGAAAGCTTTACCGACTCCTGGGAACCGGGTACTCGGCTCCCAACTGCCGAGTACCCGTTTACCATAGAGCTCATTCTTGTTTGCATAGCAACAAGAGCAATACATGCTTTTTGCAGGAGAAGATTTTTAGTGTCTTTTGTTAAAGAAATCTAAGTCTTTGTCTGTGAAGTGATAGTTTGTGCGTTCTTGAGGATTTAACTGGATACTATGGAGAATACCGCCGATGAAAACCAGGTTGTATCATTCTTTATTATCCATAGTTAAACGACTTAGGTCTCTAAATTTCGCTGTGTCGCATGTCCTGATTTCTGACCCCAGAGAATCTGGGACGTGTGCTAACAACGATATATGCCAGACGATCGCCTTCTTTAACCCCAACAGGCGATCGGCAGATATGAAAATAGGTGTTTGCTACGGTATTTCTAACACGAATATCGGCTGACGTCGTTCTCCGTAGGATCCGAGCGGGTGACGTCACACCCGGTTCGCTCGGATGTTTGTGAAGAAAAATTTTCATTAATTCGCGCATCTCGTTCTGGGTGCTGAGTACTAAAAATGGTACCGGAAACTTTAGAATGTTCAAGTTTACGTGCGATCACGATCGGTTTGCAATGATCGGTGGTTTCAAAATTCTTGAGTAGATGCGTGGTCTGCGGTTTTACCGTGTGATACAGCGGTTTGTTATACATTTTGTTGTTTTCTTCACATATCGTTTGGCTTTCGTTAGGGAGTATAATTTATATTGATTGGTAAATATACCCCGAATGCTATGCGATATGATTCCTGGAGCCGTTACACATCCTGGAGGATCTAATATGGGTGTGTTTTTATGCCCGCTTCGTTCTTGTCGTCATAATCAATGCGATCTTTGTTGTAACGTGGCGGGGTGGGGTGCGGGAGGGATACGGTTAATTTATGAGTCAAATTATTTGAAAATTAATTGTCTGCCTTCCATCAGGGTCTCGTTCCGCTTGTAATTGTAGGTTTGTGCTTATTTTATAGGCCAAGCCAACCCCGCCATCGTGTGACGAGTGCCATAAATTTGTACGAGTCGTATTTAAGGACCATGTCTGCTTTAGGTGTTCACCCTGTAACCTAGACCATAGGTGTAATGCGTGCGCAGTGTGGTCCGTGGATATGATGGTTAAGTTCCTTGCCCAGAAGGACTTGGCTGGGTCTGACGCGGGGTCAGGCGGTCCGAGAGTAAATCGTGGAGCGCCCGGTTCGGCCGGTGGGGGTGCTCCGCCTCCGGGTGGTCCAGTAGCGGTGGCCGGTCCGTCAGGTGTCTGGCGGACGGCTCCACAGTTTCCTCGTCTAGTGACGGCTCCGAGGAGGCTGAGGAGGAGAGGTTGCTGCGGCCTGTGATGTCGCAGGTGGAGAATATGGAGGTCGATTCCATCCTGGACGGAACCGGCCTCCATTTGTCTGGCTTGGCGCAAGCCAGGGCAGCGGCTCTGCCTGTGGCTGAGGCTAATCTGGTACCGGGCACCGGTTCCGTGACGGTTGGTTTGGCACCAGCCGACATGGTAACGGGTCGGCCGGGCCGGGTGTGGTACTCACCTATCTCGCCTGGTCCGGCAGTCAGACGTGGGGTGCCGTTGGCGCCCGTGTCTGGCTACGGTTCCGCGACTGCTACGGGTCCGTACGGCTTTCCATGCGGACCTACCCCATGGACCGGAGTGCGATGAGGGTGTGAGGGCAGCTATGAGCACTGTCAACCACTCGTATCGTCTCCTTCAGTCGGTGTGGGCTGAAGCGGGGGCAGGCCACCCTGTGCCACCTGTGGCGCTTTCGTGCGTAAATGACGGCCTGGTGCTGTCTATGGACGCATTGGCAAGGGTGCAAGCGCGAGTGACTAAATCCAGGAGGCAAATGGTCATTGACCATATGCGTCCGGCTACGGCAGTCAGGGAGCGTCTTCTTGGGACGCCCCTGACAGGGCCAAGCATCTTCGGTGGCCAGGCGCGGGCCATCTTAGAGGATACAGCCAGTATCGCGCAGAATCGGTTAGCGGTCAACCTGCAGCTAGAGCTAGTGCGGCAAGCGCACGCTCTAGGGGCTGTAGGGAAACCGCTAGCGGGACAACCTTCAAAGAAGCAGAAGAAGCATAAGGGCAAGGCGAAAGCTAAGCCTGTTGCGACTTCTGCTTCAGCTGGCTTTTCTCAGCCGCTGCCGGCGAAGAAAGCCAGGAAGGTTGTAGAGGCGCCTACCCTCCCCAAGTACCTGAGGGTACGAGAGCTCCCTTCATATCCGTCTGGACCGCACCTGTGCGACAGGAACAGCGGTGCCAGTTATACCCGTCGTGCCTAGAACGAAATGGTTCTCTCTCTCTCTCGTTAAGAAAGAGGGGGGAGCGGACTACGAGCCGGACAACCCCGTTAGACGTCGAGGCGTCTATGGTGGGTGGAAGGCTCATGCGTTTCGTCGAGGCCTGGCGAGGTGTGACGTCAGACAATCTGGTCCTGGGATGGTTATCCTATGGTTACATGCCGGAGTGGTGGGACTTTCCACCACAAAATCTGTCTTTGGCACCTGTCTGGACACCCGTACCAAGGGAGCCAGACAAGTTAGAAGCCGTTCAAAAGGAAGTGTCGGGTTTGCTTCTGAAGGGAGCAATAAAACCAACAAACCGGAACACTCCAGGCTTCTATTCAAACATGTTCCTTGTCCCCAAGAGCACAGGGGGATGGAGACCCATACTCAATCTCAGGCCATTAAATTGGTTTATCCATACGCCTCGGTTCCAGATGGAAACGCCGCCGAGGTCGGTAATGGCGGGATTGAGGAAAGGAATGTGGTGTGTATCGATCGATCTGAAAGATGCATATTTCCACATTCCGATGAACAGGAGTTGTCACAGGTTTCTGAGATTTGCGTTTCAGAATCAAGTATGGGAGTTTATTGTTCTCCCATTTGGCCTGTCGACAGCTCCGAGGGTTTTCACAAGAGTGGTCCTTGCGGTGACAGCGTTTCTCAGAAAAGAGAACGTGGCGCTACACACCTACATAGACCAAGGCTGATCAAGGCAGACTCGGCAGCCAGGTTGAACGTGGATACTGCTCTGACTCTGAGGTTACTTTCAGATCTAGGCTGGATAGTCAACGAGGAGAAATCCGAGTTGACGCCCACTCAACATTTCGTTTATTTGGGGATGCGATTCGATCTCGAGGAGGGCAGGGTGTACCCATCTGAGCCCAGAGTGGTGTCTCTGTTAGCCATCCTCAAGAGTTTTCGAGTGGGAAACCACATTCAGGCGAGGCGGTTCCTTCAGATGCTGGGCATGATGGTCTCCATGGAGCAGGTTATCCCGTACGCTGCTCTAATGCGAAGGCCTATCCAGTTGTATCTGATGTCTCTGTGGAAACAGAGAACAGAACCCCTGTCAAAACTGGTACCAGTTTTGGAGCCAATAATGTCGCATCTTGTATGGTGGAAGGAGCGTCAGAATCTCCTAGTAGGGGTTTCGCTGCACCTACCCCACCCCCAGCTGTCCGTGTACACGGATGCATCGCTGGAGGGGTGGGGTGCCTGCCTGGGAGAACACCAGGTCTCGGGCACATGGACTCTCCCGGAGAGTCAGCTGCATATCAATCTGTTGGAAATGATGGCAGTGGAACTGGCGTTGGAAGAGTTCCTTCCGATGATCAGGGGCAAGGTGATATTGATACGGTCGGACAATTCGACAGTAGTATCATATATAAATCGCCAAGGCGGGACCAGGTCGCCCACTCTGTGGATCAGAGTGTGGCACTTGATTCAATGGTGCAGGAATTACTCGGTTGTTTTGAAAGCAGCTCATATTCCTGGCCGATTGAACATTCTGGCGGATGCTTTGTCTCGCAGACAGAGAATTCTGCCAACAGAATGGTCCCTCAACCCTCCGGTTCTGCGACGGATCTTCGAGCATTGGAGCAAACCCAACGTGGACTTGTTCGCCACAAAGGAAAATGCTCAAATCATGACATATGTCTCGCCGATTCCAGATCCAAATGCGGTCAATACAGACGCTCTGGCGATAAGCTGGAGAGGGATGCACGCTTACGCGTACCCACCCACCATTCTTCTACCGAAGGTATTGGTGAAGGTCAGGGAGGAACCGTGTCTGGTCCTGCTAATAGCGCCGTATTGGCCGAGCAGGGCGTGGTTCACGGATCTTCTAGATCTGTTGGTGGAAAATCCTGTGCAGTTGCCCGAGATTCCGAACATAATCTCCCAGGCCAAGGGACGCTTCCTACACGAGCGTCCCGAAATGTTCAAATTGACTGCGTGGATGTTATCAAACAATGTTCCACGTCGGAAGGCTTTTCTCGACAGGCTGCTGATTTCATCGCGGCTGCGAGAAGGAGGTCAACCTTCAAGTCATATAACAACAAGGTTAACAGATTTGCAGACTGGTGTGAAGAAAAGGGTATTGATACCTTTCAATCCACTATTCAGCAAATAGCAGACTTTCTCTGTGAGCTGTTCTTTTCAGGACTAGCTCCCGCCACAGTTGCTGGATACAAGTCAGCTTTGGCATCAGTTATCCCTTGTCTAGCCAACAGGGCTAGTCCAGAGGTGGCCCAGTTAAATGTGATGTTGAAGGGAATGAGCAATCTCCGACCGAGACAACCGGTAGTCATTCCAGCCTGGAGTCTATCTTTAGTGCTTAATGTACTGGCCAAGCACCCGTTCGAACCGTTGCGTTCGGCTAGTCTAAAGCATTTGACTCTAAAGGCGGTCTTTCTATTGGCAGCTTCCTCAGCTAGAAGGCACAGTGAGATCCATGCGCTTTCGGCAGAGAGGGACCGATTTATTGTTGCTGGAGAAGGTCTGCGTCTTCTGCCAAGAGCAGAGTTTATGTCAAAGAACCAATCTTTGAGATATCCCGGCAAACCGATCATTATACCGAAGTTAACTAGGTTTGATCGTGATGCCAGTGTCTGGTGCCCGGTCCGTGCTTTGACTAAGTACAAGAAACGGACTGACTCGTTACGGTCGAACGATAGACATCTGTGGATCTGCCATAAAAGCCTTATGGCGCCGCATCCATGGATACTATCTCTCGTTGGGTGGTCGAATGCATTCAGACTACTCACGAGATGGCGACTGGGCACCAGGTGCAAGGCGTAAGGGCACACGATGTCAGAGGAATAGCCGCCTCGACCGCCCTTTACAATGGTGTTCCGTTAGAGGACATCATGGCCGTTGCACAATGGCACTGTGAGTCCTCATTTACGGATTACTATATGAGGGATGTGTCAGACTCAGCCAATCCACTCGCTTTAGCTGTTTTGAAACGATAGTTAGTGACCACACTGCTCTTCACCCTTTTTTCACTTCGATAAGAAAAGAACCTAAAACAGGCATGGTCAAGCGAGAGGATGACAACCAGATTGTGTCACTGATGGCCGAACCAGTGAATGGTTGGAGGCGGTACGTCTGGAGTCCAATTATCATAAGGTAATTCAATAGTGAGAGTTTTTGTATTATGGATGTGTATCATGTTCATTCATCTTATATATTCATGCTCATTCCCCAGGCTAATACATGGAATATGCAGGGAGCAGTTAACCCTCTTGGCATATTTGTGTTTCAGGCTAGATACATGTTCGTGAGTTCTCTCCCTTTTCTTAGGAGGAAAAAGGGGGGGGGGGGGGCGGTGATGCGAATGTGATTCGGTTCCGTGAACTTGACGGTCCTTTTAGGTCTCCGTTAGTCAAGTTTGAAGTCTAAAATCTTTCTCCAAGGTGCAAAATTAGCATTTATGGCTTGCCCCTTCCCACCAGGTTACTGATCAAATCTGGTGTATATCAGAAGTAACAGAATGGTGAGTATTGATCGAAGGAGAATGAAGGAAATGTCAATTTCCCTTTCTCCGAGATCTAACAATACTCACCATTCTGTTACGGACCCAGCCTCCCAGCCCCACGGAGGCAAGCCATAGTTTTCTCTTGTTTGGTGGCTATGCAAACAATATGAGCTCTATGGTAAACGGGTACTCGGCAGTTGGGAGCCGAGTACCCGGTTCCCAGGAGTCGGTAAAGCTTTCTAAGTCTATAATCCTAGAGCCGCTGTCTAGGCCAGCTGTATATCAGAAGTAACAGAATGGTGAGTATTGTTAAATCTCGGAGAAAGGGAAATTGACATTTCCTTCAATCCTGGGCTCACGTCTCTGCAGTATTGCTGTCTGCTAACATTGCTGCACACTGCATCATGGGAAACATACCTTTCCAGTCCATTCTGGAAGCGGTCAGGCTGTGAATTCATCGATCAAAGATTCCCTTGAAAAAATGGCTAGTGTTTGTACAATACCATATGTGTACCCTTGATGCTGAACAACTCTAATGTCTGGGCAGCTCCGAGGACCGCTCTAGACATGTCAAATTGATGTCTGTTACCACAAGGACCTACGTACCATCACTGGACACTGATGGCTGGAGAGCATAATTTCCAACAATGCACTCTACAAGATGTGTAATACACCGCTGCTGTCTATAAAAGTCACCCAGCAAAGTTTGGCCATGTGCTGAGGATGCCAGAAGACACCCTCACAGGGCCTTGTAATTCGCCATACTGGGATCCAGTAAATATAAAGCAAGTAGAGGACCTCATTGCATAAACATTTTAAGCATGCTGCGAGGTGACCTCAAGAAAACAGCACCCGGTACACTCATATCAAGAATGGAACTGAGGTCTGGGAAAGCTAAAGATTTTGGCTGAGGATAAGACACAGTGGGCAAAAGTGAAAAAGGACTGATTACAGCTGTAGGGCATGTTGTAGGATATTTCTACTACTACATGTACAGCCGCAAAATACAGTAATCATGCATATCTACTCAGTTTACATGTACACTGTATATATTAAGTTGTACATGTAGTTACATATATTACCATTTAAAAATAATCATTCATGAGTCCTGACAAACCTTTCTCTATTTTGGCTATCCAAATTCAATGCACCCAAATTAGGTATACAGTAGTCATAAGTGAGCTGTATTAGCCCAGTCCACTTACATATAGGTCATGGATTTCACATTTTAGGTCATGGAAAGTTAACTTATGGAATTTCACACGGTGGAAAGTGTACGAATCCTGTGTGTGGATTGGACAAGAAAGTTTTGACAATTCTTATTCAGGTTTTCAGGGGTCTTATCCCTGGTACATATGGACAGAATTTGCTGAATTGAAATCACGACACTGCATCACCCTTTGCCCCTAATATAATTGCTGAAACAATTGTGCGTGTAAGTTCAAACCTAGGTTAGAGAAATGACTCAGACAAGAATCAGACACCGATGGATGGAGAGACAGATGGCGGGAGAGTGCCATCATGTGATACAACTGGCTTGGCACAGGCGTATAAAGACTAAGGTTATTGCCCCAAGTAAAAACGTACTCTGTTATCAAGGAGGGTGTTTGAACCTGGGTCTGCCCCTGTGACTGATCGGCTACAAAAATCGGGTACAATTTAATCAATATTATTTTGATACTAATTTCATGATTTTGACACGTTATGTCTTCTTGTTAAGTCTGACATCATAAACATGTAATGTACCCTGAATCTTAAATTGGGATCATCATTTGTCGTTGACCAACCACATTGGTTTTTTATTTAACGGTCGCTTAGCCTTTTAACTATTACATATACAAACCAAAAGATGACTTCTTTGTGACATGTATTATGTAAGGAATACTCTGTTGAATATTTTGAAACTAATTTGACTAGGAGCTTTTTCCATGGCGGCGACACATTTCTAGGGTTAAAGCGTTAACAAAATGGTAGAGCCAGAATTATGTCATCACTTTACAAGCCTATAGTGAATAAATGAGTTAGTATTCTTTAGTATGACATATCTCTATCTTATATTGTGCTTCTTTGATCTTTGCAGAAATTGCTAGCTGTCAAATTAAAGTTTCAAATTATTCAGTATTTAAATTAACCAGGAAGACAGGATGCAGCTGTACATGTAGGGCTAACAGACAAGTCTGATGAGCTCCACCCTGGGTCTGGTGACACGGTACAGGCAGGAGTATTAGACAGGTCATCCGAGTCAAGCATCACCGACAAGGATCCATCAGTGACAGTTTCTCACAGCAGCAAATCAAAACGTCATTTTACAGATGAATACACATCTGAGAATGTCTCGGCAGATGACGAACCAGTGGAAAAGAAGAAGTCGGTTTCATCTGTATCATGTGCTGTTTCTTCTGCTATGGCCGGCAGTGCCTTGAATGTGGACAAGTCAAAGACTGCTGCAAAGATCTCAATTAGCATTGGTGGTAACAAGCCAATCACTCAGCAAAGTGCTTCCAAAATTGCCATCAAAATATCACCATCAGCAGGACAGGTAGGAATATTACTATGCATGTAGAACTAATTAACTGCTTTAAATGGTCAAGTCGGACAAAACAGGCCTCTAAAATGGTCTTGACAAATGTCCATTTGCAGGCCAATAGAAAAGTAGTTTTGAAAATGTATGACTAGAATGCTTGTATCGATCACTGAGCCAGTTATTCCAGTGATATATTTTCAAAATGGTCTTCCTTTGTCATTGTTGGTCTGCAAATGGAATTCACTAAGCAAATATGTCAACTTTCTTTGCTTAAATTTTGACCATTAGCATGATTAATAGGTTAATTAATGATAAGTTTTGGTGTTTTCATTTGCTATCTGCTGACATGTACATGTAGATGTATTATATATAAAAGTTCAAAATGACATGTACACATGTATGCATTGAGGATGATGATTTAAAATGGGAACAAGTTTACACGTACTATTGATCATATATACAATATTTATCATGTATATCAGGGATAGACATTATATGTAGATGTACAGTAACGGTCTGCATGTTGAATTCCTGCAGACTACATTTTCCATGGGTGTTTAGCTCTGGATATGCTGAATATTTTGAAAACAATTTGACTGAAAGTTGTTGGTGATCAAACCACCAACAACTTTTAGTCATATTGTTTTCAAAATATTCAGCAGATCCAAAGTTATTGCCCATTGAACATGTTGCATCAGTCCGACAGTCACCAGTACCTGAGTTACGGAATTTTATCCCCTGCGCATGTGAAACAAGACACACAGTACTGTATGTACATGTGTATGTATGTGCACCGTGACAGTGTTGTGGATCTGCAGTAGTTTACAAATATCCTGCAACTGCAATCAGTCCTGCTTTAGCCATTGTTTCCTGTCCTCAGCGACAGTCCAAAGCTCGCCCAGGTTCTTCTTGATCATCAGTCTACCATAAGCGTTAATGATCATGTCGATAGTCACTTACAGGACTGGCGGTATGATCAGCGAACGAAAAGAAGTAGATCAGTCTACCCAGTCCGGCTTCTTTTAGACGGTACTTAGGATACTTAGCATGGCATTTGTTCAAGAAAGCATTTTGCAGACCAAGAGATTACTTTTGAAAATGTGCTAGTGAATCACTGGATCGGTAGTTTCCACTTCTGCAAATGGACCTCTCTCAAGACCACAGAAGAAAATATTTCTGGACGTTTTGAGTGTTAAAAAGGGTTTAGCTTCATTAATGTTCTCTTGTCCCAATAGATAGCCAATGAAAAAGTGCACTAGATCACAAAACTCCATGCTTTTGCCAACATAGATGTCCTACACCCCTTCCCCCATCCCACCACCACCCTGGGAGCAGAGCCTAATGTAAACACTGACTCATGACAACCCCAAATGATATGGGTAACTAACATACCAAATTTGGTTGGATTCTGCGGACTGACTTCATGTCCCATCCCCACCCTGGAGGAACAGCCTTGTGTAAATGTTGTAACATGTAGGTAACATACATAACAAATTTGATTGAATTCCATCAAACAGTTTCTGAGTAGACAGCTGGACGAACACACACTGTGAGGATCTTGTTGACTGTCAAACATGACTGTTTGTATTATACATGTATATTCTTATTCAGATAAAACCAGCCAATACTGCAGTATTGAAGAAACCAGTCACCACTGTGAAGAATGTTTTCAATCAAGATGAGGAGGTTAGTACTTGAAAGCAAATACACACACATATACAAACATACATAGATACAGCCTGTCCTAGGTTTTTAAGATGAAGTGAGTTAGTCATGGAATTAGTAACCCAATGGTTTAAGCTAGCCACAAAAGTTAGTAATCATATGACATCATAATCAACTATGTGACATGTAGAATGATGTCATAATGAATGATGTCATTATGATGTAGATAAGTACATGTACGTCACGAACGCATATTTGAAGACAGACTATGCGTTGTTGTACGAATTGTATGGCTTTACTATTTAGTAAATATTCTGCTGAATATTTTGAAACTAATTTGACTGCGTGCTGTTGCTGCCATACAATGCCATAGGCAGCAACAGCACCCAGTCAAATATTCAATAGCTTACCTGTAAAGTTTTCAGGAAATTAATAGTTAGGGCATTCGGGGATGGATCAATCCCAACACGTTGAAGTGTGGGTGGAGCTTAGCTAGAGGTGTGCGGGGTATAGATAAAACTGTGAAGGTCCATTAATCCGTAGTTTACAATTACATGGAGTAATGTATGCTTGTATACTAGATCAATTGTCTCAGCAATATCATACAGTATTATGTGTCTGACTGCTGCAGGACACCAGACATTATTTCAATGGGCAATAACGCTGGACCTGCTGAGTATTTTGAAAATAATTTGACGGAAAGTTATTGTTTGCGTTTGATTTGTATGAAGATTGCAGTTATCAATTCTGACTGTTTTGTGTGTTAAAAAGGGTTTAGCTTCATTAATGTTCTCATGTCCCAATAGATAGCCAATGCAAAATTGCACTACATCACAAAAGTGAAGAATGGGGCACTAAAAGTATGAATAGTTTTGTCTTGCTCCTACTAGTTGAGGTAACCCTATCGCCATGCTTAGTTCCAATAATTTGGCCAATTCTGAAATACATGTAACGGCAAAATGTGCTAAGCAGAACCTAAGTGTTTAAGTCTGAATTTTACACAAGTCATATGTTAAAAGGACTGACCTCGATATCATAGTGCTTCATCCCCGTGATATAAGGAGGCGTGTGTCCAAGTTTAGTCTAAATAGGGTGAAGCAATCCATGGTATAAGCTAAACCAAAAATTTAACCAGAAAATTGTTTTTAAACCAAGGTCAGTGACCTTGAACTTTGACCTAGGCCTGTTCGGTTAATCGATATTTCATCGATAGTCGATTATTTTTCCAGCAGATTATATAATCGAGTGTAAAATAAAATAATCGAAAAAATCGATTTAATTGAACAAAAATCGATTATTTATTTTAATCCGGCATAATTTAGTGTTTAGTCTAATGTATCGATGGTTTGATTGCTCTAACACGGTAGTTGTATAAACATCTATTTCTGATGTTCAAGTCTGTACCTCCCAAGTCATAATCCATGCACGCGAGTGTTTGTATAAGTAATTGCTGGATGCGCCGGTGATCGGAAACATTTGATTGCTACTGTTTTTTTCCAAAAGAAAATAGAAGATGAATTACTGTTTTTCATTAAAAAGGGAACAAATTTCGATGTGAATTTTCACAAATTCTGACGACTGTTTTTGGAACTAATTTGACTTAAAACTGTTGCTGCCTAAGGCAGCCACAACTTGCAGTCAAATGATTTTCAAAATATTCAATTCTAATTCCGGGAAATGTCGTAGATAGGCACTACGGGCGAAATCTATGTCAAAATAAAAATAATATTGCCATTTCGCGAAAAATGCACAAAATTGACTTTGTAGTAAATTCACAAATTTTCGATCCAAATTTTCATAAATTCTGCCGATTGTTTTGTAACTACTTTGACTTAAAGCTGTTGCTCCAACCACAGTCAAATGATTTTCAAAATATTCATCTTCTCCAATGCTGAATAGGGAAACATCATAGATAGGCGCTACGGGTGAGCTCTATATAATTAAAAGTTAATCTCTAATCTTAAAATTAAATTGGCGCCTTTTTACTGGGTTGAAAATCTGAGCATACGCGCCGGTTTCTTAAGACCATTATCCAATGGGAACGAGTGAACAAAGGATTCCAAATTGACTTCATTATACTGGGCGGGGTTGTTCCTAGTGTTCAGCCAATCAGAGGACTGATTGGCACAGACTGACATATTGAGCGTCTTGCGGTCTTTTCATAGGCCTACTTACGACGTAGTTGAGGTAATCTAAACCTAACTAGGAACCATTCTATGATGATGAGAAGGCGGTAGCTGAGGCGTAACGAGCAGACCTGTGAAACCGACGACCTCGGGATCGTGTCTCTGTTCGGCCAATTGACGATCGCTGGAAACATAGGCAATCTCTGCCACTCCTCGTCGCCTCTCCACCCAGCAGTATAAATGGGTACCAGTGTAAAAACTACCAATACTAGACTGAAATAGAACCAGCCTAGAATGGCGTGAATGGGACCTGGAATCAGGTACTCGATAGACCAAACCAATAAAAAACCTTTTACGAAATTGCGTATTCTGTTATTTTTATAAATCAGGCATTTGTAACAATTTATTTATTTTTATTATTATTATTAATTTTAAGAAAGCTATACTCTCCTTTCTCTATCTCTCTTTCCCTCCACCCCCCCCCCCCCCACCCCCACACACACACTCACTATGTAGTTGCTACTTCCAAAGTTCCAAGATTAAATAATCGATTATTTTCCAGTATAATATCTGTGTGCCTCATCCTGTTGATATATGGAAGTATGTGTCCCAAGTTTTGTCCCAATAGGGTGAGGCAATCCAGAGCTATACGGTGATATGTTGAGCTAGGCCAAAAACCAGAAAAAATTGTTTTATACCAAGGTCACATTGGTCTTGAACTTTGACCTCATGACTTCAATATCATTGTGCTCCATCCTATTGAGATATGGAAGCATGTGTCCAAGTTTAGTCCCAATAGGGTGAAGCCATGCCACACTGACTTTGATATAAAGAATCATGTTTCGAAATTGTGACCAATATGGTCAAGCCATGCTGAGATATCCGACGATATATTGTGACCAATATGGTCAAGCCATGCTGAGATATCCGCCGATATGTTGTGACCAATATGGTCAAGCTATGCTGAGATATCCGACGATATGTTGAGCTAAGCCAAAAACCTAACGGAGACTGGACAGATGGAGTAACGTAAACTGATATATTGACGAAAATTGTAATTTTCACCAATAATAAGGCCAAGCTATATCCTCAGATATAGGATGCACCCCCAAGCAGTAAAAATACATCAAATACATGGAGGAAAATGGTAGTATAATTGTGTAACATAAATTAATCATTTTGAGATTAATGAGTAACTTAGAAACGGGAATTTCTGAAATTGTAGTTTTTCAGAACAAGAATCTGACTGTTGACTGGTCCTATTAAAACTTGATTGGTCATGTCGGTTATGAACATTCAGTACCAGTTATTATGCATGGCTGGTATTATCAGATAGTTATTTCTAACTGATATAAGTGCAATATTTGACTGTTTCAGAGCGATGAAGATGAAGAAGAAATGCCTCCTGAAGCTAAAATGAGAATGCGTAACATAGGCAGGTATGTCATATCTTACACCGATATGAATATAACACTATAGCAGTATATAATCCATCAATAATTAGGTAATCGTTCGCAAATGTGCACTGCATGTCGGACATAGTTTATTACTGTTGAACTTCATGGGAAAGAGGGTATTGTGTTTGGGTCTGTCAGTTTCTCAGAAAATATTAATCAGATTTGACTCAAGATTGTATTGATCCAATAAAATATTTCTAGCAACCATAAATTTAAGAATAGGGGCTGCAATCTCTGATTACAGTTGTGTGTCTCCCAGAAGCTGTCTATCAGCAAGTACTGGTCTGATTTGATACAAATTTTGATACAAGATCGAGTGTTCCTGTAAACTAGTATTCCCTTTCTCCTTCGATCAATACTCACCATTCTGTTACTTCTGATATACAGCTGGCCCTGACAGCGGCTCTAGGATTATAGACGTAGAAAGCTTTACCGACTCCTGGGAACCGGGTACTCGGCTCCCAACTGCCGAGTACCCGTTTACCATAGAGCTCATTCTTGTTTGCATAGCAACAAGAGCAATACATGCTTTCTGCATTGAGGATTTTAGTGGTTTTTGTGAAAGAATATCTAAGTCTTTAATCTGTGATAGTTTGTGTGTTCGTGAAAGGATTAACTAAGGATACTATGGAGAATACCGCCGAAGATAACCAGGTTGTATCATTCTTTATTATCCATAGTTAAAAGACTTAGGTCTCTAAATTTCATTGTGTCGTATGTTCCAATTTCTGACCCCATAGAATCTGGGACGGGTGCTAACAACGATATATGCCAGACGATCGCCTTCTTTAACCCCCAACAGGCGATCGGCAGATATGAAAATAGGTGTTTGCTACGGTATTTCTAACACGAATATCGGCTGACGTCGTTCTCCGTAGGATCCGAGCGGGTGACATCACACCCGGTCGCTCGGATGTTTATGTGAAGAAAATTTTTCATTAATTCGCGCATCTTGTTCTGGGTGCTGCGTACTAAAAATGGTACCGGAAACTTTAGAATGATCAAGTTTACGTGCGATCACGATCGGTTTGCAATGATCGGTGGTTTCAAAATTCTTGAGTAAATGCGTGGTCTGCGGTTTTACCGTGTGATACAGCGGTTTGTTATACATTTTGTTGTTTCTTCACATATCGTGCTGCTTTCGTTAGGAGTATAATTTATATTGATTAGTAAATATACCCCGAATGCTATGCGATATGATTCCTGGAGCCGTTCCACATCCTGGAGGATCTAATATGGGTGTGTTTAATGCCCGCCGCGTTCTTGTCGTCATAATCAATGCGATCGTTGTTGTAACGTGGCGGGGTGGGGTGCGGGAGGGTTATGGTTAATTTATGAGTCAAATTATTTGAGAATTAATTGTCTGCCTTCCATCCGGGTCTCGTTCCGCTTGTTTATTGTAGGTTTGTGCTTATGTTATAGGCCAAGCCATCCCTGCCATCATGTGACGAATGCCATAAGTTTGTCCGTGTCGTGTTCAAGGACCATACCTGTTTTAGGTGTTCCCTGTGTAATATTGATCATAAGTGTAATGTTTGTGCAGTGTGGTCCGTTGAGATGATGGTTAAGTTCCTTGCCCAGAAGGACTTGGCTGGGTCTGACGCGGGGTCAGGCGGTCCGAGAGGAAATCGTGGAGCGCCCGGTTCGGCCGGTGGGGGTGCTCCACGTCCCCAGCTGGAGGTGGCGGAGATGGCACCGCCGGCGTGGTTTGGTCCGGCTATGCAGAGTTTTCTGCATAGCGTTCTGCCCACCCTGGTGTCGTCCCTGCTACCAAAGGTTGGGGGGGCAGTTTCTCCCCATGCCTGGTACGGATCCTGTCCTCGGACAGGATTCTGGACTGGTTACCGAGGGGGCCGTCTCGTATGGCCCCCTGGCAGTCCCGTCTGGCTTCGGCCAGACGGGTTCTGTTTCTCTGCGGCCACCTCCGGGTGGTCCAGTAGCGGTGGCCGGTCCGTCAGGTGTGGGAGCCGTCCGCCAGGACGGCTCCACGGTTGACTCGTCTAGTGACGACTCTTCGGAGTCTGAAGACGAGGAGGCCGAGGAGGAGAGGTTGCTGCGGCCCGTGAAGCCGCAGGTGGAGAATATGGAGGTTGATTCCGTCCTGGACGGAACCGGCCTCCATTTGTCTGGTTTGGCGCAAGCCAGGTCAGCGGCTCCGCCTGTGGCTGAGGCCAATCCGTTACCGTGCACCGGTTCCGTGCGGCTTGGTTTGGCACCAGCCGTCACGGGAACGGGTGTGCCGGGCCAGGCGTGGTACTCACCTATCTCGCCTGGTCCGGCAGTCGGACGTGGGGTGCCGTTGGCACCCGTGTCCGGCTATGGTTCCGCGACTGCTACGGGTCCATACGGTTTTCCGTGCGGACCTACCCCATGGACCGGAGTGTTTCATGGGGTGGCGGCGGAACCGTGTGGTAGCGGAGTGCCTGGCGTGTCAGCCGTGGCTCCTTGCCGGGAGGCCGTGGCTGGCAGACCCGTGAGCACGTCAACGGGTGACGTGTTTGCGGGGGTGTCTTCATCGGAGGTAGATTGGTCAGATGCTCTGGCGTGGCTAGCCAGGGTTGACCCGTCTGTGGTTTCGGCCACGGCCGATGAAGATGCGCCCCGTCCGTCGGTTGCGTCGATTAGGACGGGGATTTTGCCCGCGGCCCGGATCCAGTCAGTGGGACTGGATCCATGGTTCATAGATTTGTTGGATGCTATTTATAGCAAACAACTGATGACCAAGGGTCAGCTCCCTGCGGCCTCCAGGGAGGTGCGGGCAAGATGTCGTATTCCGCGGGGGGAATACGACAGGTATGGTGTAGTCCCGTCGGTACAGAGGATGACCGATGGGTACTGGGCGTCCAGAGTGCCGTGGCGGGTGGCCCCGGTCCGGCACTAGTGGACAAGTCTCAGGTACACCAGGAAGAAGTCCTGTCCCTATGCGATGAGGGTGTGAGGGCAGCGATGAGCGCTGTCAACCATTCTTATCGTCTCTTTCAGTCGGTGTGGGCTGAAGCGGGGGCAGGCCACCCTGTGCCACCTGTGGCGCTTTCATGTGTCAATGACGGCCTGGTGCTGTCGATGGACGCATTGGCAAGGGTGCAAGCGCGAGTGACGAAATCCAGGAGGCAAATGGTTATTGACCATATGCGTCCGGCTACGGCAGTCAGGGAGCGTCTTCTTGGGACGCCCCTGACAGGGCCTAGCATCTTCGGTGGCCAAGCGCGGGCCATCTTAGAGGATACCACCAGTATCGCGCAGAATCGGTTAGCGGTAAACCTACAGCTAGAGCTAGTGCGGCAAGCGCATGCACTAGGGGCTGTGGGGAAACCGCTAACGGGACAGCCTTCAAAGAAGCAGAAGAAGCATAAGGGCAAGGCGAAAGCCAGGCCTGTTGCGACTTCTGCCTCAGCTGGGTTTTCGGAGCCGCCGCCTGCGAAGAAGCCCAGGAAGGTTGTAGAGGCGCCTACCCTCCCCAATGTTGCTCCTGACCGCCCTAGGGGCAGGAAGGGTAAGGGTAGGGCCTCAAAGGGCGGACAGAAGGGGCCGAAGTGTACCTGAGGGTACGAAAGCTCCCTTCATATCCGCCTGGACCGCGCCTGTGCGACAGGAACAGCGGTGCCAGTTATACCCGTCGTGCCTAGAACGAAATGGTTCTCACTCTCTCTCGTTAAGAAAGAGGGGTGGGGGCGGACTGCGAGCCGGACAACCCCGTTAGACGTCGAGGCATCTATGGTGGGTGGAAGGCTCATGCGTTTCGTCGAGGCCTGGCGAGGTGTGACGCCAGACAGTCTGGTCCTGGGATGGTTATCCCAGGGTTACATGCCGGAGTGGTGGGACTTTCCACCACAAAATCTGTCTTTGGCACCTGTCTGGACACCCGTACAAAGGGAGCCAGACAAGTTAGAAGCCGTTCAAAAGGAAGTGTCGGGTTTGTTTCTGAAGGGAGCAATAAAACCAGCAAACCGGAACACTCCAGGCTTCTATTCAAACATGTTCCTTGTCCCCATGAGCACAGGGGGATGGAGACCCATACTCAATCTCAGGCCATTAAATTGGTTTATCCATACGCCTCGGTTCCAGATGGAAACGCCGAGGTCGGTAATGGCGGGATTGAGGAAAGGAATGTGGTGTGTATCGATCGATCTGAAAGATGCATATTTCCACATTCCTATGAATCGGAGTTGGCACAGGTTTCTGAGATTTGCGTTTCAGAATCAAGTATGGGAGTTTACAGTTCTCCCGTTTGACCTGTCGACAGCTCCGAGGGTTTTCACAAGAGTGGTCCTTGCGGTGACAGCGTTTCTCAGAAAAGAGAACGTGGCGCTACACACCTACATAGACGACTGGCTGCTCAAGGCAGACTCGGCAGCCATGTTGAACGTGGATACTGCTCTGACTCTGAAGTTACTTTCAGATCTAGGCTGGATAGTCAACGAGGAGAAATCCGAGTTGACGCCCACTCAACATTTCGTTTATTTGGGGATGCGATTCGACCTCGAGGAGGGCAGGGTTTACCCGTCAGAGCCCAGAGTGGTGTCTCTGTTAGCCATCCTCAAGAGTTTTCGAGTGGGAAACCACATTCAGGCGAGGCGGTTCCTTCAGATGCTGGGCATGATGGTCTCCATGGAGCAGGTTATCCCGTACGCTGCTCTAATGCGAAGGCCTATCCAGTTGTATCTGATGTCTCTGTGGAAACAGAGAACAGAACCCCTGTCAAAACTGGTGCCAGTTTTGGAGCCGATAATATCGCATCTTCTATGGTGGAAACAGCGTCAGAATCTCCTATTATGGGTTTCGCTGCACCTACCCCACCCCCAGCTGTCCGTCTACACGGATGCATCGCTGGAAGGGTGGGGTGCCTGCCTGGGAGAACACTAGGTCTCGGGCACATGGACTCTCCCGGAGAGTCAGCTGCATATCAATCTGTTGGAAATGATGGCAGTGGAACTGGCGTTGGAAGAGTTCCTTCCGATGATCAGGGGCAAGGTGATATTGATACGGTCGGACAATTCGACAGTAGTATCATATATAAATCGCCAAGGCGGGACCAGGTCGCCCACTCTGTGTATCAGGGTGTGGCACTTGATTCAATGGTGCAGGAATTACTCGGTTGTTTTGAAAGCAGCTCATATTCCTGGCCGATTGAACATTCTGGCGGATGCTTTGTCTCGCAGACAGAGAATCTTGCCAACAGAATGGTCCCTCAACCCTCCGGTTCTGCGACGGATCTTCGAGCATTGGGGCAAACCCAACGTGGACTTGTTCACCACAAAGGAAAATGCTCAAATCATGACATATGTCTCGCCGATTCCAGATCCAAATGCCGTCGATACAGACGCTCTGGCGATAAGCTGGAGAGGGATGCACGCTTACGCGTACCCACCCACCATTCTTCTACCGAAGGTATTGGTGAAGGTCAGGGAGGAACCGTGTCTGGTCCTGCTAATAGCGCCATATTGGCCGAGCAGGGCGTGGTTCACGGATCTTCTAGATCTGCTGGTGGAAAATCCTGTGCAGTTGCCCGAGATTCCGAACATAATCTCCCAGGCCAAGGGACGCTTCCTACACGAGCGTCCCGAAATGTTCAAATTGACTGCGTGGATGTTATCAAACAACTTTTCTCGACAGGCTGCTGATTTCATCGCGGCTGCGAGAAGGAGGTCAACCTTCAAGTCATATAACAACAAGGTTAACAGATTTGCAGACTGGTGTGAAGAAAAGGGTATTGATACCTTTCAATCCACTATTCAGCAAATAGCAGACTTTCTCTGTGAGCTGTTCTTTTCAGGACTAGCTCCCGTCACAGTTGCTGGATACAAGTCAGCTTTGGCATCAGTTATCCCTTGTCTAGCCAACAGGGATAGTCCAGAGGTGGCCCAGTTAAATGTGATGTTGAAGGGAATGAGCAATCTCCGCCCGAGACAACCGGTAGTCATTCTAGCCTGGAGTCTATCTTTAGTGCTTAATGTACTGGCCAAGCACCCTTTCGAACCGTTGCGTTCGGCTAGTCTAAAGCATTTGACTCTAAAGGCGGTCTTTTTATTTGCAGCTTCCTCAGCTAGAAGGCGCAGTGAGATCCATGCGCTTTCGGCAGAGAGGAACCGATTTATTGTTTCTGGAGAAGGTCTGCGTCTTCTGCCAAGAGCAGAGTTTATGTCAAAGAACCAATCTTTGAGATATCCCGGCAAACCGATCATTATACCGAAGTTAACTAGGTTTGATCGTGATGCCAGTGTCTGGTGCCCGGTCCGTGCTTTGACTAAGTACAAGAAACGGACTGACTCGTTACGGTCGAACGATAGACATCTGTGGATCTGCCATAAAAAGCCTTATGGCGCCGCATCCATGGATACTATCTCTCGTTGGGTGGTCGAATGCATTCAGACTACTCACGAGATGGCGACTGGGCACCAGGTGCAAGGCGTAAGGGCACACGATGTCAGAGGAATAGCCGCCTCGACCGCCCTTTACAATGGTGTTCCGTTAGAGGACATCATGGCCGTTGCACAATGGCACTGTGAGTCCTCATTTACGGATTACTATATGAGGGATGTGTCAGACTCAGCCAATCCACTCGCTTTAGCTGTTTTGAAACGATAGTTAGTGACCACACTGCTCTTCACCCTTTTTTCACTGCGGTAAGAAAAGAACCTAAAGCAGGCATGGTCAAGCGAGAGGATGACAACCAGATTGTGTCACTGATGGCCGAACCAGTGATTGGTTGGAGGCGGTACGTCTGGAGTCCAATTATCATAAGGTAATTCAATAGTGAGAGTTTTTTGTATTATGGATGTGTATCATGTTCATTCATCTTATATATTCATGCTCATTCCCAGGCTAATACATGGAATATGCAGGGAGCGGTTAACCCTCTTGGCATATTTGTGTTTTCAGGCGAGATACATGTTCGTTAGTTCTCTCCCTTTTCTTAGGAGGAAAAAGGGGGTGGGGGTGGGGCTGTGACGTGAATGTGATTCGGTTCCGTGAACTTGACGGTCCTTTTAGGTCTCCGTTAGTCAAGTTTGAAGTCTAAAATCTTTCTCCAAGGGGCAAAATTAGCATTTATGGCTTGCCCCTTCCCACCAGGTTACTGATCAAATCTGGTGTATATCAGAAGTAACAGAATGGTGAGTATTGATCGAAGGAGAATGAAGGAAATGTCTCCCCGAGATCTAACAATACTCACCATTCTGTTACGGACCCAGCCTCCCAGCCCCACGGAGGCAAGCCATAGTTTTCTCTTGTTTTGTGGCTATGCAAACAATATGAGCTCTATGGTAAACGGGTACTCGGCAGTTGGGAGCCGAGTACCCGGTTCCCAGGAGTCGGTAAAGCTTTCTAAGTCTATAATCCTAGAGCCGCTGTCAGGGCCAGCTGTATATCAGAAGTAACAGAATGGTGAGTATTGTTAGATCTCGGAGAAAGGGAAATTGACATTTCCTGCAATCTTTGGTCTTGAGCCAAATAAGATTCCCCCCTCCCCACCTACCCCTAAAAAACCTATATCCTGAATGGGTGATGGTATGCCACTCTTGTTGTCAGCTGCTTTATTGACAAAAAACAAGAACAGAAACATGTTAGTTAGTGTACAATTTTGAACTCGATATAAGAAATGTTCCGTTGAATTTTTTGAACATAATTGGATTGCAAGACATTGCTGCCTTGGGTAGAAATGTCTTCCAATTGAATTTTGTTCAAAATATTCAATAATAAGTTTTTATTTTGTTTTGGCAACATGTAACCATTTAATGGTCAATCCGGCCAAAACTGGACTCTGTTATGGTCTTGTGGAATGTCCATTTATAGGCCATGAGAATACAATTTTTGAAATTTTACCACTGGAATGACTGGCTCGAAAATCGAGCCAGTCATTCCAGTGATAAATTTTCAAAAATTGTATTCTCTTGGCCTGTAACTGGACATTCTTAGGCAGATATTTAAATTTTCTTGACCAAATTTGACCATTAAAGGGTTAAGTTACTTCTGCGGTGTGCTGTATAGATAACAGCATGCGTTGAAAAACTGACCACTGAAATGGATCTTTAAATCTAACCAAGCCAACCATATCAGTCGGAAGTTTTTAACAATATTCTTTCTTTAGCTTCTAAAAGGGGAGTTATTTCCTTTGTATTCCCAGTATGACAGATGTTCAGCGTAGGGGAAGCGGGATGACGAATAAAATATCTAGCTGTATGATGATTTGTATTGTGAAAAATCTTGTCTGGAGAGTACTTGGTTGGAATTCAATAAGGAGGTTTAAACCGGGTTTAGCCTAAACCGGGTAACAAATCACAAAGTAATTGCAATTTTCGTTTTATGGATACACATGTAGAGGGATAGCCCCACTTTTCATTTGATGAGAGCTAGGTCATGCCCCGTGCAATAGATGTGGCCTAAATGCCCAAATATGGTCATTCCTTCTAAGTGGGTGGGGCATCAAATAGCCCCTCCCACTTACCTCAGGATGCCAATACTTTGGTAATTAGGTCCCCTCCCTTGAATGGTGTGTGGTCTGGGTGTCAACTAATGAAATTGGGAGGCTATCACCTATCAATAAAACTAACATTGCAATTACTTTGTGATTTGTTACCAGGTTTAGGATAAACCAGGTTTAAACCTACTTATTGAATTCCAGCCCTTGTGTCCAGATTTAAATGGAGTTTCTGGAAGCTTTTGGTTATATAAATATAGCTTAGTTACTGTACTCTTCTTGAAAACCTTTGAAAGTCTGTTGTTCATTCGTGTTTCTCTTTTCAATTTAGAAAATTTAGTAATATTATCTGTTTAATTCTCAAGTCGGCCAAAACTGGCTGCTACAATGTTCTTGATTAATGTCTATTTATAATAGCTGTAGAAATGCGTGGTCTATGTGATGACTGCACAGGTATTGTGTAACCCTCTGTGCGCATAAATCACTAACTGGCTAACCCGTTAACAGTAATTACGGTCAAAATTGGCTACCACAGAATTCCACTGTGTATCAAAAACTCACATCATGAAAGCCTCGTCGGCAAAGTAAGACTTTGTCTGGTGGCGTTGGTTGTGTTGGAAGCGTTTGTGGGATATGATGCTAGGCGCCTTCGCCGGTTGTAGGTTCGATTCCCTGTCAATGTCTATTTATAGACCAAGAGAAGACTATCTTTGAAAATTTATCACTCGAAGGACTGGCTCGATAAGCAAGCCTGTCTGTCATTCCAATGCTAAATTTTCAAGAATAGTCTTCTCTTTGTCTGCAATTGACATTTTCTGTTAGGAAATTAAAATTTCCTTGACCAAAATCTGACTATTAAAGTATTAATTATTCTGATTTGCAGAAATACTCCGACATCAGCTGGTCCAAACTCATTCAATAAAGGCAGACTGGGCTTCTCCGATTCACAGCGACTGCATGAGCGTGCCGTGAAGGAATTAGCTAAAGAACAGAATAACTGAACATGTGCCCAGTTTTAGCTGCGTCCAAGACTGCAATAGACTACATCAAAGTACCAGGATGTTGATCCATACATGGGCCAAAACTGCAATAGACATTGTGAATGTACCATTGTATATTACCTCTGTTGTTTGTGTTTGATATGGCAGGGAATTTGATGCATTTCTTACCTATTATCATTCTGCCATGCTGAGAAGATGATAGCTTCTAGCAGCTGATAGTGGTGGCAGGAAGATGGCTGAATGGAAGGATGGTGGCCATTTTAAAGGGAGATAACTCTTGATCAGAGAACATAATCATTTAATTTAAGTATTTCTTAAAACATTTTCACGGAGAGGACTGGTGGTGTACTATCAATGGGTCAATTGTTCTATGGTCGGTAGAGGAAACGGCTTATGTGTACATGTACATTTTGGAAACAATGGCATAAATAGTTGTGAAATCTATTGCAAACATAGAAACGGGCTACAGCAGCATGATTTCCAAAATAATTACTGGTCAGATGGAAGGGAATCAAATTAAAAAATTTGAATGATCTAAAGGTTAAAATGTAACTTATCTTCTCAACCATGTGTCGTGGCTCCATACGATCTGTCAGGCAGTCATGCAAACCTCTGGTCAATATTGATTCATTCCTATTATGGGGTGAAAAGTCAAGTTCAGTACAGCTAAGATATAACTTAATATTTCCAAAACAAAATAAAATGTACAGGTAAATATTTTGAACATAATTGGATTGGAAAGTTACATTGTGTTCAAAATTGTACTATTATGTTTCTTTTATTGTTTTGGAAACTTATTTTGGAGCTGTACTGTTACAGTAGTAAGAGCCTGAAATAAAACAGCCTAGTTATAACATGACCAAGATATAGGAAATAGAAACCAGATAGACGCTATTCAAAATAATACCTAAATTTACCTATTAACCCTTTAACCCTAAAATTTGCTCAACTAGAAACTGTTCATTTACAAAGAGCTTATTTTTGAAAATTTGACACTGGAATGACTGGCTCGGTTATCGAGCCAGTCATTCCAGTGGTAAATTTTCAAAAATAGTCTTCTCTTGGTCTGCAAATGGCCATTTCTCAAGACCACTGCAGAAACCATTTTTGGTTGATATGAGTTTTAAAGGGTTAAGTTAAGCCATCACAACAACATTATCAAATTTTACTCAGAATAATCATTAGTACAATTTTTAACACTAAGAAATGTTCTGTTGACTATTTTGAACATAATCGGCATGATTGAATTGGAATCCAATCCAATTATATTTAAAATATTCAACAATACGTTATATTTTGTTTTGGAAACATGTTAAGTTATTTCTGAGCTTTACTGTATGCGTATGTCATATACACGAGTATGTTTGAGATCATCAAACTCAAGGCAATCCTAAACAGTTGAGGTTGTGTGCCTAATCTGGTGATTCTACCTTCTTGCATTCAGGAAATGTGGCCAAAAATGTGTATTCCAGTAGACACTTAGTGACTGCGTGGCCTAAATGTTTGACCTGAAACTCAAACTGTTCTATAGCTCAACAAACAAACAAACTGACAGACAAAGAAATAGGCAATCAGACAGACTGCCGGCAACACTCACACGAGGGGTGCGTTCAGGGGAGCGAATATTTTGTTCGCCAAATTTTTTGTTCGGTCACGTGGTCGGTCGCGGTAACCGAACACAATGTTCGTAAACTGAAAGTATTTGCGCTCCAGAACGCACCCCGGTATTCGGCGTTGTGAATACTTAGTATAAAGTATAAACCAACTAGTTTCGGCTGACTGGATTAAGTGTTTACCTGCATTTATATTTATATTTAAATTTCTTAAGGCACCAAATGTACATGTAGGTCTTGAATCTCTTGCTGCACTGGCATGACTAGCTGGGTGTTGTAAAACAAAATGAATATGTTGTCTGTGCAATTGATTATTTGCTAGCTAGCTAGTCGGTAGAAAAAGTATGACATGTGAGGAGCATGGTTATCTATATAAATTTTGTATTTTTTATACTCATATAATTTAGTAATATATGATTTTTACCAGGTTATAATTAACGCTTTGATGTCCATATTCTATCTTTTACTGTATCAATATCAAAGAAACTGGTGTATATTTTTCAACAGTTTTGGTAGATGTTGCTGTCTACGACAGCCCCATCTCCCGCCAAATTGGTTGAAAAATGAACACCAGATCGTCTTTTAATTTAATTTTAAAATTTAATTTTGACACCAGAGGGGTAAGAGTTACCCATGTAATGGTCAGGCTGGTGAAGAAGGGTTTCAGCAGTGGCATTTAGAAATATCCATCTGCAGACAAAGAGCAGAGCATTTGGTAAACATATTTATTACTGGAATGACTGGCGTGATATCCAAGCCAATCATTGCAGCAGTAAATTTTCAAACCTAATGTTCCCTTGGTCTTTAAATGGACATTTTCTCTGAAAAGAATTTCATTGTCTTTACCAAAATTGACCGTTAAACACCTACTAACATAACTAATTACTCTGAACATATATTGTCATGCCACCTGTTAGGCAAACTTGCCTGCAAAGCAGAAAGTGAGACATATGTATCACTTTTCCGACGGCAGAGACACCGGCGATAGCGTCAATAATGTAAAGTTTTTGTATATATTTCGGGATCGGTTAACCCTACTGCAAGTAAACTGGGCTACGTGGTTGCCTATACTGTTAGGAAGCGCCATGATGATAATTAGTTCACAGCGTCAAAGTCACTGTGACCTTGATACAAAACCTTTTTCAACGTTTTTTGCAACATTAAGTTTTTGTGTTTAGCAGCTTTTTAGCTCACCTGGCCTTAAAGGCCAAGTGAGCTTATGTCGTGGCGACCGTCCGTTGTGTGTCCGTCCGTCAACTTTTCCTTTAAAACGACTTCTCAAGAACCACTGGGCCGATTTCAATTATATTTGGCAGGAAGCATCCCTAGGGAATAGAGATTCAAGTTTGTTCAAATGAAGCCGATCGGCCAAAATTCAAAATGGCCACCGGCCAAAATAGCCGATTTTTAGAAACCCATTAAAAAATCTCTGAAACCGCTTGAGGAATTGATTCAAAACTCATAACACATCATCTATTGCAATGGTAGACCCAAGTTTGTTCAAGGCAACCTGATTGGCCTATTTGCCTGGCGGCCATCTTGGATGATCTAGTTTTCACGAAAATTACTTCTCCCGAACCGCTGAAGGGATAGGTCTGAAATTTGGTAAATATGCTTAGGAACCAAGGTCCATTCAAGTTTGTTCAAGGGAAGTTCGTACGTTAAAAAACATGGCCGCCATCAACCAATCAAAATTTAGCGTTTGTTGGTCATATTGGCTTTTTTGTATTTGATGTATTTTGATGGCAAAAATTGCTTTATATATGCTTATCAGTGTGGCGAGTTCAAATATGCCACTTTTGAGACTATCGGATAAACGGGTTGGCTGCCATCTTGGTTTGTTTTCTCGCCATAGGCTCCCATAGTAAAGCAATGGGGAATTCTTTAAACGACTTCTTCTCAAGAACCACTTGGCCAATTTCAATTATATTTTGGAGGAAGCATTCATAGGGCATAGAGATCTAAGTTCGTTCAAATGAAGCGGA
This sequence comes from Chaetoderma sp. LZ-2023a, assembly GCA_034401795.1. NCBI lineage: Eukaryota > Metazoa > Mollusca > Caudofoveata > Chaetodermatida > Chaetodermatidae > Chaetoderma > Chaetoderma sp. LZ-2023a. The sequence continues at coordinate 4,569,901 of CM067374.1, forward strand.
TCGGTCAAAATCCAAGATGGCCGTCGGTCAAAATGTCTGATTTTTAGAAGCACTAAAAAATCTCCGAAACTGCTGGAGTAATTGATTCAAACCTCATAACACATCATCTGTGGCAGCGGTAGACCCAAGGCAACCTGATTGGCCGATTTGCTTGGCGGCCATCTTAGATGACCTAGTTTTCGCGAAAACGACTTCTCCCGAACCGCTGAAGGGATAGAGCTGAAATTTTGTAAATATGCTTAGAGACCAAGCGCCTTTCAAGTTTGTTCAAGGGAAGTTTATTCATTAAAAAACATGGCCACCATCAAGCAATCAAAATTCAGCGTTTCTAGGTCATGTGACTTTTTTGTATTTGATGTATTTTGATGGTGAAAATTGCTTTATATATGCTTATCAGTGTGGCGAGTTCAAATAGGCCACTTTCGAGACTGTCGGATAAACGCTTTGGCTGCCATCTTGGTTTGTTTTCCCGCCAAAGGCTCCCATAGTAAAGTAATGGGCCCATAGAAAAGCAATAGGGAATTCTTTAAACGACTTCTCAAGAACCACTGGGCCGATTTCACTTATATTTGGGAGGAAGCATTCATAGGGCATAGAGCTCTAAGTTTGTTCAAATGAACCCGATCGGCCAAATTGTCCGGCGGCCATCTTGGATTTAGGCCGATTTTAGGAAACGTCTAAAAATCTTCTCCGAAACGGCTTGGGGGATTGATGCAAACCTCATGAAATATGATTTATGGCAAGGGAACTTGATTGGTCAAATGGTTCGGCGGCCATCTTGGTTGACCTAGTTGTAGTGAAAATGACTTATTCTCATCGGGCCGAAATTTGACAGATATGATTAGGGCCTAAGGGCCATCAAAGTTTGTTCAAGAGAAGTTGATCCATCAAAAAACATGGCCACCGTGGGCCAATCAAAATATAGCATGTTTGGTGGGCATATTGGATTTTTTTGTTTGATGGATTTTGAGGCCGAAAGTGTTTTTGAGTATTCTGATCTCAAATTTGTAATTTCGAAACTGTCGGATAAATGGTTTGCTGGCCATCTTGTTGATAAAGAGCATTCTAGTGTTACATATGCAATGGTGACCATCCGTCGTTTGGTGTCCGTCAACTTTTCCGTTAAACAACTTCTTCTCAAGAACCACTGGGCCGATTTTAATTATATTTGGCAGGAAGCATCCTTAGGATATAGGGATTCAAGTTTGTGCAAACGGGGCTGGTCGGCCAAAATCCAAGATGGCCATCTGCCAAATCGGCCGATTTTGAGAAATGTCTTTGAAAATCTCCGAAACCGCTCAGGGGATCGATTCAAAATTCATGGAATATCATCTAGGCGTGTAGCTGAACCAAATTTGTTCAAGGGAACTTGATACTCCATATGGTCCGGCGGCCATCTTGGATGACTACTTTTCGCAAAAATGACTTCTCAAGAACCACTGAATGGATCGGGGCCCAAATTTGGGAAATATTATTAGCTCACCTGGCCTGAAAGGCCAAGTGAGCTTATGTTGTGGCGACCGTCCGTTGTGTGTCCATCATCCGTCCTCCATCCGTCAACTTTTCCTTTAAACGACTTCGTCTCAAGAACCGCTGGGCCAATTTCAATTATATTTGACAGGACGCATCCTTAGGGCATAGGGATCCAAGTTTGTTCAAATGAAGCCAATCGGCCAATTAGGCCGGTAGCCATCTTGGATTTTGGCTGATTTTTAGAAACATCTTTAAAAATCTCCGAAACCGCTTGAGGGATTGAAGGAAACCTGATGAAATATGATCTAGGGCAAGAGCTCAACCAAATTTGTTCAAGGGAACTTAATTGGTCAAATAATTTGGCGGCCATCTTGGTTGACCTAGTTTTAGCGAAAAATAACTTCTCCAGAACCGCTGAAGGGATCAGGCCGAAATTTGGCAGGTATGATTAGGGACTAAGGGCCAGTAAAGTTTGTTCAAGAGAAGTTGATCCGTAAAAAAACATGGCCGCCGTGGGCCAATCAAAATATAGCATGTTTGGTGGGCATATTGGATTTTTTTGTTTGATGGATTTTGAGGCCGAAAGTGTTTTTGAGTATTCTGATCTCAAATTTGTAATTTCGAAACTGTCGGATAAATGGTTTGCTGGCCATCTTGTTGATAAAGAGCATTCTAGTGTTACATATGCAATGGTGACCATCCGTCGTTTGGTGTCCGTCAACTTTTCCGTTAAACAACTTCTTCTCAAGAACCACTGGGCCGATTTTAATTATATTTGGCAGGAAGCATCCTTAGGATATAGGGATTCAAGTTTGTGCAAACGGGGCTGGTCGGCCAAAATCCAAGATGGCCATCTGCCAAATCGGCCGATTTTGAGAAATGTCTTTGAAAATCTCCGAAACCGCTCAGGGGATCGATTCAAAATTCATGGAATATCATCTAGGCGTGTAGCTGAACCAAATTTGTTCAAGGGAACTTGATACTCCATATGGTCCGGCGGCCATCTTGGATGACTACTTTTCGCAAAAATGACTTCTCAAGAACCACTGAATGGATCGGGGCCCAAATTTGGGAAATATTATTAGCTCACCTGGCCTGAAAGGCCAAGTGAGCTTATGTTGTGGCGACCGTCCGTTGTGTGTCCATCATCCGTCCTCCATCCGTCAACTTTTCCTTTAAACGACTTCGTCTCAAGAACCGCTGGGCCAATTTCAATTATATTTGACAGGACGCATCCTTAGGGCATAGGGATCCAAGTTTGTTCAAATGAAGCCAATCGGCCAATTAGGCCGGTAGCCATCTTGGATTTTGGCTGATTTTTAGAAACATCTTTAAAAATCTCCGAAACCGCTTGAGGGATTGAAGGAAACCTGATGAAATATGATCTAGGGCAAGAGCTCAACCAAATTTGTTCAAGGGAACTTAATTGGTCAAATAATTTGGCGGCCATCTTGGTTGACCTAGTTTTAGCGAAAAATAACTTCTCCAGAACCGCTGAAGGGATCAGGCCGAAATTTGGCAGGTATGATTAGGGACTAAGGGCCAGTAAAGTTTGTTCAAGAGAAGTTGATCCGTAAAAAAACATGGCCGCCGTGGGCCAATCAAAATATAGCATGTTTGGTGGCCATATTGGATTTTTTTATTTGATGGATTTTGAGGCCGAAATTCGTGTTATATAGGTTTTTGGGTATTCTGATCTCAAATTTGCAATTTTTGAAACTGTCGGATAAACGGTTTGGCAGCCATCTTGGATCATTTTCCCACCTATAGCTTACATACTAAAGCAATGGGAAATGTAAAATGTCTTCTCGAGAACCACTGGGCCGATTTGAATTATATTTGGCAGGAATCATCCTTATGGCATAGAAATTTCATTTTGTTCAAACGAAGCCGATCGGCCAGTGTGGCCATCTTTGATTTTGGCTGATTTTTAGAAATATCTTTAAAAATCGTGTTCTCCGAAATGGCTTGGGGAATTGATTCAAAACTTATGAAACCTCATCTAGGCAAAGAGGTAAGCCAAGTTTGTTCAAGACAACTTGATTGACCGAATGGTTCAACAGCCATCTTGGATGACCTAGTTTTCCCGAAAATGACTTCTCCAGAACCGCCAAATGGATCAGGCCAAAATTTGGGAGATATGATTAGGGACTAAGAGCCATTAAAGTTTGTTCAAGGGAAGTTGCTCCGTCAAAAAACATGTGCGCCGTGGGCCAATCAAAATGTAGCGTGTTTGGTGGACATATTGGATTTTTTTATTTGATGGATTTTGAGGCCAAAATTGGTTCTATGTTTTTTGGTATTCTGAGCTCAAATTTGCAATTTTCGAACCTGTCGGATAAACAGTTTGTCGGCCATTTTGCATAATTTTCTCAGCAAATGCTCCCATGCTTAAGCAATGGGAAATTTAAAATGTTTTCTCGAGAATTACCAAGCCGATTTCAATTATATTTGGCAGGAAGCATCCTTAGGGCATAAGGATCCAAGTTTGTTCAAATGAACCCGATCGGCCAATTTGCCCAGTGGCCATTTTGGATTTCGGCCAATTTCAGGAAATGTCTTTATAAATCTTCTCCGAAACCACTTTCAGAATCTTCATCTAGGCCACGAGGTAAGCTAAGTTTGTTCAAGAGGACTTGATTTACCAAATGGTTCGACGACCATCTTGGATGACCTGGTTTTCATGAAAATGACTCCTTCAGAACCGCTGAAGGGATCACGCCAAAATTTGTGCCATTAAAATTTGTGCACGGAAAGTTGATCCATCAAAAAGACATGGGCGCCCTGGGCCAATCAAAATGTAGTCTGTTAGGCGGCCACATTGCACTTGCAAAAATGTCCACCAACTCATTTAAAAGACTGCTAAACCACCCACCAACAATTTTGACAAAAACTGATGGTGCTCCAGGTGAGCGACACAGGCCCCTTGGGCCTCTTGTATTTCAAGATAGGTTAATCATATTGCGACTAAACTTGGCTACATGATTGCCTATACTGTTAGGAAACAGCATGACGATAATGTAGTCACATGGTCAAAGTCACTGTGCCCTTGATACAAAACTCTGTTTTCTCAATGTTACGTTTTTGCGTTTTTAAAAAAACATCAACTTATATTTCAGGATTGGTTAATCCTATTGCAGCAAAACTTAGTGATAGGAGAAGGAATGGTGATAATGAGGTAGCAAGGTCAACGGTCAAGGTCACTGACAAGGCAGAGATGAGTGAGACATTTACTTCTGCTGAATTCTTGTTGAAATATTTAGCTGGGTTTAAATTTGTCAATTAAATATTTTTAGCCATGCCCCGCCCATCTCTAGATATGCTCCACCCACACCTTGCTCATGTTGGGATCAATCGATCTCTTAGCTCTGACTATCAATTTCCAGAAAAATATACAGGTAAGCTGGTGAATATTTTGAAACTAATTTGACCAGGCACTGTTGCTGCCGTATCAGACTATTAAGAGTTAGACGGGCCAAATATAATCATTTATGACATAATGATTATGACATCATCCTACACAGCATTTAGCGGATTATGATGTCATATGACGTCAGATTGATAGATGGATACTCGGGAAAGGTGAATTGAAACTGGACTCTGTGTGATTTCAGCATGAAGATTGTTTTTGTCATACTTTCATATAACATTTCCATATTAAAGCTCACATTGTACTCGGTCAATAACATTAAATGAACACGGCCCTCTCACTACGGCTTGTTCATGACATGATAAATTTGCCTTATTTTATAATTCCTGCTTGTCCTTATTAACCATTTAACCCTCGAATTTGTTCAAGAAAGTTTCAATTTAATCTTAGAAAATTTCCATTTGCAGACAGAGACTATTTTAGAAAATTCACCACTAGAATGACTGGCTCGGTTATCGAGCCAGTCATTCTAGTGGTAAAATTTCAAAAATAGTTTTCTCTTGGTCTGTAAATGGATGTTTCTCAAGACTACTGCAGAAGGCATTTTTGGCTGATATGAGTGTTAAAGGGTTAAATGAACAAGGCCCTTTCACTATGTCTTGTTCAAAACATGATAAATCTGTCTTATTCCGTCATTGCTGCTTGTCCTTATTAAATTAATAAATGCTAACTGTCATCTGACCAATGACAGTTTCTGCAATGCCGTCTTCCGATTAAAGGATGAATATATTAGAAAACATTCCACTGGAATGACTGCCTTGGTAACTAAGCTAGTCATTCGTCATAAATTTTCTAAAACATTCTTAATTTGTAAATGGACATTCACCCACATCCCATGCTGTCTAGATATGGGGCATGCTAAAGGATTCTGATACATGTAGTTAACCCTTTAACACCCATATCAGTCAAAAATGGCTTCTGCAGTGGGCTTGAGAAATGTCCATTTGTAGACCAAGAGAAGACTTTATGAAAATTTCAGTACCACTGAAATGACTAGCTCGATAACAAAGCCAGTCATTCCAGTGGTAAATGTTAAAAAATAGTCTTCTTTTGGTCTGCAAATGGACATTTTCTGAGAAAGTTTAATTTTTCTTGAACAAATTCAAGGGTTAAGCTCCAACTCATGTCAACTAGGCTTACAGGATAGTCACAGAAGATATTGTGATGAAAAACCACTATTTTGCTATATTGTATATATATGGTAGCAACTTTCGTGATGAATTTGTTTTGGGTTGAGTTGAAGTGGGAATATACAAATGTACAACACCGCTGATTGTGTGGTTAAAAAGCTGTAAAACCATTGTCACTACACTGATATAATATTACTACATAGTAACAATATGTGAGTGTGTGTGGCTATAGGAACGGTTGATGTGATATATTTCCATAACTTTGTCACAAAGTGGCATTATAAATCTCAAGTCTTCTTTATAATGCATCGGCCATGCGCATAGTGCAGACATAATTACGTGGAGAGCCGCGACAGGATTTGTATACATGTACATGACACTTGTTCCGACGATTCAGGATGAAATGCGAATGACACATAAAACACAGGTTTTACATACTATTTCCTGCCATTTGGCTATATTCAGTTTCAAAAAGATTGTAAAAACCACATCTACATTCCTGCGCTGTATTCTATACAAATGTAATAATATTCCTCTCATAATGGACCTTTGCAGTTTATCAACCAATCATATGATGTCATAATCAACGTGATGTGTAAGATGATGTCATGAATGACGTAGATAAGTTTGTCACGAATGCTTAATTGATGATGGACTAAGCATTGGTGTACGAATTGTATGTCTACTATTTAATACAACAGCTTACCTGTATAGTTTTCTGGAAATTCTGGGAGTTAATGGGATTGATCGATACCAACACAGTCGTAATGTGGGTGGAGCTTGGCTAAAACTGGATTCCTCTATTATAGACTTGCACGATTATGCAATATTCGTAATCACAATCATTTTAGATAAATGATCGTGATTATTCGATTAATCGTAGATGTACTGGTGGGGTGGGGAGGGATAAAGCTTTCAAAACAGCTAATATCAGCAATATCTAAAAACAACAAACTTGACTGCAAATACATAATTGCTAAATGTAACACTAAAAGACCGAAAATTTGTATCCCTGATCAGACCATTAAAAACGTCTCCAATCTAATTACCCAATATACTAATGGGCATGGAGAAATCACAATAAATCTGCGATAAACCCTATAGTGCAATTTCTTAACACAATAGCAATACAATCACACCAGACCTAAAACAGTCCAACAGAAAGGAAAATTCAGCTAGGTTTGGCACAGTGGTTTCTAAAAGAGTAGCATGCTTTTCTAAACCATGTTTCTCTATCCAGCTTCTCTACATTTTGGTCAAAGACTAATGTACTATAAACAAAATTATTTATGTTAGCGACAATGTTTACTGCTATTTTGAAAAATGTTAATATTTTGGCCAAACTATTGGCTTCTTGTGAGAAATGGCACATGGGTGCGTGCCCGGAAAACTTTATTTGAAAAAAAGAACAATTTGACAGATTTCAACAGTTTGATGTTCTCTCATCAAAACAAGTCACAAAATAAGTAAATATATAGATAAAACACAATATTTACAGCTATTTTGAAAATTCACATGGGTTAGTATTACATGAAAATGTGTCGACATTACATTTCAAAAACAAATATATTGGTAAATGACACACACACACACACACACACACACACAACACACAACACACACACACACACACACACACACACACACACACACACACTTGCGAGACGAGGGTAAGTATGTTGACACTGTTGTATCATAGGTGATATTCATAGATATTAACCTTTTAACACGCATATCAGCCAAACACAGATTCTGCAGTGGTCTTGAGAAATGTCCATTTGCAGACCAAGAAGACCATTTTTGACAATTTACCACTGGACTGACTGGCTCGATAACCAAGCCAGTCATTCCAGTGGTAAATTTAAAAACAATAGTCTTCTCTTAGTCTGCAAATGGACGTTTTCTATGAGAAAATTGAAATTTTTTTGAAAAATTTGAGGGTGAAAGGGTAAGAAATGTTGCTGCTAATGCAGCAATGGCTCCAGTCAAGTTAATTTCAAAATAAATATTTCATAGGGCATCTGATATGATCGATCTATATGGCTAACAGGGTTAAATTAGTTCCACAAATACAAATTAATAAATACATATATTTCTTTATTCATATATATATTTATATATTATCTACAATTCCCGCATTATTCACAGATTGAATGAATACTATAGTATGTACACATAAATTCAATATGAATTTAGTTACAGTTTGTAGGTTCATGGTGAATTAGACACATGGCAGGGCTCCCACTCACCTTTTGGCAAAATATAGGAAGTATATGGATAAATCAGCAACTTATAGGGGAAAATAGGGGAAGCATAAAAATATAGGGACAGTGGGAGCCTGTCACAGACCAGTATTTTGTTCCCACTGAGGTTACAGACAGAAACATGATTTGTCAATCAAACCCACACTTCATTCCCACTATGACCAATGAAGACATTGTCGGGAGCAAAATGATTAAGCGATACAAAATTTATTAGTTTGAAAGTATAATATCAGGCAAGTCTGGTCGCCAGGCTGACACTCACTAGGGCGACAATCACTATGTCATACTGGGTTAGAAATAAATGAAACGATCTAGTTGACCTGCGGGCAACCTATGGTGCCACTTCATGCATATTCAGGTTGCCCGCCACAGATTACGGGTGCCCTTATATGTCAAGCTAAATGACAAAGAAAATTAGAATCACTATTGTTTTGTCACGTAAATTCTGAAGAATCATCACAATTACTCAGATACAGCTAAAAGCATACCCTTTTTCTAATAAATTAATAAATGACTTAAAATGAAGCGTTAGTAGCTATCAAAAAGACATCTCATAGTATTAGTCTGAGTATTTATCATGGTTGCCCTGTGTACCATTAACAGCCAAAGTTTAGTTGCCCTCTTGAAAATCAGCTTGCCCCGGGCAACAGGTGAAATGGACATTTCGATCCCTGTCCTATCACTAGGGTGAGACTGACCTGTTTGAGTGATATTCACTATGACCTGTCACTAGTCTGTCATTCACTATGTCCTATCACTAGTCTGTCATTCACTATGTCATATCACTAGTCTGTCATTCACTATGACCTGTCACTAGTCTGTCATTCACTATGACATGTCACTAGTCTGTCATTCACTATGTCCTATCACTAGTCTGTCATTCACTATGTCCTATCACTATGGTGACATTGACTATGACCTGTCACTAGTCTGTCATTCACTATGACCTGTCACTAGTCTGTCATTCACTATGTCATATCACTAGTCTGTTATTCACTATGTCATATCACTAGTCTGTTATTCACTATGTCATATCACTAGTCTGTCATTCACTATATCATATCACTAGTCTGTCATTCACTATGTCCTATCACTAGGGTGACGTTCACTATGACATGTCACTAGTCTGTCATTCACTATGTCCTATCACTAGTCTGTCATTCACTATGACCTGTCACTAGCCTGTCATTCACTATGTCATATCACTAGTCTGTCATTCACTATGTCATATCACTAGTCTGTCATTCACTATATCATATCACTAGTCTGTCATTCACTATGACCTGTCACTATATTGTCATTCACTATGACCCGTCACTAGTCTGTCATTCACTATGACCTGTCACTAGTCTCATTCACTATGACCTGTCACTAGTCTGTCATTCACTATGACATGTCACTAGTCTGTCATTCAATATATCATATCACTAGTCTGTCATTCACTATGTCGTATCACAAGGGTGACATTCACTATGACCTGTCACTAGTCTGTTATTCACTATGACCTGTCACTAGTCTGTCATTCACTATGTCCTATCACTATGGTGACATTCACTATGACCTGTCACTAGTCTGTCATTCACTATGACATGTCACTAGATTGTCATTCACTATGACCTGTCATTCACTATGTCCTATCACTAGTCTGTCATTCACTATGTCATATCACTAGTCTGTCATTCAATATATCATATCACTAGTCTGTCATTCACTATGTTCTATCACTAGGGCGATGTTCACTGACCTGTCACTAGTCTGTTATTCACTATGACCTGTCACTAGTCTGTCATTCACTATGTCCTATCACTAGTCTGTCATTCACTGACCTGTCACTAGTCTCATTCACTATGTCATATCACTAGTCTGTCATTCACTATGACCTGTCACTAGTCTGTCATTCACTATGTTCTATCACTAGGCTGTCATTCACTGTGTCCTATCACTAGTCTGTCATTCACTATGTCCTATCACTAGTCTGTCATTCACTATGACCTGTCACTAGTCTGTCATTCACTATGTCCTATCACTAGTCTGTCATTCACTATGTCCTATCACTAGTCTGTCATTCACTATGTCATATCACTAGTCTGTCATTCACTATGTCCTATCACTAGGGTGATGTTCACTATGACTTGTTAGGGTGATGTTCACTATGCCCTATCACTAGCGTGACATCTACTATGACCTGTCATTAGGGTGACATCCTCTATGACCTGTCACCTTTGCTGATTGTAAAATATGAACGTCAGGGGCCATATTTATTAAGAGTGCATAACTTACACACCCACCTAACTTCCCGCACTCCTTTAACCTTCACGAAAATGTGGATAAATCGTCATCTAGGTGAATATAACTTAGGCATTTTCTGGACATATGTCTTATTTATTATTTTTCCCGTACTTAAATACACTTTGTGAATATGGCTCGAGATGCTGATGTATTGTGTAGGCATAGAGGAGAGAATCTAATCTATCAACACAGGTCGGTTTATTGATATGAAAGATAAATATTAATCTCGAGTAAATAGAGTTTATCTGTGGCAAAAGGGATTGCAATGTAGTACTAAACAAGGGTTTGCTTGTGCCAGTTTCAAAAGATTTCTGCATTAGATCTGTTCTCATGGACATATGAAATTTTAAACTGCCTAGACTTAGTTAACGCAATTTATCACTTGGAAACCATGCACTATGTGGCCTGACAGACTAGATGGATAATGCCATCACAAAAAAACAGCACGTAATTGATCAGTCCATATGTGCACCCTTTGCAGCATGTTGTGTGTACCATCGTCTGGCCGTTGTTGGTGTTGAAAATGGTGAGTGACCCTGCAAAACAGATGAAATCAAATCACCGCACGAATCCAAACTGTCACTCAAGTATTGACGTCATAATTAATTATGTCACATATAGGTTGATGTCACAATCATAAGTGACAGACAATAAATACTCAGTCATGAAGCTGGAATAATCCTTCAAGTGTACGAATTGTATGTCTGATGGATTTACTATTTAATAAAATTAACGTTCTGTTGAATATTTTGAAACTAATTTGACTGGGCGTGGTTGAAGTGTATTCATCAATTATGTCGTAGTTTTACGATAGAACAAGAGACCCTGTGTTACTCACGCAATGTCAGCAGTATTTAAATCAAAAGCATGAGAAAAGAACATTTATCTGGAAATACAAACATTTCTGTAAGAATCAGGAAACATTCCACGTTAAAACTTTATCAAGAATCATTAACATTTCTATGTATGTATGATGTGAAAGGATATGGGTATAAAATTCTAAAATTAGGCAAATTTAGGCTCTGAAACAAAAGAATTCATGACAGATATTATGATTGACTACCGGTAATCAGATTAAACGTGTCAAATTCCTATTTTAGAGGTCTCACATATAACATACATGAAGTGACTTGACGTATACATGTACATCTGAAAAGCATGTTGTAGGGCTAATGATATTGGTGAGACAGGAGCGATGAGCATATTTGATGTGGTGGGAGGGTGAAGTCGGTGGTCATTGGTAAGTGGCTATACTGCTTTACAGTTCATATTTTTATATGGGGTTATACTTCGATTAGCAGAAACAAGAGGCCCAAGGGGCCTATATCACTCACCTGGAACATTGTCATTTCAGCTAAACAGTGTTCTATATGTAGATGCCTATTTTCTACATTAGAGCCCTATATCTTTTTTTGCAAGAAATTCAACAATTGTGGCTAGGAATAACGTTTCAAAAGCATAACTTGTGGTCAGGCATTTTACGACTAATATTTTTAACAATTTCCTCGACAGTTTTGGAAATCCAAGATGGCTACCAGACAAATCAACCAGTCAGGTGCTCTCACAAATTTGTTTCAGGTCTGGATCTTGATTGAAACTTTATCTAACCCATTTCAGAGATGATGATTAAATGTGTTTCTAATAATAGCTCCAAATCCAAGATGGTCATCTCCCAAATGAACCAATCGGCTTCATTTGAGCAATCTATCACCATGTGCCAAAGTTGAAAGAATTAATTCCTGACAGATTTGGTTGAAATTGTCCCAGTGGTTCTTGAGAAGTCGTTTAAACCTTCCTATGAGTTTTGCCGAGAAAATAATTTAAGATGGCTGCCTGCCAAGTTGACCAACCAGTTTCCTTTTTATAATTTTGCATCTACACCCGTGCCAATTTTTATTACTACTTGTGTGCTTCTTGGGTTTAGTGCCCAATACTTCATGAAAATTGTGATCCTTACGCTGCTAGCTTTATCCCTATTGGTTCCATTGTGTGCAGCTGGTGGATCCAATGGCATTATTTCTGTTTTCTCCATGTGGTGGATTCTGGATTGGTGGTGTCCAATGAGAGTATCTTATGATACAGAAACTCATGTTGTTTCTGGTGTAATTACGTTAGTTGAAATGTCTGGAAACAGGGGGTGTCATATCTCATGTTTTGTAGAGGTTTGTGACTGATCGTAGGTGCCCTTGATTATAGTTTTGAAATGTATCAGTGTTTCTCCAACATATTGATTGTTGTACTATTTATCTGTTAGGAGATTTTGGGTGTTTGGCAATTGACTATTACTTTGGATCTGTATGTAAGCCATGTGTGACTGCTTTGAAGAATCTGTTCTTCTCCACATTGTTGCAGATAAAGGTTTGTTGTTTTCTTGCGCAGTGCATTATGGCCCTGACAATAGAATCTGTGACATGTTTGATGGTTTTGCTCCTATGATATAAAAAGGTTTTATTCAGGAAATGCCAGTCTGCAATGTTGGTGCAGTACTTAGTAATGGGTGGTTTTTTTAATATGCCTATTCTGTTAAACTCACATATGAAGATTGGTCTGCAAGGAAAGCTGTCGTGTGTGTCTAATCGTGTTAGCAGTTTGAGAAGGGTAGCATGAATCCTGTTGCATGTTTTTTCTCTGGCGATGGACTGGATGTCCTGGGGATACCCACTTGCTGTGAAATATAGCCCTCCAATAGATCGTTATTTTTTATCCTAAGTCCTCATCCCTAAAACAGATCCTTACGTGAAGGAACTGCGCATATGGTATGGTGTCCTTGTAGAACAAAGGACACGCAGAGAGGTACATGTAGTGTAATTAGCCATGAGTGTCGGTACGCTTGGTATATATGTCGAAAGTGATGGGCTGGACATGATGTGCTCCATGGTGAATTTGATACTGTGATATTCTGGATTCGTATGTTTGGAGAATTGTTGCAGGCTTCTGGGCCATTCTCCTAGATCATGAAGACATCATCAATGCATCTACATGTACAGGCAGACAGGGCTGGGTGGAATAGCACATTTTGAAGTAATTTCTCTTCCAAAACGCTCATAAAGATGCAGGCATAAGTGCATGCAGCCTTGTTGCCCATGCCGGTTCCTCCTACTTGAAGCTAGTGTTCTCCCAAAGTTGTTGCACTCCTATACCAATTTCAGAAGATCTAGACATCCCCTAACAAATTTTGTTTAAATCTATCTGGTGGTTCTTGAGAAGCCATTTAAGATTCCCCATTGTTTTCCTATAGGACTTTTAGCGAGAAATATTTCAAAACAGCCACCAAACAGGTTCATCTGCTAATTTAACAAGCATTCTGTAAGTATTTTCAATACATGTCCCCTACCTGGTGATATAAATCTTTAGAGATTGACAGTCAAAAACTCCTAGCAATAAACCGAGTTTCAGTTATATATGGTGAAGGAGAAGGAAAAAGTCTTGAAAGCTGATATGTTTGTATTTCATGTCGAAAGGGGACATAACTCCATCAAAAGAATGACGCAAATGCCTGAAACTCGAATTTAGTCTGTAATTTCTCATAATAAAGTAATGTACCAATTCTCAGTTGATTATCTTGTGACTGCGAGAAAAAGGGTGGAAAACTAATATTTTTTGCATTTCATAAGTCGAAAGGGGGCATATCTCAATGAACAAGAGGCCCAAGGGGCCTGTGTCGCTTAACTGGAGCATTATGCATTTTTGTCACAATTGTTGGTGGGTGGTTTAGGAGTCTTCTAAATGAGTTTGTGGACATTTCTGCAAGTAATATGGCCGCCAAACATGCTACATTTTGATTGCTCCACTGCAGCCATGTTTCTGACGTAGTACCTTTAAATAACTTCAATGGCACTCAGTGCCTAATCATATCTCCCAAATTTCGCCCCAATCCACTGTGGTTCTGGAGTCATTTAGGCAAAAATTTGGTTATCCAAGATGGCCACCAAACCATTTGGCCAATCAAACTTGGTGCAGCTCTTGCCCTAGATGATATTTCATGCGTTTTGAATTGATCCCCCAAGATACTTGAGCGACAGATTAGATTCCTCCGTTGCAGTGGTTACAATAGCAGTATATACAGTAGCTGTACCTGATTTCCTTCCTTTGAATGATAGCGTCTTTCAATGACTTTGTCAAAGAACTTTGCAAGCTTGACAGCATTAGTTGATCCTGGTGTCAAATACTTCACCTGATTACAATCCTATAAACAATCAAAGCAAATATGCAACTTTCTAATTATTATCCAGGATTACAATGTAGGAATCAATTTCAGACAAATATGAAGGCTCTTTCATTGGTTATTTCATGTGACACATTCATATACCATTAGATCATACAATTTGTCCTAAAATTTCTCATGAATATTTTAGTGAATAAAGTTTATAATTTAATTATAAAGTTCTGCAAGTCGCAGCTAGAAATAACATAGAATGGTTCCAAAGTAAAATAAAAGGCAGCAATGGCTTCCAATCAAATTAAGTCAACAGAGCATTTCCTATATCATATTCAAAATTTTACTAACATGTTTCTGATTTTGGTTTGGAAACTAACTTATTCAAATAAGCTGCACTGCATAAAGATTCTACTTAACCCTATAATGGTCAAATTTGGTCAAGAAAATCAAAACATTTGTTTATCGAATGTCCATTTGCAGGCCAAGAGAACTATTTTTGGAAATTTACCATTGGACTGACTGGCTCATCATTCAGTAACAAATTTTCAAAAATAGTCTTCTCTTGGCCTGCAAATGGACATTCCTCAGGATAACTGGAGGCCGATTATGGCTGGCTTGTAAAGGATTAAACATACATTTACTGATAGATCTATGTATTATATTTGGAATTCTGTGCATAAACTTCTACTGGGTCAATACTAGCATTTGGTCTTCACTTCTTATATATGCGAGCACTCAATAACCAAGAAGCAAATTAAAAATTCTAAAGATATTAAAAACATTTGAAGGCAGCGTATTTGCCTTCAATTACTGCCGTGATTCATTGACCCAGAGTATTGGCGCCATAAGTCATATGTCATGGTTATCTCAAATAGCTGATTTCAGTGAAGTGTCCCTATAATTCTTTGCTGTTTGCGTCATTCACGCTAGTCTTCATATTTAAAATAATTGGTCACGCAAAAAAACAGGCGTACACAATAATGTTTACAGAAGAATAGCAAATATCAACAAATATGGGTGACCTGGATAAAAACATAGTATGCAATAACACTACATCTAGACCATTACACCACAAAAATTAAATAGAACTTTCCAAAATTTAATCATGTCTATCAGCGAATGTCCCTTTAATTATAACTCCTAGTTGCATGATTGGTCAAAAGTTCTACGCAAATCTCAGTCCCATTGAAGGGCATGAGGGAATCCAGATGAGATGTGCTTGAAAGTCTCTGCCGTCGGTTGCCAAATATCAAACAGCGCCCAAAATAAAGTGAGATTACATTGTACCTGATGCAGTCCAGCGCAGACAGGAGTCTTCATGCAGTTCTCTCAGAGATAAATATTCACCGCAATCCAGTTTTTCAGTCAATCATATG
Source organism: Chaetoderma sp. LZ-2023a (assembly GCA_034401795.1). Lineage (NCBI taxonomy): Eukaryota > Metazoa > Mollusca > Caudofoveata > Chaetodermatida > Chaetodermatidae > Chaetoderma > Chaetoderma sp. LZ-2023a. Next base: position 4,586,022 of record CM067374.1, read on the forward strand.
AATTAATAATCAACTACTTCACATCTAAGCTGACGTCATAATCAATTACATCATGGATGAAGTGATATAATCCATCACAAACCCGTAATAGTCTGACAAGTTGTACAAATTGTATGTCTTTAATATTTGATAAACATTCTATTGAATATTTTGAAACTAATTTGACTAGGCACTGTTGCTGCCTATGCACCCAGTCATTTGATTAGTTTCAAAGTATTCAACAGCTTACTGTACCTGTATAGTTTTTAGGAAATTGAGATTCAGAGACAGCTGGGATCAATTGATCCCAACACAGGCAAAGCATGGTTAGAGCTTAGCTAAAGATGCGCGGAGCATGGCTAAAACTGGATTCCTCCATTGGCGATATTAAATCTTGTATAATGCGAGCATCAGCTGAAATCTAACACTCATGACCAAGGAAAATGCCTCATCATATACATTGACGCTGCTATTTTTAGATTTCTCTAATTCCATCAAAGACATTCAAGTTCTTTAGTTTAATGTAGACTGCCATGATTTACTATTCATCCAATCAGAAACATCCTAGGCTTCACCACTATGTATGCTCAATGATACAGGTGCAATCTATAGTTTGGCACTGTGCGGTAAAAAGCAACCATACAGCATTTGACATGACATGACTATCTCTTTAACGATCTAATGGCTTCAATTTAAGAACATTAAAATATTTGCTTATTGAAGGTCCATTTGCAGCCCAAGAGACTATTTTTCAAAATTTACCACTGGAATGACTGGCTCCCTTATCGAGCTAGCAATTCCAGTGGTAAATTTTCAAACAAGGGCCTGTGGCGCTCACCTGGACCATTGGCATTTAAACCATTTGCATTTACATAGACATGGGTGATTTTTAGAAAATCCAAGACGGTCATAAAAAAAATTGACCAATCAAGATTCTCGTTTAATATGTTGAAGCCTACCATCATATAAGATAGTTCCACCTAAGTTTTGTTGAAATCGGGTTATTGATTGAAGGAGTACCAATTTTAAATGCTTCCGGAAAACCTTCAGAAAATCAGAGATGGCTGCCAAACCACTGACCTATTAAAATTCTGAATAGAATCTCTAGATGCTACGACAATAGGATCCTTCCAGCCAATGCAAAAGTTGGTTGAAATGGCCTGAGTGATTAATGAGGAGTAGCATTTTATACAAATCCCCATTTTTGGAAAATCCAATATGACCATCATCAAAATCGAGCCATTAAAATTCTGTAGACACATTCTGAAGCGTATCAGCCTAAGGTTCTTTCAGCCGAGTTTGGTTGAAATCGGCCAAGCGGTTAATGAGTAGTAGCCATTTAACTGATTTCCCAAAATATTCAGAAAATCCAAGATGGCTGGCAGAAAAATTGACCAATCAAAATTATGTATCCAAGTTTTGAAACCTCCCGCCCTAGGCTCGTTCCAGTCAGTCTGGTTCAAATCGCCTAAGCAGTTAATGAAGAGCAATGTTTTAAATGATTTTCAAGATGGGCAGCGAAAAAATGGACCAATCACAATTCTGTATACAAGTTCTGAAGCATACTACGCTAGGGTTCTTCCATCCGAGTTTGATTGAAACTGGCCAAACAGCTTTCATAAGTAGGTTTCCAAATGATTTCCAGAAATTTTCAGAAAATTCAAGATGGCCATCGGAAAAAGTGAACAATCAAAATTCTGTATACAAGTTCTTAAACATACCGGCGTACTATCCTCCCAGCAAAGTCTGGTTGAGATTGCACCAGCAGTTAATGAGGAGTAGTAGCGTTTTAAACGATTTCCTGCCATTTTTCGGAAATTTCAAGTAGGCCGCCGAAAAAATAGACCAATCAAAATTCTGTATATAAGTTCTGAAGCCTACCCCAATAGGGTCCTACCAGCCAAATTAGGTTAAAATCTGCCAAGCGGTTAATGAGTAGTGTTTTTAAGCAAAAGTTGATGGGCGGATGAACGGTCACCATGGCATAAGCTCACCTCGCCAGAATGGCTAGGTGAGCTAAAAATCATCTTTTGGTCTGCAAATATTAAATATTCTTCATGACCACTGCAGAGACCGATTTTATCTGGCTTCATTATGAAACGATTAATGTCATGCTTACAATATTAATCTGATCTGCTCCGCACTCTTCAGCAAGACTACAGCTACGTGACGGCGTATTCTGTGTATTCGCTCTCAAACTCTCCGACTGATCTGCCTTCGTACCCACCAACAGGATCGGGATCTGATTCCCAACAAACTGCTCAGGGTCATAGTCATAGCTAGACCGAAAATATTCATAGTCATAGCTAGACAGAAAATATTCAATCAGGTTTTAGAATACAATAGTTTGAAGTAAAATATACATGTATGCATAGACTGTAGATGGAAAACAATAATTGTTCGCAATCCTGAATATGATATAAATCTGAATCACTGTTTTATCCAAATGGAGGGATCTGATCTGTCACCCAAGTATCTGGCGTGATAATCAAATATGGCACATGTAATGGGCCTTTCCACTGCATCCATCCATCGCATGACGTCATAATCAACTACTTGACGTATAGAATGACATCACAATCAATGATATCATGATTGATGTAGATAAGTATGTCACGAATGCATTGTTGAAGACAGACTATGCATTGTTGTAGGAATTGTATATCTACTATTTAATAAATATCATGTTGAATATTTTGAAACTAATTTGACTGGGAGCTGTTGCTAACTTGCTGCCATAGGCAGCAACAGCATCCAGTTAAATTATTTACAAAATATTCAACAGCTTAACTATAGTTTTCAGGAAATTAAGTCAGGGCATTTGGGGATCGATCGATCCAAACACGATGAAGTGTGGGTGGAGCTAAGCTAGAGGTGGGCGGGGCATAGGTAAAACTGGAAAGGTCCATTAGCTGATGTCACAATCAAAATGACCTAAGTCTGTCACGAAGCTGAAAAATCTGTCACGAAAGTGTATGAATTGTATGTCTTTGGTGAATTTACAAGTTACTACACATTCTGTTGAATATTTTGAAGCGAATTTGATGGGGAGCTGTTAAATTAGTTTCAAAACAGTCAAAATCTTACCAGGGTTGGAAAAAATCATGAAATCAAAAAAATCAGATTTTTTCGATTTAATCAGATTTTTTCGATTTTTATGCTTTTTTTACTAGAACTAACAAAATCAGTGAATTTTTTCACCTGCACTCCTATGTTCGGAACTAAACAGAATATAATCACTCAAACAATGTTGACCTTATTATACTACTAAAATGTATTATAACAACATGCATCCCAGAATTTGTTCTTAAGACATTTTTAATCTGCGATGAAAATCGCATATTATTGTTTTCTCTCAGGATCTTTCTTCTTCTTCGTCCAAAACTTTGGACCATATCTCCTCCTACAGTTTTCATCCAATCAACTCCCAATTTGGTCAACTTCTGCTATTAGGCCTGGAATCGTGTGCTATTACTTTTATTTTTGATCTGCCCAATAGTTTTCGAGCTACCCACCTTTGAGTGGGCAAAAAAGTCCCATAGGAAATGTATGGGGGATGTTCAAAATTGATATTTGAAGTGCTACTATAGCTAGAGTTTTCAACGGATAACTACCATATTAGGTGAGGATGTTACCACTCACGAATCGTTTTTGAAAAAACATTTTTTTTCAAAATGGCCGCCAGACGTTTGACCCCACAATGAATGGAAATGTATGGTAATTTCAAATGCATGTTTGAAGTGCTACTACAACTAGAGTTTTGATCGGATCACTCCCATACTTGGGTAAGATGAAATTTAGAAATTTTACAGTGCAAATGAGATGAATTGAGGAGGAAAAATTAAAAAAGTGGATTTTTTTCAGCCTGATCTAATCGTTGATTTAATCATGTGATCTAATCGATTTGATTAAATCAAAACAACCCTGCATCTTACCTGTATAATTTCCTTCAAATTAGATTCTGAGAATTCATGTTTCAAAGTTTCAAATCAGTTCCAACATGTGCAAAAAGTGGGTGTAGCTGAGCCAGAAATGGGCGTGGAATAGCTAGAACTTACTGAACATTAAAGAACTGATCATACATATGCCAAGTTTGAGAACTGTATATGAAAAACTTGAAACTACAGCCCGGAAAAATCTTTTGTGACGGACTGATGAACTACATCTAGCTAACTAAGTGGCATTGTTGTTTCTTGAGCTGCTACCCACACGACATGCCGTCTAACGCGACCAATGACCGCTCCTTATATGTAAACAGGCACAAATTTGTGCAATACTGGCATTGTTCGTGACTCTAGGAAAAAGTTAGCATAGAACATAGAGCATATATTATAGAACATTATTAGATCTCTGTTGTCGGTTAGCATTATGACAGTCTACAAACCTACATTTTTGAGGATTTACTGATACATATTATGCAGGTCACATTTTGTCAAACCATGTGGAAACTGTAAAGATGATGCTTTGACAACAATGGACCTTTCCAGTTTTAGCTATGCCCCACCCACTTCTAGCTAAGCTCCACCCACACTTCGTTGTGTTGGGATTGATCGATCCCTGAATGGCCCGACTATCAATTTCCTGAAAACTATACAGGTAAGCTGTTGAATATTTTTTAACTAATTTGTCTGGGTGCTGTTGCCGCCTATGGCAGCAACAGTGGCCAGTCAAATTATTTTCAAAATATTCAACAGCATGTTTATTAAATAGTAGAGACATACAATTCGTACGGCATGTCAGAATATTAAGAGTTAAAGACGGTCCATATATAATCATTTATGACGTAATGATTATGACATCATCCTACACGCCGCTTAGCTGATTATGATGTCATATGACGTCAGCTGAAAGATGACTACTCTGAAAATGGCCATTAACCTTAAGGATGTTGTTGTCGAAACAACAGTAGTTACATATACCGTCACATCTTTAAAATATATATGCCTCGGTTTAAATGTAACAGAGTATTTGCAAGTTAAATATCCAGTGACAGATCAATGAAACATTTGCTGCCTTATTTACACTCTAACTTACTCATTGATACTGCTGCTTTCTTTATTACTGCCTTTATTGAGCACCTCTGCCAGCCATTTCCTGAGGTTTTGATGTGATTTCCTGTTTGTCAGGTCATGAACCAGCACAATTCCTGCAATGTACAGATCATCCTGATTAGGGTTTAGTCTTACTGTTTAGGGGTCCTTTTGACAGTTACATAGTTACACCAAAAATGCAACTTGAGACACCCAAAAATAATGGCAGTGGGTACCATGGGACGTCAGCAAATCTTGCATGATTGGTAATTTATACCAATTAGTTTTACAGGTTTTGCACAAAAATACCGACTAAGTCAAGCATGTGATCGTTGTGAACCTATAAATGCATAGCTATGAGCCTGTTGAAACTTTCAATTTTATCATACATGAGAAAAACTGAACATAAATCCGATTTCCATTTGCGACCTTACGATTTATGTTTGGGGCCCCAAGATTTCTAGGCGTGGGGTCCATGGGACCTCCAAAATTTATATTCCATGGGAAACACTCGTATATATATATATGCTGATCATGCTGCACAAGCCAGACTTACATGAGCTACATGTAGTGATCTACAATACAGCTCAGAAATAACATGTTTCCAAAACAAAATATAATGAACCTTTCCAGTTTTAGCCATGCCCCGCCCATTGCTTTCTAAGCTCCACCCACACCTAGTCCGTGTTGGGATCGATCAATCTCTGAACTTCAACAGAATATTTATGAAATCATACTGACATACAATTTGTACAATGTGTCAGACTAAGCATTAAAGATGGACTATATCAAATCACTCATGACGTCATGACTATGATGTTATCTTACACATCACATAGTTGATTACGATGTCATATGATGGATGGATAAACTTGGAAAGGTCCATTGGATTGGTAGCCATTGCAGCCCAAGGCAGCATTGACTTCCCATTAAATTAAGCCCTAAATATTGAAGACCATTTCTTATATTGTATGCAAAATTGTATTAAGTAACTTTTTTCTCTTTCATGTTTTATTGGAAACATAACAAATTATTTCTGAGCTGTCCTTTTACAATTACATGCAATGTTCATTTTAACTATTTATTAGTTAAATTATCTTCAAGAAAATCAAACTTATTGTTTATTGGATACATGTAAATTTGCAAGTCACGTGAATGTTATTTTCAAAAAATTTACTGCTGGAGTGACTACATTGGTTAGGCAGCTTCAGCATTCCAGTGGTAAATTTTCAAAGATACATGTAGCATTATCTGTAGTTTTCTATTTATATATATATGTTTAAATAGAAAACTACAGATTTCGTGTTTACCTCCATGTAACTTGCCATTAAGTGGTTAGGAATATGAAAAAGAGAGCCGATTCTCAAAACAAATACCAATTTCCATAGCAAAGGTAACATAATAACGCTGGACATTATCAATCAGTCATCGGAGAATAAACTATTTATGATTACATATGCATACCTCAGTAGCCTCTTAGAAATAGCATTGTGGAAATATCAAGGAAGGAAATTGAGTCCACAATGCTTTACTTGATCAAGATTTAATACACGTCAATCAAATTATTGTCAAACTAATTTTCTGGATTAACTACAGAATAAAACAAAACTCAGTTACAAGTACATTTTAACCCTTTCACTGGTACAAAGTGAAGCACAGACCAGACATACTTTATATACACATGTAACAAAACATCAAAAATATTTTGCCGAAAAGTTTGAAATTACATGTACTTTTACTTGAACAATCTGCTCTATACACAAATGCAATAATAGCTTCAAGACAATTTTTTTAAATAATCAGTAGTTTTCGTGTTTTTGCATTTAAATTATTTTCCATGACATTTGTTAAATGTTATCACTCAAAATTTTAATCCTGTTGGTTATTTTTAAACCAGACATTTGCTTATTGAATGTCGATCTGCAGGCCAAGAGAATATTTTTTGAAAATTTACCACTGAAATGGCTGGCTCGGTTATAGAGCCAGCCATTTCAGTGGTCAATTTTCAAAAATACTCTTCTCTTGGCCTGCAAATCGGCATTCCTGAAGACTACTATAGACGCTGGTTTGGATGGCTTGGCCATTATAGGGTTATTATCATAAGCAGCAATTTCTCTGTGAAACTTTTCAAAATAATCAATCTGAGATTTCATACTTCAGACGTTTGGAAACGGGCTTCTAGAACATTGGAATAAAACGATTAACTCAATATCAGTCTACAGATACACGTACCATTGACAGGATTGTAAAATATAGATCTGCTGTTCTCATGTTGTGATGATCCACCGATATCCCAGAGTTCCACAAAGTATGTTTTCTCCGCTGGTGTACCTGCCTTATATTCATGTAACTGAAAAACATGAAAAGATGATACATCTCTTATATATTCTTGTAAGAATTCAGTTATAGACCCAATTGCAAACCCATTTTTGTCTCTTCCTCCCTCCCTCCCTCCTCTCTCTCTCTCTCCACGGTAAAATCTTAGCCAAATTTGAGCAGTAATTTCCGAGATATTTATAGATCCAAAAGTTGATCCAATCCAGATTTCTTATCCTGATCATGACCAAGGTCTGGAAATCATCTTTCATGGTAAGATACTGTGTTGCGTTAAAATTTGAGCCAGCTGGGATCAGCAGTTTTTTAAATACATTGCTGTACAGCTTCACAATCGCATAGATGTACAGACCTGATCAATAGTTTTTTAGATACATCATACATGTACATGTACGGATCCAGAAGCACACGCGCACACACACACGCATGCATGCACGCACACACACACACACCACACACATGTACAACCACACCCAAGCACGATAGGCTGTGCGATTACATGACAGTTGTATTGCTTTGAGTGATCACGATCGATTATTTAAGAATAATCGTGATTAATTGATTAATCAGCCTGGGTGTAAATTACCCAGACATAACAACAAAGGCATATCAATGACAAAAGCTGAAAAGGTGTTAGAAATATCCATTTGCACGCCAAGAGAACTTTTTTGAAAATGTATCACTGGAATGCCTGGCTCAATGTTCGAGCCAGTCATTCCAGTGATGCATTTTCAAAAATTATATTTTCCTGGCTTTCAAATATGCATCCATTCACTGACCAAATAGATTTTGAAAAATGCTATGCACTAGAAATATTTCACGATTATTTGAGCATTACATTTTTAAGATTCGCGATTTTTAAAATATTAATAATCATAATTTTCAATTTAATCACCTAAACATGCAGCCCTAACACACATGTACACACGCACATACAGTGCTGATCAGTAGTTTTTGGGATATATGTACAGCTCCAGACACACACAAACACATGCACATATAGACAGGCGTGATGAATCCAATATCATTTCTCTGTTATGGGGCGATGATAATAGTTATGTAACAGTTGACATAATGAGGTCTCAATATTTAGAGTGGCCAGGTTTGATCTACCTTTACTTCAACTGTGCATCCAATTGTCCAACCAGGATTGCCTACAGATTGGCCATGAGCAAGCAAATGCACCAAAGACGTCTTTCCAACACCTACAGGTAAAGAAGCACAATTATATGAATAGTGTACAATGCAATATAAACATGTAAAATGGAAATAAGAGGCCCAAAGCGCTGAATACTGCTCACCTGGATCATCAGTATTTGAAAAATTGAAAATAGTTTCTAAACATACATGTATGTACACGTAATAGGTAATGGGCCTTTCCAGTCTATCCATCAATCATATCATGCTATAATCAACTACATTGTACGTGACGTGTAGCTTGACATCATAATCAATGACATCATAAATGACGTAGATATATATAAGTTCATCATGAACCCTTAATTGATGACTGACTAAGCGTTATTATACGAATTGTATGTCTTAACTATTTAATAAACATGCTGTTGAGCATTTTGAAACCAAAATCCTATGGCAGCAACAGCACATGGCAGCAACAGCAGCCTGTCAAATTAGTTTCAAAATATTCAACAGCTTATCTGTATATAGTTTTGTTGAAAATGATCGATCGATGCCAATACGGGCAAACTGTGTGTGCTACTACAGAATTTTGATTACCGGTAATGAATTATTAACACCATGAGACTCATCCACTCCATGACCGGTTTCACAACTTTCAGTGCTCATCAGGTAGAGGCAGGATTCGAACACACAACCTTTGGTTTAAGAGTTGCCCTCGTTATCGCAGGTACATGTCTGTAATTTAGACAGCTGCAGAACCAGTGTTCATAATGTGTCCAGCATGTGCTAAGGGATAGTGAACATGAACGATATCACACAGAGACTATCAGAGCACCTGTAAGTTTAGCCACCCATGTTACCACCCCACAACATGCTTCATTCATACTACAAACTGATTATAGGCAAGTTTGTGGTATCACAGAGATTTTATTAACAAATGATTCACACATCCTGAGATTCAGCCACTCCACAATCAGCTTCACACTTCTGGTAGGGCTTCAGTTATTAGAAAAATAAATGGCCCAAAGGCCATAGTGCTCGCCTAACTGATGAGGAACTGTAAACTTGTTTACATTAATTACATCTAATGCACAACAAGCACCAATGGTCCTTATCATTATTTACCAATGAGGCAATCATCCTTATTACTAATGACTAACAATGCAAGTGTCACCAACACATCCATGACACAACTGTCAAACGGTTAAAGTGTAATAAAAGATACCATTTAATAATGGGACAATTGTCACAGTAAAAAATCTGGATGAGGAAAAGAAAGAATATTGTCATCATTGACATTATTGACCAACAGCAAAAGTACCATTGATCATGCAATGAGGCACCCATTCCTGATACTATTATCAAATAGTAGTCAATAATTTGGATTAGGAAATGCTTTATTGGTGTCAGTGACATTATTGACCAACAGGAAGAGTACCATTGACCAGTGGGGCAATCATCAGACATTATTGACCAAGGGTTCATGTGTCACAACACTATTATTTACCAAAGGAGCAATGATGAGGTCACAGTAAAAAATGTGGATGATGAAATGCAAGAATATTGGTATAATTGACCAATGGGAACATGTCCAGGGTTGGGTTTCTTCCAGAAGAAAGGGGTTTCTTCCACCTTTCTTCCGGAAGAAACTGCCAAGTACATGTATACTGATAGTCCAAATTATTTTTCTAAACACTGACAATATACCATCATTCTCTTGTAATTAGGACTAATATACACCTGTGCAAAAGTTAAGCACCACGCTATTTTTACGCACATGCGAGGGTATATTCATGTGCTATGAAGAAAGCAATAGCATAAACATTTATGTACCCATCCATCTTAGTGCAAGAGGTAATAATGCAACTAGAGGAATGCTGATTATGATGGTGGGGAAACACTGTATGTTTTTGTTTGAACTTGAAAACGAGGCCTGAATATGGTTACGTTGACACAACTGACAACTATTGCCCTACAGTTGACACACGTGGCTAGATTGTCATTAATGGTGTCTGAAAACGAAGTTTAACATCTGTGCACGAGTTTGAGACTGTCATTATTAATACCGGGTACATATATCCACCTTGTGCCTGGATGACGGCCTGGACATGACGTCTCATGCTGGTCACCAACCGACTGATACGCCATTGTGGTATTCGTTGCCATTCAAGATGGAGTGCGTCTGTTAATTCCTGTAGGTTCTGCACAGGAGGATCCCTCCTTCTCACCATGTTTCCCAGAATGTCCCAGATATGCTCAATAGGATTCATGTCAGGGCTCCTTGCTGGCCATGGTAGGGTTTCGATGGCATTCTGGCGGAGGTATTCATGCACCGCTCTAGCACGATGTGATCGGGCGTTGTCATCCATGAATATAGGGTGGGTTCCAAGTGCATGATTTACAAAATGAGGGACCACAACTCTATCCAGTATGGAATCTTGATATCTTTGTCCATTTAGTGTTCCAGGTACAGGCAACAGATCCAGCTTACAATCAAATGAGATGCACCCCCATATCATAACGGAACCTCCACCAAATGGAACTTCTTCCATGATGTTACGTTGGTCGTACGCCATGCGTCTGGACCTCCATACACGAGTTCGACCATCTGTGGCATGAAGCAGGAACCGACTTTCATCGGACCAGTGTACCCGTCTCCAGGATCTCATGTTCCAGTGTCTTCTTTCGTTGCACCACCTCAGACGCTCCTCTTTGTGGTGTGCAGTGAGGAGAGGACGTCTGACAGGTCTCCTAGCTTTCATGCCAGCAGCATACAGTCTCCTTTTGATGGTAGACATTGACACTCTATTGCGCGTTTCCCATTGCTGGCTGAGCACTCTGCTGTTGGTGAATGGAGATCTCCTAACAAGGCGTACTAGGGCTCGATCATCACGAGCAGTACTCTTCTTCGGTCTTCCAGATCTAGGCCTGTCCTTCACCTCGTTAGTTTGCCCATGTTTTGCAATCAAACGACTGATTACAGTATGGTTAATGTTCAGCTGTCTGCCAATCTCTCTGCATGACATACCAGTGGTATGCATGCCTATGATTTGCCATTTCACACGATCACTTAACCTTCGTCTTGCCATAGCGGTTCACAATCAAGAGCTAATTCTTTCTGTACAAATAAACCACGGTCATGAACACAAAATTCCTAATCTTGTCGCCTAAATCTGTTTGTAATGTTCTACACCTCAAACTGGACTTTTACATAACTGAACACGTGTGCTGTTTCCCGCCACGCACGGACATCAAGCGGCGTGAAGTCATGCATGCATGTGCATTTCGTACTTGGAATTATGTCAGCTAACGCGGGGACAAAAAGTATGGCAGCCTAGTTGTACCATCATGTTTCTACGTTCTATTGTTTTTGCTGGTGCTTAACTTTTGCACAGGTGTATATAAGGTCTTTACTTAACCCACTTAATTCCGCATTTACCAGAAGCTTGGCTTCCAAATCATTTAAATAGAAGAAATCAAGTTGGAGTTTTTCTTCAATTTTTTTTTCTTTATTAAAATTATCAATTAAAGGTTTGTTAATGACAGTTGTACATACACATATGAACACAATAATGATACATTCATTATCACCACATTTTAAAAAAATGTTGGGGATATTGTAATCGCATCCATCCGTCTTTCCGTCACGCTATGACCTCCCAAACCATTGGGTGGAATTAAATCAAATTGAGTATGTCGGTTACTCATATGATTCCGCTTTACAAGACGATAATTAGATTTGGCTCCGCCCCCAGGGAGGCATGGCAGAGGTCAAAAGGCCAACTCAGTTATAGTGCAATTCCTCTGAAATCGTTAGACCGAACTCAACCAAATTTGATATCTGAGTTACCCATGTGATTGCGGAGTCAAGAGGCAATTTAGATTTGGCTCCACCCCCAGGGGGTGGGGAGGGGGTAAAAGGTCAAATTTCAACCTGCGGAAATTGATTGTAATGCATCTGCTCCGAAACTGTTGAACAGAATTCAAGTAAATTTGGTCTGTGGGCTACCTATATCAATGTGGAGTACATGAGCACATTTAAATTTGTCCCCACCCTCAGGGGTGAGTGGGGTGGGGGTCAAACGGTAAAAAGATTGATTGCGATACAACTCCTCTGACACTGTTGGACGGAATTCAACCAAATTTAGTATGTCAGTTACCCATATCAAAGTGGAGTTGATGAGCACATTTACATTTGGCCCCGCCCCCAAGGGATGGGGTCAAATGGTCATGAAATTGATTGTAATGCAACTCCTCTGAAATCGTTAGACGGAACTCAACCAATTTTGATACCTGAGTTACCCATATGATTGCAGAGTGCAAGAGGCCATTTAGACTTGGCTCTGTCCTCAGGGGGCAGGAGGGGTCAAAATGTCCAATTTTAACCTACAGAAATTGATTTAACTCTTCCGGAACCATTGAATGGAATTCAACCAAATGTGGTATGTGAGTTACCCATATCAATGTGGAGTGGATGAGCACATTTACATTTGGCCCCGCCCACAGGGGTGGGGGATGGGGTCAAAAGGTCATGAAATTGATTGTAATGCAACTCCTCTATTGCACAAAATTCAGCCAAATTTGGTATGTGAGTTGCCCATATGTTTGCGGAGTACAAAAGGACGCTTACATTTGGGTCCGCCCCCGGAGGGGGTTGTGGGGTGTGTTAAAAGTTCAAAGCGGTGAACGTGGGGATTTGCGATGACGTGTCATCGACCGATCAATCTAGTTTGCATTGTACTGTTTAACTCATATCAGCAAAAAATAGCTTCTGCAGTGGTCTTGAGAAATGTCTATTTGCAGACCAAATGAAGACTATTTTTGGAAATTTCCCACTGGAATGACTGGCTCGGTTATAGAGCCAGTCATTCCAGTGGTAAATTTTCAAAAACAGTCTTTTCTTGGTCTGCAAATGGACATTTTCTACGAGAAAATTGAAATTTTCTTGAATAAATTCGATGGTTAAAATGTTAATGTTACCTGGGCCATTTGTATGGGCTCCACCCCCATGCTGCAGTCTAGGTGGCTTCTAAACATTGACGTATACAGTGGTACAAACGTCTTCTCATAGAGGTCCACATAGGCACATCTAATTATTGCAAATATACTACTTGCTTATCATGTTTCTTTCCCCCTTCCAAATGTAACTGGCGACAACAGTTTTTGTCTTTCCCCGGCTATATCTTGATTCTACCCTTGATTTTGATTAATTATGGTGAAACATCCGAAGGACATTATTTTCGTAAATTTATTTGTGTTTTCAGAACAGCTTAGAAGATCTTATGATCGTTTGTTCCAATCCCTTATCGTATTGGGAATAAAGCTGAATTTAAAGACGTCGGTTCTTGCGTAAACTTGGTTGAAGTGGCTGTTGTGCATGTTTTCCAAATTAGAGTCTGTAGACAGTCCAATGATATCTTTGTTTGTTGCTGTAGACCTTTGTAGAACAAAATAAGGCAGTTTTGTTTCCTTCTGTCTGACAATGGTGGGGGTTTTCTTTCGTAGCATACCTCTTGGCAAGCCAAAGGATACGGTATATCCGGCCATCGGCTCGAAGCCGGCCTATCCATTGAGCCGTGAAACTTACTCCCGAAGAAGTAGTTCCATGGAAAAGGTTACCCATGCACCCCATGGGATGGGGGGGGGGGGGGGGGGGGGAGATGTCTTTCCATTTCCGTGGTGGCCATCGGCAGGCCACAACAGAGTGTCCTCTTCTTCCTGCCCAGAAAGATTAGCTGTCAAGCTTGAAAAGGGATCAAACTCGGCCTGGGCAGGAGGGGTGCTGCATGAGGCACTGATACCTGAAGCCTTTGGCTGCTCCAGGGCACCTGAGGCCATGGCTTTTGCTCCCGGGTCCACGGGCGAAGCAAGCCTCAATGCCCGACCAGTGGGAGCCGTCCTAGGTCTAAATCAAAAACTGGCACCTTACTAGAACCAGACCCATAGAGAGGAACACTCTGTCCAGGAGCACGTGAAGAAGACAATAACGAACTTAAACCGGGTAGCAAGCTGCGAGGCAACTCCGGGACAAGATCCGTTAGTGTCTTTTTCATTTCTCGCATCATTTCTAGACGGAAGGTCTCCATGTCTGGCATGGCAGATATGGATGCCTTCCTCTTCTTACCACTCATCTCCTTCTCTACTCGCCTCTTCTCATCAGCTCCCCGGTCCTCCACCTGCTGATTTAAAAGATCAGAGAATAGCTCAACCTGCCATGCCTCACCCACTTGGCATTTAAGTGCAATCATGAGGATAGAAGCAGGTCTTTACAAAATGGTGGCAAGCAGGGCATATTTTGTCAATGACCCTCTGAAAGATACAAAAGGAAAACAATTACACGCAGTTTTTAGTTTTATAAACAAAAACCAAAAATTAATTGCAGAAGGCTAAACAATTTCCTTATGGAAATTTAGACCCCTACATGTAGATGAGTGATGATAAAAAACAAAGCCAGGCCCATAGACAGAATATGACAACAAAACTGTTTCTTCTTCATGAAGACAAGGGAGATACCGTAAAATTCTGTATATACTGCGATATCGTACATAGTGCGCACCCCTAAATTTGACCAAAATCTGCCTGAAAAAAACTGTTTTCATGTATTGCGTGCAGTAAGATCGAAAGACATGTGAATGAAAACTGGTACCAAATAATCACTGCTTTCCTTATAAAATCCAGTTTGTGGCGTGCGTTAATCTGTTGTTTAATCACGGGAATATCATTTGCCTACACTTTTAGCAAATATATTGTATTAAACTTTATTGAACGATACAAATATAATTTCCATCAGAACAGGTTAGAATCTGATTCTTTGACAGCTGTGACCTTTAACCTTGACCTATAATAATAATAAAATCTTTATTTATAGAGGGTAAAAAAACATGGTCAGCAATACAACTGTTCCTCCCCGAGGCCCTCAACTTAATCATAGAACTAATGTACAAATATATATATATATAAATTATACAGGCGATATTATTTTTAATGACATTTGAAACCCATTTCATCCTGTATGCTAGATGTATAGTTAAGCATTTTAATGTATATTGTATCTTTTATGTTCTGCTGCAATATGTAAGATCAATCAATAATAGCCTTAATAATTTCTGGATATGGCATTGACCAGAACTCTCAGTTGTAAAGCATTAAGGAAATAAACATGAAAAATGCCAAAAGTTAAAAGACATGAATTGATGTGAAAATGTGAAATAATATATGTAGCATCTGTAATAAATCAAATCTCCCTCGCCACCTCGTGTCAAATTCATAACACTGGTATAGTAAGGTCTCATTTGAAACACTCTAAAAGTCATTTCAAATGCGATCTCGCCAGTCCTGTGTGACACGAGGAAGTCGGCATGCAATTTTCAATGTAAGATATAGGCACAACAGATAGATGTGAAAACGAGGAAAGGTTTGTTGATTGATTAGATTACTTTGCTACTTAGATGTGCATGGAGTTGGATCTTGAATAATGCCAATGATGGCATATCTCTAATATGAACAGGTAGACTGTTCCTGATTTTTGTACCTGTACAGGCAAAACCATTTTTGTACAATTCAGTCCTTGATTTGGGTGGGTATAGGTTTGCTTTGGGTGTTGACTTAAGTTTACGATCATGGACATCTGATGTGTAGGTGAGAAGATTACGTATATATTGCGGAGTTTGATTGTTTAAGATCTTATAGACCATAGCTGCTGTATGAGCATCTGCGAGATCACAGAATGGTAGCCAGTTCAATTTATGAAACAAGACAAAACTTGGTTTACTCATTTTAGTTTCTCCAAGAATAAGTCTCGCTGCTCATTTTTTAAGTTTATTTAATCTGTCAATATTGATTTTTGAACAAGTGTTCCATACTGTTGTACAATAATTTAAGTGAGGAAGAATATATGCATTGTAAAACATAATGCGACACTTTTGATTCATTAATTTGATATTGTTTCTCATGAAGGCTAACAAGCCAGCTACCTTCCCATACAGATTATCTATACGTACATTCCAGCTTAGACTTTGATCAACTTTTACACCTAAAAGTTTGAAGCTAGAAACTTGTTCTATTTTGTTATTATTTAACTTAATCTGCATGTAACTGTTCTGAATTGAATTAATAGTTCTTCTGTTAGATATCATAAGTAATTTTGTTTTATTACAATTAATTAGCATGTTGTTTGCATTACACCAATTTTCGACATTTATCAAATCGTTCTGTAGTGAAAGCTCAACATCAGGCATAGTTTTCTTAGCAACTTGGATTGTTGTATCATCAGCATACATGTCAATAGAACAATTTGTGGTACAGAGAGGTAGGTCATTTATAAAAATTACAAATAATAGAGGCCCTAAAATTGATCCTTGTGGCACACCATATTTCAACGTCTTTTGCTGAGATTTGTCACTTCCAATAGCTACATATTGTTTACGCTCCTTAAGGTAGGATTTTAACCAATTTATGGTGAACCTGTCAATCATAATCATCATCCTGCCCGCCGATTGGTCAGGACATTGTCCCGTTTAGCACTTAGAAAACATTCCTTTCTATATCTATGTAAATGCTAGATCGCCTTGAAAAACATCGTTCTTTTTTTAGCAATCTATGGATTTTAAACACCTCTATGTCCAACTTGGGAAGGCAAGAGTAACGTTCCTTTATATAGATATAATAAATGCTAGATTGCGTTGGAAAACATCAGCTATATTGTACTTATTTTAGTTCATTTATAGCCATGTCTGGATAGCAATCTATGGATTTTAAACATCTCTATGTCCAACTCTGAATAAATTAGAACAAATTACAGGAAACAATGGCATTGTAAAAGAGTTGAATGATGTTTTATTTGATCATTTTACAGCACAATATGGTATTTAATAAAGGTATAACACAATATTTAGACAGTAGTAAGACAGTTCATCAACCCAGTTGAGGTAGTACCATTATAGACATGATAGGATGCGACCGTTATTCCCGACTGATTCCTGATCCATAAAATCACATTTTCAGCTCTAAATTTTGCAATTCTGACGAAAAATTCTGAGGAAAAAAATATGCCAAATATTTATCCTTGTATATAGAGCATAGTAGCTTTTTATAAATTTGAGCAAAAAAGTGTGCAATATCTACAGAATTTTACTGTAATCAGTATTTGAAATTCAACACTTGAAAGGTGAATACTAGACTCGACACTCCATAGAAGAGTTATTAGTAGTTGAACTTAATACAATGAACCTAAACATAACCATTGTAGCAGATTTGCAACTTCCATAAGCTCTATTCTTTATGAGAATAGTTTAACATGTTCCAGTTTTATGAATACACGTATTTCATCAGGGAAGGTTTCCAGTTTTATATCGAATTTACTTTTACACATGTAGTCAGGTTATATTCAACATTTAGAGATTGCTATCATGATGTTCCAATCTTACCTCTCTTATTAGTATAGCGTTGGCGAGTAATATAGCACATTTTGGTAATATCTTACAGATATGCTCCGTGTTTTGTTCATAAAACATGCTATTTACATCGTAACTTCCAATTTCCAGTTGTCATTTTCGTTCACAACTAAACCGGACGTGACTCAGTTGGCTGACGTTCCGATGTTTACCGACTTATTCAAATGTTGTAATAGAGTATATTTTTTAGGATTAATACATAATACTATCATATTCTAGCCGTATTTAATGATTTTCATCTATCAAACTGATTTAATCATCTTGTATAAGTTGTATAAGTTTGTTTAATTTATCATCGTAATATATTCATGACGTCACTCGCTAAAATCTTATAAATAGCAGCCAATAGTGGAGGAGTTGGCATGTTTTCAGCAACACACCGATCTTTGATCTAACGTTTTCGCCACATTTTGATGCTTGTTACCGCTCACGTACCAAAGTATAATTACCGCACTTTACATGAAGGTATGGTAATGTATTGAGAGTTTATTCACCGCATTGTACATGGTAATAATAGGCATATTGCAGGCATTACTGCTGCGGTACGCATATTATTATTGCAGTACAATATATATTACGTGGTAGGTTATCATCTGCCGTCATCGCGTCTTACCGAACTGGTCTGCGGTGACAGGGGGCGTAGCCTAGCCGCAAATATTGTGATAAACTAATTGCTAGTATTGGATTCTTCTGATTACTTATTAATCAGAACTTTAGATATATTTCACCATTCCTGAATGTGTGGCGTATGAGTTTCCATTTCTCATGGGCCAGATTAATAGAATTTAGACATCCCTGGTCGGGGGGGGGGGGGGGGTTTGAATCAAATGACGTCACATGTAAACAAGCCCTAGTATTTTTACTACACAATCCAGTCATGTTTCCGGTCGTTGTTTAGCGCATTTTATTGTAAATAAACATCAGTCTTTTTAATTTCATCTTGTCAATTTCTTGCTCAGTAGCGCCAAGAGCTGCTGGCCATTATCCCTTTACCCTCATACCTAGAGTGTCTGAACCTGGTATTGGAGAACAGTCAGAGGCTATCGTATAGAACACGAGGCGATGATCAACTGTGACACGCACTTTACATTACACGCATGTACATTCATGTCATAATCAAGGCACAATTATGTTGTTCAATTGCCGTTTCGGCTTAAAATTTACCACACTATTTCAATCATTTCAGTTGATTTGGCTCAAAGTGAATGTATTACCACCAACCTTTATGAAGTTAATTGCCATCTCAGCTTAAGATTAATTTGAAGGCCGTCTAATTACCATTCATTGCCGTTTCTTTGCACAAACGTGTACACACCAGATCACACCTATGTGATTAATTGCCGTTTCGACTTAAGATTAATCATCACGTTCAGTACCGCATCGGCTTACAGGGACTGTGTATTTCTGAGTTTGTTGCAATTAATTTTATTTAATTAATTGCTAATTAAGTTGGAAAGTACAGATTATTGCCATTTCGGCTTTTCACTCTGACTAATTACTATCACAATATCTCACACCTAAGTCACAGTTCAAATCTGATGTTTTCCATCTGAAGCATCCCTTGGCTAGGTTAGAAAGGTTAGGGTCGCTACGCCATCAAGAGAGATAGGCATAATAAACTCACAGTCATAAATAGTGAAATATTTCAAGAAATTAAATGACTGATAACTAACTCTCAATACCTGACCTCAGAAGTAACGGTTTACTCCTGAAGAAGCGAGTGAGGTCTGCTGGACAACAAGTGGCATACCTAGTCTTTGAATCAATAACCTTGTGGCAAAGGGTGGGGAGAGAATGAGGAAAAATTACTTCTTATGGTAATAATTCACTATGCAAACTCTGGCATAATTCTTTAGACTCAAAAACCAAGTATAAATGTTTGACCAGAAGAAGGATACATGTGATAGACTTCACAAATCAGCTAAAGGTATCTCAAAATACAAAGCATAACATGCGTTAGCTAATATTTAGGCATCGCCAAAAATGAGCTAGCTTAATATACTCCTCCATGAGTCCCGTATATTCCATCCGATACAACACACAGATTTTTTACCAATAAATTTACTAAAATACACCCGATGGCTAGGACCAGGCACCTCTTCCGGAGACTTGCCGACGTCAGACATCTTAGTAATCAAAAAGAACCAAGTTAAAATAACATAGAACGCTTCAAAATAATTTCAGCAAAAGCAATCACTTAGCAAAAGTAAAAGGTGTGTACAATGGCAGGTCAATGATTTGAGAAGAGAAAGTGACAGCCCTGCGCATGCACGAGCTTGGGCGGCGCATCCGCCGGACTGTCAGTTGAGTAACCTGCCCAGGTTTCCTTTTAATTCTGAGTCTTATTGAAACTAGGTCAATATTTGGGAAATATCATAGATTATCAGGGTGGTAAGTATACTCTTGATGTGAAGAGTATTGTTTAGTTACGTAGTGTAACCTTTATATGTTTTGCTTAAGTCGCTTCACACGTCATGGATCAAATCACAACAAACCGCAACTTTTCACAAGGCAACACTCCAACAGTGTATTAAAATAAAATTTTGAAACTTCAAGATAATTTTGTCGATATTTTGATTTTTACAAAACTGCATCAAAAAAAATTGTGGCTGAAAAAAATGTGTGGGATCGGCATATTGTGCATCCCTACATAAGAAGAAAGCGGTAAAACTAAATGACATAATAAACATGAGTTACCACTTTTCGTGAGGGGCAAGAATAAGGATATAATCTAATAATCCTAATAATAATTTTATGAGGAAACAATCTGGGTGTAAAGATTCGCACCTGCGAATCTTTACATCCAGCATGGATTCAGGTGCAAACATAGCTGCGAGGCGCAGGTATACATTACCACCACTGATATAGCAAGAGTCCTCGGCATGTTTAGCCAAGTCGACGCAGCCATTTTGGATTTCTCCAAAGCATTCAACAAAGTGCCCCACCAAAGGCTAGCTAATAAACTCCAGTACTACGGTGTTAGAGGGAATACCACAAGTTGGATACAGGACTTTCTAAGTGACAGAAACCAAAAAGTCGTCGTTGATGGTGAAGAGTCAGATGAAGTTGATGTACTTTTCGGCATCCCACAAGGAACTGTTCTTGCACCACTGCTGTTCCTCATCTTCATCAATGACATCCACGATAACATCAAATCCAAGGCTAAGCTTGTTCGCCGATGACTGCCTCATGTACCACCCCATACAGACACCAGACGACCATATTACTCTGCAGGAAGACCTAAACCGCCTAGTTAAGTGGTTTAAAGACTAGCAGATGTCTTTTAACACACATAAATGCTACATAATGAGCTTTGCTAATATCAACAAGTGCATTAGCAACTACCTACACAAAATGGACGGAGTAACCCTAACCAAGAACAGAGCCAAGCCATATCTAGGGGTTCAGTTACAAAACAACCTTAACTGGTCCGATCATGTGAACCAGATCTCCATGAAGAGTAGCCGAGCTCTGGGGTTTATCTCCCGAAACCTGAAATCCTGCCCGAAGGTCATTAAAGGCAGAGCTTACACCACGATGGTTCGACCTATTCTTGAATACAGCTGCCCAGTCTGGAATCCCCATCAGGAAACACATTCAAACAAACTAGAGGCAGTCCAGAAAAGAGCAGCCCAATTTGTTCTGAACCGACCACACAGACGAAATGATCCTGGAACCAGGACTGCCAGTGTCTCAAACATGGTGAAGGAACTTGGATGGGACTCATTGAAAAAATTACATGAGCATCACTCCCTGGTGTTATTATACAAAGTCACAAACAGCCTGCTAGATGTGCCACATGAATTCCACCCTACTCGAGTATCCAGGAGAACCAGTACCAGGGATCACCAACATCGATACCTCCAGCCAAGAGCAAACAATATGGTGTACCAACATAGCTTCCTGCCATGAACAATAACAATGTGGAATAGCCTGCCACAGGAAGTTGCTCTTGCTCCTGACTTTGACACCTTCAAGGCAGGACTAGAATCCCACCGCCAGTAAACTGGCAGCACATCACTCTATACTATAATATATATGTACATAACCTGCAATATGATAACTGTATATACGACTCATTTTGGAAGACCAAGCTTGCTGATCTTCCCATGCCACCAACATATGATTTGTATCCTGAAGAGGACGTTTCAATTATTTTGTAGAAGTAGAAGTGTTTCTTTACCTCTACGAAAACTGGTTTTATTAGAATAGTATTATTAATTTTCAAATATTTTCCCGTTTAATGTGATATAGACAATAATGATACATCTACATTAAAATGTAATATTATTTTTATCAAATACCAGAATCCCCCACCACAATAATGCGAACTTTTTCCAAAGCAGCAGCAGCTGACATACTTCGTGTTGCTGCTGTTGTGTTGAGTAAAGCCCGTCCATCGGACCCCAGGCCCCTCAGACGAACCTCCTTCTGGAGTTGATTCCTAATCCTATATAATCAGTTTAAAGGCCCACCTTGACTATAAAAGGCACCAGATGGCGCTGGTGTCACATCTATCAGAATCTAAACACATTTTAGTTTTAAAATATGGTATAAACTCCTTACAGATTTCTTAGATATGTGCACCGTACATTCTTGATTGGCGTACCCACACGCAATAAAGAAAAATAGTCAACATTTAATAATGTTGAAATACTAAATGAAATTTTGGATGAAATACAAACAAATGAAAAAGAATCAGTCATCCCTCCAAGCAGATGTTCTCATTCTGAAAAATCAGACTGGCATTTCTGCCAACAGTGCAGGGGAACAGTTCACCCCATTAGCTATACCTGACAAAACCAGCTATGAAGATTTGCCCATATGGCATAGGCCCATAGGTCATGATCTGCATGTGCCTGCATCTAACATGCCCAACCATGTGCCTGTACATACTAAGATTAGGGAATCTAATGCACCCAAACCTATTATACAGCATGGAATCAGGTCCTACAGAGAAGTTCTCTCAAACTAAACTTGTCCTAATAGGCCTAACTCTGGGGATACACGTAGGCCTAATAGACAGAGAACCCAGCAGGATCAAGCAACTACAAAAAATTTCTTTGTAATTGGAAGTTCGACACTGAGGAAACTCAGTGGAAAATGCATGTCAAATGACTGTATCAACACAACAGTTCGAAGTTACAGTGTAGCATGTATAGATGGCATTATAAACTGAGTAACTCACTTCCTTAGCACAAATCACTTTGATGCTGTAGTCATACACGTCGGTAGTAATGATATATGTAGGCAACCCACCACTGATATGATATATGATTATGATGGTTTATTTGACCACATCAAGGCACTAGCACCTGGCATTACCATTAGCCTAGCAGCTCTCTTGCCACGACCCACCAGCATATATGACAATAGCAAAATTATGCAGTTCAATCACATGTTGCACTACCGTACCACATGGCATTCTGTAAATTTCATAGATCATACTAATCTCTTTGCCATCCAGATGGACGCATTATGCAAGAGCTTTTCCATGACCGCATATTCCGAAACTACGATGTTATGAGGTTATTGTCAAATAGCATTATGAGTTGCATAGAAAACATATTTGATTCAACCGTAGCTCAAAGCAAACCATCACAACTTAATAATTGTTTACCCAAAGCCCCCAGGACGAGTGCGTTTGTTCAACCATACTAAACATTAATCGCATAAACGCAACACAAACCAACACAACAGAGCGAAATCAAATAATAATGAATGTCAAAAGAACCAATTAAAATTATCCAATCGTTTTAAGATCCTTCCAGATTTATGCAACACTACAAATCCAGCCACTGATATGGATGCTGATGGAAATTGTAATGATAAACATAAAAACACAACAAATCAATCAAGATCAATAGCCAACAAAACAAAATCAAATAAAAGTAACAAATCACTAAATAAACACCGTCGCCAACTATATATTACTAATGTTTTAGAAAAAGATTTCAAAATTATATTTACAAATGCTGACACTTTGAATGCAGATAAAATAAATGAGCTTAAGCTACGGCTAGAACGTATGGACAGCAAATCAGCAATGTTAGCTATCTCCGAAGTCAAACCCAAGCAGTTCCGATACGAAAGAGTATTAGCTGAATATAACATTAACGGCTATGATACTTTACCTTTGAACATATCTAAAGGGACAGAAGGAAGGGGAATGATCATTTATATAAAATCATCATTGCCATACAAACTCATAGACACTGACTTTGAATTTTCCGAATTTATCAGCATTGGAATTGATTTGGGTGTTGGAAATAACCCGTTGTTCACATGCATTTATCGCAGCCCAAATTCAACATTAGAAAATGACAAAAATCTACAAATACTTTTAGGAGACTTAGTCAACAAGCCATTCTCCCACTGCATTATTGTTGGAGACTTCAACTTTCCATGCATCAATTGGGTCAATAACTCAACTACAAATGGGACAGGCCATACAGAATGTGAATTTATTGAGACTGTAAGAGATTACTTCTTGTACCAACATATTACAGAACCAACAAGACCAATGGGGCCAGATAGATCATCATGCATTGATCTACTATTTACAAACGAAGAGGGGATGGTAGATCAAATTGACATGGGCGCACCCCTTGGGAAAAACGAGTATGCACTAATAACCTTTAAGTTTAATGCTGAAGTGACAGGCTTACTAAAACCAAAAACAAGATATTTGTATGTGAAAGCCGATTATGAGAAAATGAAACAAATTTTTTATGTGGATTGGGATGAGATGTTGAAGGATAGGGAAGTAGCCGATCAGTGGCAAATTATTACATCAGAATTAAATTCGGCTATTCAGGAATGTGTACCACAAACATATATTAAGAGAGATTTTACAAACTTCAGCAAACACAAACGCCCATTCAGCCAGAAAATTGTGTCCAAGATTCACCGCAAGCATAGACTATGGGCAGAATATAAGCTAACAAGAAATGATACTGTGAGGATTAAATACAATAAAGTACGAAATCAAGTCCGTCAGGAAACTAGAAAAATTGTTAAGTTACAAGAGCAAAAAATTACAGAAAAAGTTAAAATAAACCCAAAGAAATTCTGGACATATGTTCAAACCAAGACCAAAACTAGCCTGTCTATACCAGACTTATATACTGATAGCAATAAGAAAAACATTACTACTTCTAACCGTGAAAAAGCAGATGCCCTAGCAAATTTCTTTTCATCTGTATTCGTCTGCGAACCTGACGATTTGCTACCAGAGCTTGAGAGACTATCTACCCCGCAGCAAAATATCTTACAAATAAAGCAAAATGATATCAAAAAGAGTTTAGATAAATTAAAAATATCAAAGTCACCAGGTCCTGATGGCATCCAATCGCGTATCCTAAAAGAACTTAGTAATACTTTAGCCCACCCGCTCAAAATATTATTTCAAAACTCATTGGACTCCAGTAGATTACCAGCACCATGGAAGCAGGCCAATATTACACCTATATTTAAAAAGGAAGACAGAAAAGTCACAAGCAATTATAGGCCAATAAGTCTGACAAGTGTTGTCTGCAAAGTACTTGAAGGTTTAATTAGAGACAGTATCATCCAGCATATGAAAACGAATGGCTTATTTAGTAAATGTCAATTTGGTTTCATCCCAGGTAGGTCCACCACACTGCAGTTATTGACGGTAGTGGATAAATGGTTACAAATATTGGATAGTGATGGTGGTATGGTGGACGTTGCATATTTTGATTTTTTAAAGGGATTTGACACGGTTCCCCATCGTAGACTTGTACATAAACTGAATCTATATAACATCAGCCTACAGATTATTAATTGGATAGAAAGCTTCTTGTCATAGCGTAGCCAGAGAGTAAACATTAGTGATGAACCCTCAAAATGGAAATCAGTATTTAGCGGGATACCACAGGGATCAGTTTTAGGACCAGTGTTGTTTGTTTTATATATAAATGACTTACCTAATGTGATAGCTAACAATAGTGAAATATGCCTGTATGCGGATGACACAAAACCTTTTCATGGCATAAAATCCAATGATGATGCTAACGAAATGCAACAAGATATATACTTGTTAAACGAATGGTCCAGTAAATGGTTACTCCAATTTAATGCTGATAAGTGTAAATCTATGCAAATTGGCAAAACCAATTTACAAAATCATAGCTATATGCTCGGTAAAGACGGGTCCCCTATTAATCCAACCGAGGATGAAAAGGTTATAGGAGTTATTATTGATGATAAAGTATGTTTCGAGAAGCACATAATAGATTAAGTTAATAAAGCCAACTCCGTTATGGGTGTAATGAGGCACACATTTGTATCTCTTGACACAAACATATTCAGAATCCTGTATACATCATTAGTGCGCCCACATCTGGAATTTGCTAATCAGGTTTGGAGCCCCTATCTCAAGAAACATATAGAGCTGTTAGAAAATGTTCAGCGAAGGGCGACAAAAAGTGTCTCAGGACTATCAAACCTAAATTATGAGACTAGACTCAGGGTCCTTACTATACCAACTCTTGCATACCGTTGAGTACGAGGAGACATTATTGAAGCTTATAAAATTATAACAAAAAAATATGAATTTCGATCAGACTCAAGAACCAGGGGACACAGGCTAAAACTATACAAATCCAGATCACGTTTAAACATACAAAAATACTCCTTTAAACATAGAATCGTGGACTTATGGAACAGTCTTCCGAACCATGTTATAGAAGCAACAACCATGATATCATTTGAAACAAAATTAGATAAACTATGGGATAACCAACCCGTATACTATAACTATCTAGCTGGCAATATAAATCCCATGTTTTATTACCGAATTGAAAAAGGAAATTAGGAAGCTCTCAATACAGGCTTTTAGCCTTCTCACAGAAATAGAATATGATTGATTGATTGAACTGGCACTGTCATCTCGAAGAAATTGTTGGAAAATATTCATTTAAATGAGAATTAGCTCAAATAAACATGAGAGCTGAATAAAATTTGAATTTAGTGGGCGGAGCTAAAGCTGTGACATCATATTGTGGGAAAATGTGCTCTGAATGATTTACGAGTGTAAACAGCTGATAGCAGACACGTGTATTATCCCACATCATATGTGGAGAGAGAACGTGCAGTAATAAATAAATAAACACATTACCTTGATAAGAAATGGGGTCTTATTGCCGCCTATGACTGCAAATAAGGGTGGTGTAAGTTGTTAGGCAGCAACAGCCATCAACAACTGTGTTTGTAAACTGTATATTTTTCCTTTCTAATAATGGCTTTGTAACAATTAATCGTTTGACATCAGTGTGAAATGTGCTACAGAAAACTGTTGCTGCATTTGACAGTAACAGATATCGCCATTACCATTTTTAAAATGAGCACATTAAAAATACTACATGCACCGCTATCTAATAAAACTTGCGAATACTGCAATACTGAGCTAAATATATTGCTAGATAAATTGGTTTAATAGTTTAACTGCTGAATTCCTGTAGGCTACATTTTCCACAGGGTTTAACTCTGGATATATGCTGAATATTTTGGAGATAATTTGACTAACATAGCCACCAACAACTTTCAGTCAAGTTGTTTTCAAAATATTCAGCAGTTATTGTCAGTTGAAATTATTGTCTGATAGCTTGCAGCAGTCAGACAGTTAGTGATGAATTAATAAATTTGAAAGAGTATGTAAATATAGTACACAAGTGTATAATGCTACTATGCATAGGGTTGACTGTCCTACTCTAAAGTAAACCAGTCATCTAGGTATATAGGCTGTGTACAGTGGCCAGGTGCTGAGCTGTCAAATGGTAGGCTAATTTGCTGCTTATCATGCATGCGCCATATGCATCATCATAGAAGCTCCGCCTCATAGGGTCTTAATTTCATCTCAACTCAGGGAGTGAGACTTGCAGCTTTAATAGATTTCGAGATCTCTATAGCAGCATACACGTCATAGCAAAATAGTCATTCTTACATGTATCTAAAATGTGCAGCGAAAAATAGAAACAAATTGTTTGTGTAAATGTTTATCAGAGCACCATTAAATCATCATCATCATCATCATCATCATCATCATCATCATTTTACAAGGCATAATAAAGCCATTGACTTGTTATTTCCTCAGTGTTTTTGTTGTAGTATGGCTTGCTCAGTCCAATTCAAAAGTTCTTTCTTTGATGTCTAGTTTGTTCTTGAATGATTTGACTGTTGTTAATTAATTCAATCTGCTCGAAACCGTTAGATTTAAGAGTTTAACCCTTAGCACTCCGATGTCGCTATTCTATCTTTTGTTGTGTACATAAAAAGCAACTGGTTCACACTTTTCAACAGTTTGGTTGATGATGTTGCTACGACAGCAACATCCTCCGCCAATCTTTTAATTTAATAGTGGCAAGGATTAACATTGAGTTGTGGAAATGCTGTGGTTCAGATGTCTGTTCCCCACGTGAGCTGCGATATGCCACCTATGCTCATGGTTATACTGGGCTGCGTCTGGCATTTGGTTGCTTGTTGTTGACTTGCGGAGGCCGTAGTTGGTCTTATTTCTGTTGTTTTCATTTTCTGTGTTTGTCATTATCCGAATCTCCTTCTCTATGCTAGTGTCTCTTCATGCTACCACAAAATTGCGGATGTGGAAAGCAGACACCTATCTACTGATAACTGAAATCGCTACCGAGCATATTCTTGTCTATACACAGGCTATTCCAAGATCAGTCCACTGTATTTGAAGAATTCCAGTATGACCTTGTGGTATACGTATGGCATGTTCAGTTGAATTCAAATGTTATTTCTTTGAAGTAGATATCTAGTTTGATCTTAAATAATTCAACTGTTGTTGCTAGAAAACAAGATGACTATGGACTCTATTGCAAGTTGCGCAATGAAGCAAGGAGAGTCATTAGACAAGCCATGAAAGAATTTGAAAGAAAGCTCGCCCATGAAACCATAAACAACCCCAAAGCTTTTCATAGTTATGTAAAAAGTAAGTTAAAGACCCAAAGCACTATGTCAGATCTAGAAGATAATGGAACTACTGCCACCTCTGACCAAGCTAAGGCAGAACTCCTTAACAAATCCTTCGTCAGTGTGTTCACCCAAGAGGCTATATCAAACATCCCAAATTGCATCACCCGCAAAACATTCATGCCACTTCACCATCTATCCATCTCAGTCGAAAACATGCAGATGAGGCTTGAAAAATTAAATGTAAACAAGTCAGCTGGTCCAGACGGGATTCACCCGAGATTGTTAAAAGAGCTTAGTAAATCAATAACACAACCTCTACACCAAATATTCTTAAAGTCTGTAGATGAGGGTAACATCCCAACCTCATGGTGACTCAGTCATGCGACCCCAATTTTCAAGAAGGGCAACAAACAACTGGCCTCAAACTATAGACCAATAAGTCTTACATCTATATGTTGTAAAATTATGGAAAGCATTGTCAGAGACCATATCGTTGCGCACATGAAGGACTCTGCTCAGCTGAGCAACATGGCTTTATGGAAGGTCGTTCCTTTACTACCCAACTGAAATGGGAGTGTGGACTGACCTCATTGACCAACAGCAGCCCGTCGATTGTATACATTTTGATTTCCAGAAGGCTTTTGACACAATACTCCATAAGCGCCTACTCACTAAGTTGAACAGTTATGGCATATGTGGCAATGTAGCATCATGGATTCAAGCCTTCCTTAGAAAGTGTAGACAAAGAGTTAATGTCAGTGGAGCTTACTCACCGTGGGCTGAAGTCACCAGCGGAGTCTCCTAAGGTAGTGTCCTTGGACCAATTTTATTTCTCGTCTACATCAACGACTTACCAGACGTAGTATCTAGTTACATCAAATTATTCGCTGATGACACTAAGCTTTATCGAGCTATATCATCGATCACTGATTGTACCAAGATCCAGACTGACATTAATGAGATGGAGCAGTGGTCCAGAGACTGGTTACTGAAAATTCACCCACAAAAGTGTAAAGTGTTAAGACTTGGCAAGGAACATCCAGAATACACATATACAATGGCATCTTCAGATGGGGCTGTAGTAGAGCTTGAGGAATCACCACTTGAGAATGATTTAGGTGTTGACATAGACATAGAGCTGAAATTTCATGAACAAGTATTAAAGGCAGTCAACAAGGCAAACCAGGTGGTAGGATTAATTCGACGAACTTTCCATTACCTTGATAATGAAATATTCTGTCTATTGTATAAATCTAGGGTATGACCCCTGCTAGAGTAGGCAAATTCTGATTGGTGTCCTCGTTACGTCAATGACTGCAACCAAATTGAAAAGGTCCAACGGCGAGCCACTAAAATGCTATCTAGCATGAGCAATTTATCCTACACAGAAATGCTGCACATTTTCAAGCTGCCTTCATTAGCCTATCGGAGACGCCATGGTGATATGACTGAAACCTATAAATATCTACATGGTAAATATAAAACCCCTCCTCCAGGCCTCAAATTAGATACCTCTCAAGCAACACATGGGCACAGTCTCAAATTAATAAAGCGCCGCTGTAACTCATCCCTTCGCATTCACTTCTTCTGTAACAGTGGTTAACTATTGGAATGCACTTGCGCAAGACGTAGTTCAAGCACCGTCCTTGAACTGCCTCAAAAATCGTCTTGGCAAGCTCTGGTCATGCCATTTACACATGATTGCTTTTGTGGACTACCACTGTACATATGATACTTCGGCAGTCGACAGGGATTCACACTAACATATTGTAAATATAGGATTGTCTTGTGGGAAGTCATGACCCTGCGGGATGTCTTATAATTCACGTAAGACCCAAAAGAAATTATGTTTTGAAAACACCAGGTGAGCTTAAAGTCCAGGTGAGCTAAAGATGGATGCCGTAGCATTGCATCAATGTTAATTATAACATACAATTCGAAACGGGAAAGTTATGATGATAAAGTGTACCGTGGCTGAGTCGAGCACCTGTTATTTATAAATATGTGTCAATCATTGGGACGGTGGAAAGTCGAGCCAGCCAGGTCAGCTCTTTGTATGTAATAGAAGTGCACTAATGCTAAATCGATAGGATGCTGCTTATAGCATTACATAACCAGCAGATGAGATTAATATGATAATGTTAGAAATGGATGAATTAATTGGAAATGATTCTATGGTTCTGAGTTGATGTGTATTTGAAAAGGGTTTTGATAAAAGTTGTTGTTGCTTAGCCAGCATTCACTTTTATGATATTCAGCAGTGTTGGTAATCATAGTTTTGGAAATAATCAACGTTTAGTGGCAAGTGTTGGGATCATGAATTATGAGAATAAATTGAACGTGACTGACTGACATAATTGATGACATAAGCACTTTAGTATTTAACCGTGGGCTAGATCACCACAATCTGGTATTGAATCATCCAGCACGTGTGCCTAGCACCCTATGATTCATGAGACTTCTCCATTAGTACGCAATGGACAGGAAATGGAAATTATAGTGTCCTTTAGGAATTCATAACAGAATCGAAATTTTTTGATGAACTATATGCCACTCATTTTATGGTATGCAACAACAACACATACCATACTGTTGTTAGTTAGCTGACAGATCACATCAAACCAGAACTGGTCCCCACCGCTTTATCTATGTGAGGCGCAGTCTTCATGGAAGAATTGGGCAGAGTATGATTGGTTAGAATGACATCATAACCAATCGAGATCGATCAGACTCTGCAGTAAAGAATTATAAAGAATAAATTTGTGCCCCAGGCAAGTGAGGGAGGAATCACTGATTGGCTGAATGGACCAATCAGTTATTAGGTTAGAACTTCTAGGAAGAAATAAGCATAAGCAGAGGTTGATTGGTGACTTTAATGTTCTGCCAATCAAAGTGTGTTTATTGGATACCTAGAAGAGTTGTAGGAATAGATTGGATTAGATTTTGAGAGAAGGTGTATATTTCTGCGAAATGCAGAGAGTCCAAATTGGAGCTATAAAAGAAGGTACTTCTCTCAGAATAAATCAATCAACCACCATCTCTGATTCACTAAGCATCTCGCCTGCTTAGTCCGTGAAGCTGTCTGTGGCTCTTACGCCTAACGTAGCTTTGATAGGTTAGATTAGGACTTAGGATAATTTAGCTGTTAGTTTTGTACAACGAATTTGTACTAAGTGTTTATTTGTGAGCGATCTTGCTCTAGACTTCAAACTTATTATATTTCTGTAAATAAAGTTTTCATCTTACGTATATGTAAGACAAGTCGTTTGTTAAGTTTGATTAGGAACCTAGCTGAGCTGGGAGCAACACCCAGTCCTTACCAGGATCTTAGCAAGTCAGATAGGCCCAGCAGTCAGAAATCAAATATCGTCAATTCACCATCTGTCAGACGAGGCAAGCCGACTGCGGTTTACTCCTTCATCACCACTGGCAACGTTGTCACAGCAACACCCAAAAGTTTCCGACAGTGAAGCGGGAGACATCTTTATCGACGTCATAGATCTTAGTAAGAGTATCTGATCCCTGAGGACATGTCCCCAAATCTTCAATATGAAACCAAATCCCATTGCATTTATACATTTAGCTGATCACGAGAAATCTGGTGGGGGATTGCCCCCATCAGATTCATTGTCATCTTCTGAGGCATACTAACACATGAAACCAAATTCCATTGTACTTATACATTCAGCTGATCACGGGAAACCTGGTGGGGATGGCCCCATCAGATATCATCAGCGTCCTTCGGAGGCATACCTGATCTATGGTAACTGGTAGGGAAAACCCCGCCAGCCCATTATCACATCACAACACCAACTCCACGCACACCAAAAGTTTACCCTGACATTTGTTCACACAACTAAATCCACCGTCCTGATCAAGTAGACCACACAATATGTAGCCGACATAGCTTTATCCCACGAGTTCACCATTATTAACCCGAGTTCACCATCTTGACAAACATTTGTAGATGAGCATATACGAAGTCTCTGAAATTGTATGTTAGTAGCTAGGAAAATCTGCTGGATAAAGCTCCTTTGGATCCGGTATGTAGTCTCTCAGGAATACAGTCATGTATACGAAATTGGCAGGGGATGTCCTGCGAGTTAACTACTCTGTAGGATCATGTGATCTGCTTGTCCATAATCAATTAGGCAGGAAATCCCATGTTGGTGTTTACTATTGTGTAAGATCATGCTATCACTGTCTTTGCACCCTGCTGGTCATTATGCAAATCTGGTGGGTATGGCCTCATTGGATTTATTATACTCAGCATAATAACCCTCACCAGTATCAGGAAGTTTTTCAGTACACAGTAACATGTATAGTTTATTTTGTATTAGTTATTAAGCACAAGTGGGCATGTAGCTCCTAGGCACTGTGTAAATGTCTGGTAAAAGTGTAAATGTGTACATAGAATTTGCCATTTGTTCAAGAAAAACGTGTCCCCTGTCTACACGATGCCAACTGTAGCTGCCCTGATTTGTAGCCTATGTAAGTAAATGGATCTTGTCATTAAGTTCATGCAGGACTCAGATAGGTTCTTAGGAACATAGCTGATCTCGTACAAAGCAGCAGGGATTGCCCTGTTAGCTTGTCATTATTTCACAGTATAGCAAGTGGATCATCCGCCTGTATTTATAAATCTGAGTTCACTGTCATATAGCGCAGTTCGCCGCCTGGCTAATTATTGTAGCTGAGCATACTCGATGCCTGTGTAATCACATAGGCAAATCTGTTGCAAAATTCTCCTTCGGATCCTGTATTTAAATCCATATTGTACAGCTTTTTATACGATACTGGCAGGGATTGCCTGTCAGTATCTAGTATAATGTATAGCTGATTTTGCTCCTATAACTGTAGTACAGATGGATGTGTTGGCTTTTCATGTGCCTCATACTATCTAGAACTAGCGTAAATGTGTATATATGTAGTGACAGCTGATGTTATATCTGTGTACATGTTGTTAACAATTGTCCATAGCTTCCCTGTTATTCCCTGGTTATATATCGTATATATATACGATATATAACCTGGGAATAACAGGGAAGCTATGGACAATTGTTAACAACATGTACACAGATATAACATCAGCTGTCAATACATATATACACATTTACCAATCCATTTGACAGCTGATGTTATATCTGTGTACATGTTGTTTACAATTGTCCATAGCTTCCCTGTTATTCCCTGGTTATATATCGATATATAACCAGGGAATAACAGGGAAGCTATGGACAATTGTTAACAACATGTACACAGATATAACATCAGCTGTCAAATGGATTGGTAAATGTGTATATATGTATTGGAGTGGTAACATTTCCAAAACAATCACTGTGAGCCAACGAATCAGACAGGGCGGTGAATCATCCGCTGATCTATTTAACAGCTGCAGTAATCCATTACTAAGAAAATTTGAAGACCATCTAGCCGGATTCAGAATTGGAAATATTTCAGCATGTGCTGTCATGTGTGCAGATGATCTTGCTCTGGCGGTTACCACTCCAACTTCAATACAACTTCTTACCAATGAAGCACAGATGGACGCAGCTAATGAATTCTACCTCTTCAGCAGTACTAAAACAAAACACATGGCAATGAGAAGTACAAAATCAGCATCCCTATTGCTCAATGGTCAACAGCTCGGTAACACAAAGGAAGAGACACATCTCGGAGTAGTTAGAACATCAGATGCCAGTAACAAGCGCACAATGGAGGCTAAAATTGGATCCTCAAGAAAGGCAGCATATTCACTTATGGGAGCAGGCCTACATGGATTAAATGGTTTGAACCCATTAACCTCAAAACAGCTCTATGACATCTATGTGACCCCCATTCTTCTACATGGTCTTGAGGGACTTATGCTCACTCAGACTGAACTTGAAAAGCTAGAGAATTTCTATCGGTCACAACTGAAAGCAATTCAGCATCTGTCAGTTTCAACTGCAAATACAGCTGTCTACATACTCTTAGGAACCCTACCACTTGAGGGAGAGCTGCACAAAAGAATACTAAACTTCTTCATACAAATGCTACATCATCAAAATTCTGTTGAAAGAGAGGTTCTAGAAAGGCAACTGGCTGTGAAACTACCATCATCCAATAGCTGAACTGTAAAGCTAAATAAAATCACTCAGCAGGATGAACAACCTTCCGCATACTCCCTTCTAGCAAACACCCCTACTACGGCAACATGGAATAGGACAGTCACGTCAAATGTAAACAACTGCTGGGAAAACAAACTAAAGGACGAAGCTGCAAATAAAAGCGCTCTACAGTACTTGAACGTGGATACCTATAAGATCGGTGTACCACACATAGCATGGAGAAGCTGCGAGACAGATAAAACCTCAGTCTATAAAGTTACAGTGAAAGTAAAACTACTCGTGCAGAGATACCATCTCGTAGGAGACCCAACCAGGAGGAGCAGTAAAATGTCAGCTATGCAGCCATCACAGAGCAGATCTGAAGCACTTCCTTATCGACTACCAAGAGCCAGAGCATGTCATACAGCCATATCTCATAAAAATATGAAAACTACTAAAGCGACTCAACATCAGCATGAATAGTAAGCACTATATGCAGGCTATTCTAGATGCTAGCAAGCTATCAGACACCAATCTAGAAACAATCGAAAAATTATCAAGAGAACTCTGCTACAGTCTACACTTAAAACGTTCATCACTTATGAGCACATCATCCGTTGGAACTCTGTTAACCCATTAAAATCAGTCTAAAAAACTCTACTGAACTGCACATTTAAAGTCACAACACATTGTAAATATGGGATTGTCTTGTGGGAAGTCATGACCCTGCAGGATGTCTTATAATTCACCTAAGACCCAAAAGAAATTATGTTTTGAAAATACCAGGTGAGCTAAATGTCCAGGTGAGCTAAAGATGGATGCCGTAGGTTTGCATCGATGTTAATTGTATCATACAATTCAGTTAGGGGAAAGTTCAGATGACTAAGTGTACCGTGGCTATGGCGACCACTTGTTATTTATAAATATGTGTCAATCATTGGGACGGTGGATAGTCGAGCTAGCCAGATCATCTCTTTGTATGTAATAGAAGTGCACTAATGTTAAATGAATAGGATGCTGTTTATGGCGTTACATAACCAGCAGATGAGATTAATATAATAATGTTGGAAATGGATGAATTAATTGGAAAAGATTATATGGTTCTGGGTTGATGTGTATTTAAAAATAGTTTAGATAAAAGCTGTTGCTGCTTAGCCAGCATTCACTTTTATGATATTCAGCAGTTGTTGATAATAATCGTAGTTTTGGAAATAATCAATGTTTAGTGGCAAGTGTTGGGATCATGAATTATGAGAATAAATTGAACGTGACTGACTGACATAATTGATGACGTAGGCACTCTAGTATTTCACCGTGAGCTAGAACACCACCACCTGGTAATGAATCATCCAGCACGTGTGCCTAGCACCCTAGTATTCTCGAGACTTCTCCATTAGTACGCAATGGACAGGACATGGACATTGTAGCGTCCTTTAGGAATTCATAACAGAATCGAAATTTATTGATAAACTATATGCCAGTCATTTGATGGCATGCAACAACAACACATTCTGTAATGTTGTTAGTTAGCTGACAGATTGCATCAAACAAAGAACCCAGCCCCACTGCTTTGTCTATTTGAGGTGCAATCTTCATGGAGGAATTGGGCAGAGTATGATTGGTCAGAATGACGTCATAACCAACCAGGATCGATTGGACTCTGCAGTAAAGAATTATAAAGAATAGATTTGTGCGCCAGGCAAAATGAGGGAGGAATTGCTGATTGGCTGAAGTGACCAATCAGTTATCAGGTTAGAACTTCTAGGAAGAAATAAGCAGAGGTTGATTGGTGGACGGATTGTTCACCCAGTCAAAGTGTGCTTATGGAGCACCTGGAAGAGTTGTAGGAATAGAATGGAATAGGTTCTGAGAGGAGCTATACATGTCTGCGAAATGTATAGAGGCATGAATTCAGACTATAAAAGAGGCACTTCTCTCTGGATAATTTAATCAACCACCATCTGTGATTCACTGAGCATCTCGTGCTTGTTCAGTTCGAAAAGCTGTGGCTCTTGTGCCTAACGTAGCTTTGTTAAGTTAGAGTAGATTTGGACTTAGGATAATTTAGCTATTTAATTTTGTACAACAAATTGTACTAAGTGTTTATTTGTGAGCGATTTTGCTCTAGACTTCAAAACTTATTATATTCTGTAAACAAAGTTTTCATCTTACGTATATGTAAGACGGTTGTTTGTTAGTTTGATTAAGTAGGAATCTACTTGAACTGGGAGCAACACCCAGTCCTTACCAGGATCTTAGCAAGTCAGATTAGGCCCAGCAGTCAAAGATAAATATTGTCTATCTCACCATCTGTCAGACGAGGCGAGCCGACTGCAGTTACTCCTGCATCACTACCGGCGACGTTGTCACAGCAACATGTTCAGGTTTCCGGTAGTGAAGCGGACGACATCATCGTTGACATAGATCTTAGTAAGAAGAAGAGTTCCCGACGACCCTTGAAAAGAATCTCAAAATCTTCACCATGATAAATCCTGCCGTTTGAACATTGACATTCGACGAAAATTCAATAGTCAATTTCTTGTGTATAGATATATATACCTAGTGTGATGTGTACATTTAGTCTGATCTGTACAGTCAAAGTTATAATATAATAGGAACTACTCGGTCACGGAGGTTCGCCTAAAGGATTCTGAAGCCCTGTATCATATTCGAGAGGCGGTACCTACACAACAAGAAGAAGAAGAAGAACCAAAATGTCAGCGCCCATAGTGAAATATTCGTTTGAACTGTTTGATGTATGATGAAAATATATATATATATTTAACTAAATTCATTATCACGGATTATCACGGCAAATATTGTTGCGCCTTATGAATGTCATATTTAGTTTCAAATTATTATTTTGCATTAGATACCAGTTTTCGCCAAAACTTTTTTCAGACTCGTGGTTACTTCATAATATGAAAATAAGCGTTGCCTATTCGGTCTCCAGTGGAGCTGGGCGGTATTGATGTTTACGACGGTATCGGTACCATGAAAAAATACTGCGGTACCACTAGGGTTGCACGATTATTAACTTTTCATAATCGCGATCATTTAAGAAAAATAATCGCGATCATACGATTAATCATAAACTATGTTGACTACGTCAATGCTGCTTAGAGAACGTTATTATGCTACTGCAGATTGTGAGATTATGGGTTAGGCACATGGGTATACATACATGGACAGAATACGCCAGTTGCTGATTGCAAACAAAGGAATGTATCAAGATTTTTCTAGACGGAAAACGGAAGGTACCGTATTTCGTTTAATTGTAGCCTATGCTCTAATAGAAGTCCACCCTATAACTTTGACATATGAGCTCCAATGATTTCTTAGCAGTTTCAAAATGGCAAAACTCTGTATTAGAAGCCCACCCCCTAACTCAGCAGATAATTTGTAAGAATAGCGTTTATAATAATAACAATCGTGTCACAGGGTGTGTCTACTTCAGACCGATCTCTGTCCTGATACATTTCCGGCCCCTCTAGAAGTCAATACAGGCCTCGGATTTGTAAATCTCGACCACCTATTAAATTAATAGTAGGTCTGAGGTCACGTATGTTCAAGATATAGTAAATTTTATTCCACACTTTTGTAGTTAAAATGCGCTTAAAACAGTCTTGTCGTGATTAAATAGCTTCCTTATAAATATATTTTAAGACCAAATTTATGTACCAAACAAGTACGGGATAAAATGTGCATCAATTTTGTAACGACGATCAACAGTAAATGATCCAAATTGAATTATTACGAACGACAATATAGCCGGCTTCTTAAGTTGGCGAGCCAGTGGCTCTTTTGAGATGGGAGGCTGCGTGTTCTCGCGAGATATACGCTAACGGGAGTTTATCAAACGGGTACCCGTTATTCAGATCAGTGTAATACTCAGTTCCTATCGCGCAATGATAAAATAAAGAAATTCCCGAGTTCCGAGTCCCCGATTCCAGAATATTTTTATCCGAGTACTCGCTCTAAAATAAACTCTTCAATTGGAGGCGAATCACGTGATTTGTATTTTTTTTCTTAACGCCATTTTATATCAAATTGTGGATTAATTTTGATGTATAAACGACCTTTATTAAAGGATACGCAATATTTAGGCGCTCAAATCAAATAATTTCACTTCCCCGGTGATGTTTTGAGGTATACATTAAACATAGGCATAGGCGGTGAGAATTTTTAAGTGAGAAAATGCGTTGAATTTCCGTGGTATCAATTCTAGGACTTTTTGGGGAAAACCGTTAACGCATAGCTATTCAGAGAATGGGGAACGCAGGATAAGCGTGTGTGATTACAACAACAATGACAAATAGCGACATAGTGAACAATCTTTATTCATCTAAAACTAATCATGAGTCAATACAAACAAATCAGTTATTTATTTAGTTTATTTAATCATTCACACATTCGGCTGATAGCCGGATATTTGTTTCCATGCTTGGTAACGCGAGCAGAGTTTCACAAGCGTAAACGTGTCTTGACAAAAATTTCAACATGGCGATTATACGATTATTTCATTTTATAATCGTTCACGATCATTTTGAATTATATAATCGCGATTAATCGAAAAACCATGCAACCCAAGGTACCACAGTATACCGTCATCTGAGCTTGAGGCATGCCACGAAATTAGAACAATTTCCATTTCCTTTTCACTTCCATCTCCAATCAACGGTAAGTATAGGTAAAATAAATAAATCAGCTTCCTGATGTAGAGAAGAAAAACATGGCTATTGCGACTGTTTGGTTTCACGATTTTATTAGGTCACTATTTTTATTGACGTAATATCATTCACGGGAATATCGGTCAAAGGGTGTGGTCGACTCGCTAACTATAACCCGCTGTTTGAGACATTGGGGTGCACTATTTGCAATCTCGATTGTTCTTGCTATTAATGCGTGCGACCAGCAAACGGTAAATTTTATTTTGGCAGTCGAGCGCTTTGATAAACAGAGTCCAGACAAAATCTGTGAGTATTTAAACGGGGCGAGTGTTGTACTCTTATTTCTGTTGGAATCGTATATTCTGTTACTCGCGAAAACAGGCCTATACACATACATATAACACGACATTGAAAATAGCCGATTCCAAAACTTCTGATAATTACCAAGTACCCGATGTGCAGACTCGTTACTCGCCATGCTTCACGTGAACAATGCGTGTAAAAAGATATTTCCGCGAACTTCCGACATGTAGCAAGTTGAAAAAAAAAATGAATTGCAAAAACTAAAACACTATAATTTTTAGGTGTCGTTACTTAAACTGGATTTAATCCTTAAAGAAATTTCTTAAAACAAGCCAGAAAAATAAAAAATAACGACTTCAACGCTGCTCGTTGTTAAAAAATTAGCACGTGATCAAAACGGCGCGAGCAAATAATACGTTTTAGTAAATTTTCATTGATAAATTCAGCATAGTAATGTATTTTCCCACGGTCTAGTTCATGAACAACCAATCAGATACATCTTTGCGAGATCGCTGTTGTGTTTGAATAGCACGCAGTTTGTATGGTATTTTGTTATTCTAGCGTGTTTGTTTGGTGACAAAATGCTTGGAGTAATAGATTACAAATAATAGAAACAGGAATAGGGAATATATTATAGTGTAATTACTACCGGCGGACGTCCAGAGAAT
The DNA here is from genome assembly GCA_034401795.1 of Chaetoderma sp. LZ-2023a. Taxonomy (NCBI): domain Eukaryota; kingdom Metazoa; phylum Mollusca; class Caudofoveata; order Chaetodermatida; family Chaetodermatidae; genus Chaetoderma; species Chaetoderma sp. LZ-2023a. The sequence continues at coordinate 4,626,646 of CM067374.1, forward strand.
GAGTAGATGTTTTAAATAAAGCAATTTTACCGTGAGACTTTCAAGACATACGTTTGACATACAATTCTGCCTGTCATTATTTTGTAATTGACGTCTTGATGTTTGTTTTTACAACGACCCTTTCACCTCAACTCGGCTAATAGTTAGGGATGCCTGTATTTTTAGCACTATTAGGACCTATTTACCCTTGGTCAAGTCAGATTTTATGAATATATTTCTCAAATATTACTCAAACATTATGGACGGTATTCACGGTATTTGAAATGTCAACGGTCACAGTATTGGTTCGCGGTCCTCACGGTACTACCGTCAGACCGCCCAGCTCTAGTCTCAAGCCAACATCCCACAATGCATTGCACTTACTACTGTTTAACGTTAAAATGGAACCTGTGCCAGGAACAGTGCTCCGGTTAACGTTAAACTGTAGTAAGGGCAATGAATTGTGGGATGTTGGCTAAAGACTGATTAAGCGAACACCAACATTATTGGCCAGGGGTCAAAATGTTCACTCTTCGAAAGTGGTAACTTGCATTTATTTCTGTTATTTAATTTTACCGCTTTCTTTGTATGGTGAAAAAAGCATCATAGAAGTATTGCTGTACTTAATATGAAAATAGACATTGCCTATAAGGGGAACGCAGACACAATTTATTGCTTAAATAAACAGGATGAATTTGTATATGGTCGAAATGTCCTACATACGTACAGGCCCATGTATAGTACATTTGAAGCTATTTTTTGCCATGCTTGGAAAGCATTCTGGTAAATCCAGTTCACGATATTCACAACAATGCGTATGCCCATTGTCAGTGATATCCGCCAGCATTGGTGCATCTTTTACCTCCGGGGCCTACACCATTAATAGTTGCACCAGTCCAATGATGTTATAAAATTTGTACCGACGTATCGTGGTGCTCTTTGCTATTTGGGGAAATACAAACAAGTTCACAGTAACTATGACTTCATAATGAAATGTCATCCGCTAGAATTTTTAAATCACATTTATCCGGACATAAGCTACAAAAAACGGGAATTAATGCATGTCTGCGAGTAAATACATGAATGTACATTCCATCCGGGTGCGAATCACGTGGTACCCGGCCTTAAATTTCCTGCTATCGGTGCTAAATACATATCACATTGACAACAACGACTTGCCATGGCCATAAGTGTTAAAAATAATACGTGACAGTCAACCAAACATCATATTGCATTTATAGACACATAAATAGGAATACATAAAGCTTTTATCTGGTCTGCATTAGACTATTTAATCGTTTTACATTCTATATTAAATGTACGCTATTTCGTGATATCAATATCACACAAATTTTGGACATTGAAAATGCGCAGTAGGTTGCCCTAAAACAACTATGGGAACATATGTATAATGAAGAACCATATCCCATAATGCAACGGGGGCCCATGAAGAAACCACAAAAGCTATATCATAAGCCGAAACCAGAACTAACAAAAAGCTTGTGATCAGAAATGAAGCTTTCTCAGTCGCATTGTATATGTATTTTAGCCTGGTTCCCTGTCCAGGCCTGGGGTCAGTTACATTTAAATGTAACTAGTTACAGTTACATTACACTATATCAGTTACAGTTACATTTGTTGAGCAATGTAACTGGTGGCATTTCAGTTACTTTGCATAATGTAACTAAAGTTACATTTCAGTTACATCAGTTACTTTGACTGATAATTATTATGAAGGACTATGTGAACATCAATGTCATCGTAAAAAATGTAATGTAGTCAATCAAATTAAGATATATAGTAGAAACAAAATACCACTATAACCACTGATATAATATACTGACAAAACTGAATCCATTTCACATATAAGATATAAAACCTGTTGAAAATTCTTTAATAAATTTGATTGAATTTTTGTTGCCATATGCAATAACAAATTTGAATCAACTTGTTTCCAAAATAATAAGACATTAGTTTATTTCCACAGCCTTCATAGATGTACATATATATTTCTTCCTCTAACCCTTTCAACCCAGACATGCCATATAACAAACATTAATCTTATTGTAAGAAATAATTGGCTGAATGTTTTGAAACTAATTTGACTGAAAGCTTTGCTACCATATGTATCAACATTTTTCACAGAAATTAGTTTCAAAGTGTTCAACAGATTTCGTTAGAGCATTGACTTTCTATGATAAGATAATCTACCATGGGCCAATATAACAGTTTCCAGTGAAATTAGCTTCCAAAAGTCAATCAGCTTTGATGTTTGCTTAATTTCAAATAGGAATTTAAATATTTAGAAAAAATTTATTGCTTTCATTAGTTGCAATGGCAAATTCATTCTGATGAGATAACCTGCTGAGTACTTTATATTTACTAAATTTGTAATTTTACTTTTAAAAGCTGTTGCTTCATATGGCAATACAATTTTTTTTCAGTTCAGATTAGTTTCAAAATGTTCAACAGCTTTCCAGTACACTAGTTTAATTCCACAGCCTTTATAAATTTTGTCTGCTATACCAAATTGTTTGATGGCTTGACTTTTATCAATAGCATTGTCCTTTTATCTTTATCACCACACCTATGTGAATTGAATTTAGCTGGAGTATAATTGCTGAGCATGATGTCCTACACTGGCTTAATCAACAGGATATAAAGAAAAGAACAGGACATGCTGTTAACACACACTGTGGCAGATTTTAACTTTCTTTACAATTCAACATTTGCTGTTTTTAATCCTTTTAACAAGTTAAAACTAAAGCTGGACAAAACAGCTTTTGCAGCGATTTTGAGTAATCTCCATTTCCAGACAAATATAAGATATTTTTGAAAATTTACCACTGGAATGACTGGTTCAATAACCAAGCCAATCATTTCAGTGGCAAATTTTCTAAAATAAACTCATGGCCTGCAAATGGACATTTTGTATGAGAAAAGAAAGATGTTTTCTCAACAAATTTAAGCGTTAACCAGTAACAGTTAATTCTATAATTATTTAGTAAATAACCTGTTTCTAAGCCACAGTGTAGATTAATGTAAAAGCTGTATAAGAGTTGAATAAAAGTTGTTGCTGCCTGATGTAGCACTAACATTCAGATTATCATTGCTGAAATGTCACATATACTAATATAAAGTGGCTTAACCATTTAATGGTCACGATTGGTCACAAAATCTATTGTGTAGGCTACACGATTCATATTTGAAAATTCACCACTGGAATGACTGCCCCAGTAATCAAGCCAGTCATTCCAATGGCAAATTTCTAAAATAAATATCCATGACGCTTGGAAATAAAGTTGTTGTCCTTGACATCAGCATCTTCCAGTAAAATTTTCTTCAATATATTCAACAGCTTACCTGAATGATTACATTGAAATTCATATTGGTGTGTCATATCTATACCACCAGCTATGCAGCAAATTAAGTAATAAATTTGGTAAAAAGGTTTGAAATGTAACTGAAAAGTAACTGAAATTTCAGTTACTTTTGCAATGTAACTGGTTACATTTCAGTTACTGTAACTAAAAAAAAAATTTCAGTTACAAGTTACGTCAGTTACACGAAAAATGTAACTAAGTTACAGTCAGTTACAAATTACAGTTACCCCAGCCCTGTCCCTGTCTCATTTTCTGTTAATTTTTCCCTCATAACACCTACATGTACGTACATGTTATCTATATACGCTCACTTCGTTCGCTATTAAAATGTTGTAGACACTGAAAACATTATATATAATTTTATATATAGTGTTTTAACCAGATTTCGTGTCAAACCGAAAGCCCATAGTAAACCTACGGTAGGGGTTAGAATCAAGATATAGCCTGTATGGACTTATAATAGTACATAATTTGAAGCACATTTTTCATGGAGGGCATTCTGGAAAATCCAATCGACGATATTCACATCAATACTTAGTCCTATTGTCGGGATACCCGCCAGCCAGGCTTGGGACCAAATACGTGTTTGTATTTAAATATGCTAACTTTGTGTATTTGTATTTGCCGTTTTACAAAACACTATATTTGTATTACACTATATTTGTATTTGCTCACCGTATTTGTCATATTTGGTCAAATACAGTCAAATACGATCAAATATCTACATAATACAGTACATATCATGAAGATATACAGACTGAAACGGGTTAAGCATACTAGCTTCATATATCTCATATGTGATTGTAAACAATGAACAGAGTGGACAAAACCTCATTTTCTATCTTCTCCCATGAATCAGTTGACTTTGTGAATAGCAGTTAACTAGTAACACTTTGTAATATAAATACCAGATACATATATACAACACACTCTGTGCAAGGAAGCATATGAAAGAGATATGTTTATACAATGAATTTACTTGGACTGGAAGCTATTGGTGCCTAAAGTAGCAACAGCTTTCACTCAAATTATTTTGAAATTACTTAACAACTGTCCTGTATATAATGATTGCAATGTTGAGAGCAGACCTCAAGATCGAAGAAGTTAATATTTAAATGTTTTATCCCTGTAGCATATTATGTAAGATCTCACACCTGTGCACAATGCCCGGCTCCCTCTATTCAAATAGTGTGCCTGGTCAGTGACTCTTGTCAATACAATATAATCAAAACACACCTGGATGTTAGATAATTGAAACATTCTACTTCTCCGTCAAGAGTATTCCTTCTGAATTTCAGGAAACCTGATTTCAGGAGACTATTGAAGCATGTTGAATATTTTTCACAAATTTAACAGCAGTTTATTGCTACTCTGGGAAACATTCATATTCTCTCAAATTAGCTGAAACAAAATAATCAGTGCAGGATTTAACTTTTTCACCAATGAATTCCCCATATCTCATTTTCAAAGCTACCATACAGGAAAACTGTTGAATATTTTAAAATTAATTTGACCGGAAGCCGTTGCTGCCATTGAAGCAACAGATTCCAGTCAAATTAATCTCAAAATATTCAACATATGTTTTATGTCATAAAGTATATATTTTTTAGGCATTTGTAGGTGAAAGGGTTAATAGTCTCTGCTTTGATAATTTTACTTAATTCTTAATTTGGCTATTTCTATCTGATTGTCAAAATTTAAAGACCATTAACATCATCTCTCAATTTACTCCATCGAGGTATAAAAATTTGATTAAATAGAGTGAAGTGTAAGCTTGAAAATTTGAAGGGAATAAACATGCATGGCAAAATTAGCACCTGCTTGAGGCCTACTTATTCAGTTAATGCAGCCACAGAATAGACAATTACAAGACACCTCCACATTTGCTACTAAACCCATTCCATTCTGTCTACATGTGCATGGTGTTGACAGCAATGTGTAAATATCCATGCAGTATATATCCACTACATCTTATTTAGATAATTTAACAGAGTGATTGATGCTTTTGTCAGCAACAGCTTTCAGTCAAATTATATTCTCAAACTGTTCAGCATATTTCATATTTAGCTCACTTAAAGCATGATCCTAACTATTCAGAATGAACTAGATTCAAAACATATTGGAAGTGATTCAAACTACATCGTGTATGCAACTGAGTAGTAGATATAATAGGGCTGCCAGAACAGAGAGCTGTCAGAATAGAGGATCGCTGATCAGCGGCTACAGAAGGTGGGGGGGTGGACTGTCAGAACAGAGAACGCCACACCCATGTTACATAAAACTCCCGCACGAACCCCACTTGTCCGGGAGTACTCCCGACAATATCGCCCAGTGGCCAGCCTTTCTCTCTCATCCTGACTGATATCGTCGGGAGTGTTTCTATGTGTGGGACAATTTCATAATCGTGTTGATATTCCAGCCGGCTGGTGTGTGCATGTCTATGTGCTTTAACCCCGTACTGGGTGTACTATCTGGTGGCCCTTGATTTCTATTCTAGTCATCGTACCCCTGCACCCTAGTGTGTACCCGGTTTATTTCGAAATTTGGGTATTATCTAGGTGAGGTCTTTTGAGTAGGGTTTGAACCCATCCGTGGTTGGGTTTATTTGAAGTGTGTAGCCTCTAGCGCTTGAGCCACCGGAACGCCGATATTAACGCATGTAAATTGCGCATTTATCTCTGACGTGGTCTACATTTTGAAATTATTGACAACAGTCTACAGCAGTCTATAATATGTATACATGTATGCTTACTGGCATTACTGATTCCAATCTGTAGGCATATATTCCCTCTGCTCTGTGAAACCGGTGCGAATTCATGAAATATTACTCCCAATCACATAAAACATTACACACGCTAGAGTTCTTACTGAATTAATACTATCCGCATAAAACACCTACAAACAACAGTACTGTTACGAAAGATATAGACCTAGACAAGAATATTACAGCAGTCAATAATATGTGGACAGATTTTTTCCTAACAGGATATTAATTAACCGGTAGCCATCTTGAAAATTGGTTTCTGGATTAAATTTCCGGTACCGTTTATCGGATCGCTTTGAAACTTCATAGAATGGTTGGACTAAGTCTGCGGAAGGAAGAAACATCGAAATCAATGATGCTCCAAAATCCAAGATGGCCACCAGCCACAGGCGGCCATCTTTTAAATTGGTTTCCAGATGATAACTCCGTTACCGTTTATCGGATCGCTTTGAAACTTCATAGGGTGGTTCAACTACCTCTGGGGAAAACCTATCGAGATTTACAATGATACGAACTCCAAGATAGCAGCCAGCCACCGGTGGCCATCTTGAAAATTGGTTTCCAAATGATAACTCTGTTACGGTTTATCGGATCCCTTTCAAACTTCATAGGGTGGTTGGACTAGGTGTGGAGAAGAAACCTATCGAAATTGATGATGATCCGAACTCCAAGATGGCGGCTAGCCATGGGCTCCCATCTTGAAAGTTGGTTTCTGGATTTAATTTATTGGATCACTTCCTACAGTCGTTGGAATATGTCTTGTGAAGAAACCTATCGAAATTTACGATAATCCAAAATCTAATATGGCCGCCACTCAGCGGCAGCCATCTTGAAAATTGGTTTCCGGATGATACCTCCTTGACTGTTTAACGGATCGCTTTGACACTTCATAAGGATGACTGGTCTAATGGGGCTGAGGAAGAAATAAATATTTTCTAATAGCTCTCATTCATTGGTTTGTCATCATGGCGGGGTATTATGCGCCGTTTGCGGAGCTCTTGTTTTGTTAAATAACAGGTGGAGATTGACATTGAGAGAAAATGTCACACTAAGATTTTCGAAAGTGTCACGTTTTCTACCAGTGTCAATCTCCACCTGCTATTTGCATTAACAAAGAGAGATAACATTATTTTATTATTGCAGTACAGTATCTAGTGTAGTTAATTATGCATGTAGCTTTATGATCACATTTTTAAAGCTAAAGAAGGCCAGAAATATTAAATCTCTCTCAGATGCTCTTTCTATAAATCATGAAAAAGTTGGAAAGATTGCTTTAAAAAGACCTGATGATTTAAAGGATGTAGCATCCATCAAGGCATTCTGTTCCAGGAAAGTATGTAGTGATGCAATAGCAACAGAAACACAAGAACTGATATTTAATGTTTGGACATCACCAACAGTTTCTCGACAAACTGGATCGAAAAAGGACATCATTAGGCGCAGACTTAAAGCAAAGACATGTATATCAAATCCTAAACAAATTCGGGAATTTACCCAGGAGGAGGCTTTCACCATGTTTCAGAGGAAACATCCTGATGTTAAAATTAGCAAAACTAAATTTATTGCCCTAAAACCATTCTTTATCGTGCATCCACGCATGTGTGACAGAAATGCTTGTTGTTATAGATACCAGCTGGAACTTCGATGGGCATTTATTTGCTTTTCGTGATCTTAGAAGAGATGCTCTTAAGTTTTATGATTCAAATCCAGGCAACTGTAAGGTGTATGATCACTTGATAGACCTTGTACATGACACACTCTGCAGAAAGGATCCTGAAAATGTGTACCATAAATTGAAATGTTTGTATAGGACATGTAGTGAGTGTGGTATAGGCAAGATTACTTTCCTACCAGAGGATCTCCAATCAGAAGGCAAGACAGTCAAGTGGTCTATGTCTGACATCAGAGTTGTTTACCAAAACAGAAAGAGGCTTACTGTCATTGAACAAACAGGATCCCCTAAAGAACTTGTTGAACACTTATTAAGACTCTTGGAAGATTTCACCTCCCACCAGTTCAGGAGTCTGTGGCAACATGATGTTTCTTTCTTAATTAAGTGAAACCTATACTTGTGAATTTCAGGATCAACTGCAATCACTTTACTTTGGACAACAGCAGGCATCTATACATGTAACCCGTTTGTTCTACCATGCACCTGATAGTACAGAGAACAATCCCAATATTCTGTGTGACCATGTATTTTTTATTAGCTCTGATCTTACACATGACTACAATTCTGTGCATGATGTACGATGTAAAGTAGCAAAGTACCTTCCTGAACTAGGGGTGCAGGTAGACATCTTACATGAGTTTACCGACGGATGCAGTGCCCAATATAAATCCAGGCATTGTCTCAATGATCTGAGTTTTTCAGAGGATGATTTTGGCTTTAAATCTGTGCGTCATTTTTACGAAACCAGTCATGCTAAGAGGCCACAGGATGGTGCAGGTGCTAACCTTAAGAACTTTGCTTCAATGTCTGTTATAAAGCGAAAGGTTGTTATTCGTAACGCTAAAGAACTCTTCAACTATGTGAGTACTGAATTCACAGAATCTCTGCATGGGGAGTGTATGAATAAGAGGGTATTCTACATGGATTCTATCCCGAAATGTGGAAGAGAGGTAAAGACTGTAACTAATGCACAACTTAGAAAACTACATTGTGTCCAGAGCACTGGAGAACCAAATAGAGTACAGGTCCGTCACCTTTCTTGTGGATATCCATACTGTTTGTACATGGATTATTTACATTGTATAAATAAGGCATATTTGACAAACTGGGATACATTGAATCTCACTCCAGAAACCTCTATATTCCGATGTTCCAGAGCCTCAACATCAAGTGCTGAACCTGAGCCTGATAGTATAGATGTGGATGACATGGTTCTCACTGTAAGTGAGCTCATAACAACGGGCTCCATTATAGCCCTGGAATCAGATGAACTCCTTAATCCATATTACCCAGTTAAAGTGCAATGTGGTCCAGAGGTCCTTCTAAAAGCAGAAACTGATTCATATGGTGTGGCCTATTGTAAGGGCCAAACAATATTTCATAGGCACTATTTTAAATTTCAAAAAGAGGATCGAACAGCGAAACGGTTTACGCTATCAGTAAGGAAATTCCTCTTCCTTTTCCCAGGCACGGGTCGGTATATCGGTAGTGACATTCAGAAGGTTGGCTGTGGGAAGAACCTATACTATAAACTGACCAAAACTGAAGAAATAGGTCTTATTGGTGCCTTGGAGCATTGAATACTTTTAATTTTGTGACAATTCTCAATCAGTTCAGAACTGTAGCTTATATGGTAAAGGCCTACAGATATAAATGATTGTATGTACACCTGCAAAAGATACTGCCAAGACTTATTGAATAGTTCCATATCCAACAAGTATCAAGGATTATTTGTTAAAAATATGTTTAATATTAAGGAGTTTCTAAAAAAATACAGTTGTATTCATTAGTTAGAAGCATTCTCCTCAATACATTTTCTTCATGTACTTAGGTAAAAACATAGATGTGAAATTCCTTGATTTCCGCCTAAGGGGTAGGGTACTAACAATGGTGATAACTTTGTAAATAGATGTCTCAGAGTTGTAAAAATTAAGATATTTATGGCCAACATGTTGTACATGCAGATCAAGAAATTAAGAAAATAAATTACTTTCTTGAAAGTTCATATTTTCGCCATATGAGACCCATATGTCAGGCAACACCATGAACCTACCCATATCCAAAGTACAGCACCGTTACACCGACCGGGCAAGTGCCTCCTCGCTGTCCGTGCAGGTTCCCAACATGAAAGCTGAGCTGGTTGCCATGGTTAGGCGGGATGTCCCTTCCTCCGAGGTGGCACTGACCTTCGAGCGCACTGACTTTCGAGCGCCGACTCAAGATCCTCGTGGCCACTGGTCAGGCGGAGTAGGGCATATGACTTCATTTTCTGTCGATAGAGACAGCAATCAGCCAGATCATGCACCTCACCGAGTACGTTGGTCCCAGCCACCACAAGTTTGGAGTCCTCTAGCTCCCCCACCTCCTGGATCACCCCTCCATTCTGAACCAAGACTGCTACAGCTATGCAGTCTGAGGCACCTCGTTGCAATGTCAACTCTAGACGCTGGTTAGCCATGGCCTGGACCTGCTGATGCTCTCGCTCTACATGTAGGATTCGTTGTCTACACATTTTAGTTCCCGGTCATTCTCATCATGCCAGACCTGAAGTCGTGGAGAGGTCATCATTACATCCGTAAGATGTTCGGTGTACACCCGGAGGAACAGCTTGTCCTGCATCAAGGCCGGGTTCACGTGTGTGTTCTCGAGGAGGGAGAGGAGTGGCACCGCAACAGGTGTTTCTCTGTCTGGTTGTAAGTCGAATTCTGGAAAGCCTTCATTACATCCGACGGCATAGTACCCTTTCCCCTTCGCAGAGTAGGAAGGTCCATGAGCCAGTGGGGCCAGGACCCGGTACTCATCGTTCACATAGGTGGTGTTCAGGGTATTTTTGCCCTGCATAATCTCCCACCTGCTCACCACCAGCGGGAGCGCTACCTTCTTCGCGTCTGTGATTTTCCCGAGAGGGCGAAGTCGATGAACTTCCCCACTGTGGATAGAGGGTTTGCATCATGGATACTAGGTCGACTGACTGCCAGACAATCCTTCCGAGGATTAGTGTGGTGCGAGGCCGCAGGTTCAACTGCCCCATCTGGACGCTGTACATACTGCTGCATGTTTAACGTCTAGGTATATACAGGTTTTAAACGGCGATGTATAAAGTACTACTTCACGAGCTCGTCTTCGGTCGGCAGAAGATATCTGTATCACCCTCCAAGAAGAAACCAGTACAGCTGCCGATTGAAAGGGTCCGACGACTACTTCGTGACATCAACATTATCCATGAGCGAGCCAAGGTCTCGCCTCCGTCTGATGCGGAGATTCTGACTGCCATAGAGGAGACCACACCAACCCATAGTACGAAGGAATTATTGACTCGGATGCTCTACCGGAAGTTTGACAGTGCCCAGGGCAGGTCACTAGATCTAAACACCCCCCTGCCCGACCCCCACTAAGAGTCCTGTAATTCTAGCTCTCAAGAAGGCTAGGGTTGATCCCAAAGATCTCCTAACGGTAGGGAAGTAGGCTGGCGTATTCGATATCCACACTGATGATGAACACTGGATGTTGGACTCCGAGCGGAGACCAGCACAGTTGTGACTGAGGGCCGTGAGGCTGGGCATGCCACTGGTCACACCGAAGGTAGAGAGGAGGGGTTGGCCGCCAGCCACAAGCAAGCCGTTGAGCACATCTTCAACGAAAGAGGGCCTGAGCAGCTGGTGAGAGATGAGGCAGCATTTAGAATATTCCCCGCCGAGAACTACCAGGACTACCTCATCAAAACTGTTCTCAAGGCAGATGCTAGGAGGTCATGGCTGAAGTGTCTTCCACAAGAAGTTTCAGAAGAATAGGGTCAGGACATCTGATCCTGAGTGGGAGAGGTTTCAAGCTGGCAAAGTTCTTCAAGCTTCTGACGAAATTTCTCAAGCTTCTAACGAAGTTCCTCGACCCTGAAAAAGTGTCCCTGCCGCTACTACTACTGTCATGGCTCAGCTTCCTGGGCTAACGCTTTCGCTTTGGCTTCCTGGCGGGATCCAGCTTATAGCTGAAGTTTTCTGCTTTCTCCAGCGAAGGCTTGACGCAGGACAGCTCACCTGTCTCCTTGTTGCTGAAGATGAATTGGTACCATTGACCCACCCTCTGTACTCCTGCGACAAAGTCCCGTTAGATCTCGTTGCGGTTCAAGCTGTCATATATGGTCTCCAGCAGGGCACGCCCACACTTCGTGCTGAAGTACAGTAACCGAGCATTGTGGCGGATATCTGGCGAGATCTCACGGGTGTACTTCTGAAAGAGGATGAAGACAGTGATCTTGGTGTGACGGATGCACCTTGTGATGTCGCTGAGGTAGGTCCATTGCAGGGTCATCGATGACTAGAACAAGTGGGTCTGTCAGTAGAGCTGCTAACAGCTTCTCCATTAGTGCCTGTAGGTTCCGCGTTTTGGCTATTGGGCCCTTATAGCACTGGTCATTGTCAACAGCGGCAGAGTCGGACACCAAGAGTATGTAGCACTCACGCAGATGTTCTGCCAGCAAGGCGCGCAACAAGATGTATTTTCTGTGTCCCGAAGGGGTGATGATCGATGCTACCTGCCCAGCATTGGCCGGTCTACTGCTGTATGGTACTGACATGTTGCGCGTGCACATGAAGGATGGCCAGCACCTGTTTGGTTGTAACCTCGTCTATATCTGGGAGTTTAAATGGAAGCACTTCCTGTATGAGCTCTGATGCCTGCAGGACCGGCATTGTTGTACTGCCGGCCGAGACAAATGATGTGATGGAGGTGTCGAGCATGAACTCCCAAAACAGCTGAGAAGGTAACGCAGAGGGACTGTCAGTAGCAGTATCCAGAACATTGAGTATCCGTATGAGGCAAGCACGTGAGGTCATGTCTATTAAGAGACTGAAATCCTCAGTCCGTGTGATCGACTATGTGTTACAGACTCTGACAGCCCACCATGCCTCATAGGCTACTGTTGTGTCATGGACCTGCCAGGGTTCCATTATATATACCCATCTTAAAGCTAGACATAGGCCACGATGGTCTCAACCATAGCACTTGTCGCTATCCCTAGAACCGCGGCTTCCATTAGAGGAATGCGTTCGCCCATAATCTTGGTGGCAACAGTATAGGAAGCGCCACCGATGGCGATCTTTGGGATGGGATGTGTTATTCCTAGACAGTGGTCGACAACCGTACTCACCACCTCATTACCACCCATCATTTTTACCACGGTCACATTACTGGCAACATGAATGGCCAGAGGCTTAGCGTGTGTCAGTACATGTAGCTGCTGGGTCTTGCTTTTGAGCAGCTTCTCCACCTTCTGGAGACTCGCCTGGCTCTCCGGGAGTTGCTTTACAATGTGTACCATTGACGTCATTGTTTAGTTGTGAGTATACAATGCGTTTAAACGTGTACATTCTACCTCGAGAGCGCTAAGCAGCTCTAACCAGTCTGCATCTGTCAGCTGCTTAGATTGGTACTCGGGAATATCCATAGCACTATACATAGCAATTTAAGCCATGGACCTATGCACTAAGTACTATGACGTCTTCCACACCGAATTGAAGGGCTACAAGAAGAAGTCACCAGATGAGCTCACCCAGCTCTCTAACGCTGAGGTAACAGAGGAGCTGACAGCTGTGAAGCTCTACCTAGGACTTGGTAAGGGGCAGATCTCTTCGTCGAATACCGCATTATGGGCGGCGGTATCGTAGAGCAGCTCCTGCATACTAAGAGATTCTACAAGGATCGGGAGTATCTGTCGGATGTGTTCCAGCAGTTGCAGGCATCCATGACATCCCCCGACTCTGAGTTGAACAAGGCTCTGCGCTACTACAAGCTGGAAAAAGGCTGTACCACCGAACCATACAGTCCTTGGGTGTGTATGCTGACAGCGTGTTTGGGGGCTGTCGGGCAGCCAAGCTAGTTCAGGCAATCTTGTTTGTCACGACTCCCGCACCGGAAGAGTCGGGATGATCTATTGTTCGAAGAGCTGGATCTACTAGCAGCGGAGAAGACTGGTGACGAGCACAGCAATAGCCAGACCTGCCACCACCTGTAGGGCTATCATCCTGCTAGCATTGCTGAGCGGGGTGGTGGGTGTCAGCACGGGTCGCCGTTTGTCATCCAGCACTCTTGTGTGTCTGGGACCTAGGTGTCATGGGCGTCAGGACGACATCCGCGGCCGAGTCGATATGTGTTAAACCTAAAGTGGACACCGGGGGAATTTCCCACGACTATCATGTTGTTATAACCCCTGACCACCAGGTCCTCGATATTCACGATCAGGTTGCTCGGAATAAGCCACAGGTGTGGAGATATGGCAAAGTCCAGCTGGCAGCGGGCCTTCTGTAAGGCTTGCTGGAACTTGGCAATGAGGCTGCTAGGGTCTGCAATGATGATCATATCCTCGACGAGACTGCTGAACATAGCCTGCACCTCTTTGCCACTCACCCCGTCTATAGAGTGGCGCAGCTTGGTCTGGGCCGTCAGAAGACAATAACATAATGCTTCTAAGGACTGGTTGATTTGAATCATCCCCGTTGGTGTAAGCCCGGAGGTTGTGTATTTCCAGGCATCTGGGTGGTCTTGCCTGATGCCGGTTATGTGCATATTCTGCACCCTCGCTCCGGGCTCTGGTTCTGGGTCGAATGAGAACGTTGTTGTCTTCCGAATGCTGATTTTCCATGGTGTCTGATAGGGGAAGCCTGAGTAGTCTCGTCTCGGGTCACCATACATAATGCCCAGACCCTTGTTGTCACCACCATGCCACCGATAGTCTGAGTGGGTATTGAATTCTCGCTGGCGTCTACTGGCTGCCGAGAGGCTGTAGCTAGCAGTTTCTGTGGGTGTGTGGGTTGAAATCATTCGTATCAGGCAGGCTTGCGCCCAGCTCATGGAGGATTCGTCTCACCATGTAGTACACATGGAATCTGAGACAGCTGGCAATGAACAACTTCAGGGGTACCAGAATAGGAGTGCAGCAAACCCGCGCCGACGCCGCATCCTGCTGTGGCACACCACATGGCAAAGTTCAGCTGTTGGTTCCAGAATGAGAGATTCGGACCTGCCATCCAGGTACATGTATGAGCTTTCTTCGCATCCTTGATGGTGATTGCAAGGTTGGTCAGTGGTCGTGGATTGATGGAGAAGCTGATGCGGGACCACCCGTCGACTGTGATCGAAATAGGTGTTAGGTGCGGTCTGTCATCCAGGAGACCACGTAGTTCAGCTCTTGAGCGGGGCCAGAGTGTATTTGACACCGTAGAGATCTTCGATCCAGCCCCGCCGCAGCATCTCGTTTTTTGGTTCCTCCATGTCCACCCACCCACTGGAGCCTTGAGATATTGCTGGCACACTTTGTGTTTCTCTGTGCGGTACAGGGTTTTGTGCTTCAATATATGGTGGTACGCTTCATCACTGACCTGCCCATCCTCGAGAGCTTTGCTGACAGACTCGTTGATAGTCCATAGGCTGCTGTGTGTCAGCATTACATACTTAGCATGCTTCTCCAGCTTCCTGGTAATCTGACGCTGTCCAACCGCCAAGCCGGTGGCAGTTAGCGGCAAGGGTCACTCCACCCAGCAGGATAGCGATGATAGCACCCACCCAGGTAACAAGGGTGGCAACGGGCGGCCACACCAACACTGGCTCCAATCACCCCCGCAGCTGTGGTTGTGCATGCTAGATTGTTGTAGGCGGTTTTATATCCCCTGCGTGTTCTGCAGTACTTTTCTGTCTCTTTGAATTGATTCTGTCTGATGGTGTCAATCTGCTGGAGTCGCCAGCCATGGACTGTACCCATAAGGATCCTATGATCACAGGCGCCAGAATTTCAATTCAGAATCTTGATTGATAGATTTTTCCTGTGACAATTTTTTTTCCCATCGTGTTTAATGTAATGAATCATGTATATTTAAATGCAAATGCTTCAAATGCTAATGTACCAGGTGAGCGTCACAGGTCCTTGGGCCTCTTGTTTACAAACAACAAAGTTTGTGGTAATGATGAAGTCATAAAGAAATGTCATTCACTAGAATTTTCAAATCATGTTTATCCAGACATATGAGATAGAATACTTGTGACGGTAGTCATGCCCAAACACTGGGATTTCCACAAAATGGGCATTGACATGTCACAAACCTTCGACACAATTAAACGCTCAAAGATCCTAGATGTACATGTGTACTACGGCAGGCCAGTTGCAATGAAGATGAGCTACGACTAGTGAGACTACTGCTTGCAGACACCAAGCTGAGAGTACGAGTCAAGTCAGTGAAGTCTGTAGAGTTTGAGACATCAATCGCCTCCCCACAGGGAGATGGTCTATCTGCTTTTCACCTGTTACCTTGCTGCTGCTTTGAAATCCGTGCGGGAAAGTTCCACAAGACCAAGCCCCCAACCCCCCTCCCCCCAGCATCAATACTGGATGAGATGGAATATGCCGACGATGTGGACTTCATCTTTTCCCAATAGCTGAAAGCAGACTCGAAAATCTCTATGAATTAATCCAAAACAGAGTTCACCCACATATACCTATCTACAAAGTATGAAACTAAAGAAAATGAAGATCCACTTCATGGTGGCGAACCATGGAGGAAAAGTAAAATCCTGGACTCACTGTTTTGCAGTACTGCTGACATTACTGCACGTTGCGTCATGGGGAACATAGCCTTTCAGTCCTTCTGGAAGCTATGGATTCATAGATCAAAGATGCCCTTGATAAAAAGGCTCCGTTTATACAAAGCCCTGTGTGTCCTTGATGCTGTATAACTGTAGCAGCTGGGAAGCTCCAAAGGCAGCTCTAGACAAACTTGATGCCTGCCACCGCAAACACCTACGCACCATCACTGGACACTGATGGTCAGACAGCATAAGCTCCAACGATGCACTATACAAGATGTATAATACGTCACCGCAGTCTGTAAAAGTCGCCCAGCAAAGATGGTCCATGTTTGGCCATGTGCTAAGGATGCCAGAAGAGACACCAGAACAGAGAGCCTTGGAAATCGCCGTACTCCGAATGTGAAAGACATGATACCTTGCCTGAAATTTCATGTTACACAACTAAATATATATGAAATTGACAATCATGACTTTCCAAGCCATGGGTGTGAAAAATAATACGAGACATGAGTGGAGTGGACCATACCTTATAGTTGCATTTGTTTACATTCCGAAGTCTATGTACGCTACACAAATGTATGTCGTAAAATATTACACAGGTTTTGGACATTGAAAGCATGCAGTAGGTTGACCTAAATACAACTGGGTGAACAATGCATAATGAAGAACCATATCCCATACTGCAACATGGGCCCATGAAGAAACCATTGTATATCATACGCCGAAACCGAAATAAAAAAATCTCGCGATCGAAAACGAGGCTTTCTCAGTCGCATGGTATATGTATTTTGCATGGTTTCGTGTCTCATTCGCTGTTGATTTTTCCTCATTACATGTGCGTACATGTTATCTATATACACTCACTTCATTCGAGATGGCTTCGCGCGAAGACATCGTTCACTGCGTTCGCTATTATCTACAATCTAGAGATGAACAACACTATGTACTAAAAATACGGGATTCTTATTTCCATAATGTCAGCTATGCCAATTGAAATCAATACCCCTAAGTCGCTAATTGTATCACACCAAGTAATCTTTAAAAAAAAGAATAGCAAACGTACAATATTCCAGACGTATTTAGCAAATTTTATGCAATCTAATGGAATATGAAATGATTTTCCATGTTGAGCGCCATGTCATTGAAAT
This sequence comes from Chaetoderma sp. LZ-2023a, assembly GCA_034401795.1. Lineage (NCBI taxonomy): Eukaryota > Metazoa > Mollusca > Caudofoveata > Chaetodermatida > Chaetodermatidae > Chaetoderma > Chaetoderma sp. LZ-2023a. Next base: position 4,644,166 of record CM067374.1, read on the forward strand.
TGAATTGTGCATAAAAACTACAGTATGCAACGTGGACGAGTCTTATTTAACGCCTCTTGTGTCAACTTGTGGATTATAATGGTAAAACGGCCAATACTGTGCTTCTTCTGCAGTTGGCTCGAGGACTGTCTATTTGCAGGCTACGAGAAGACTATTTTTGAAAATTTACCACTGGAATGTCGGCGCTTTGAGGCACGGTTGACACAAGGGGCATGAGAGGGGTTAAAATGTGTAGACTGTGCTTCGTGAAATGATGGAACAGCCATTCAATAAGCAGAAGGGCTTCCCCAGTAACAAAGAATTATGAGTAATGTCAAGGTGCATAAGCAAATATCTCGATACTGACAACGATAAGTTTGTGAATGCTATGCTACATATTTTCCTCCTCATACTCACATGTTTTAGCGTGTTCTTATGTATCAACTTTTTGGTGAGAGCTTGATATTGAATCATATCAAGATATTTGTGCGGGGGAATAAGAAAATACAACAATATTTACGCGATTGGAAGCGGAAAACAATCCCGCCAAGAGCATTTGCCCCATAGTGCCGCTGTTATGGTACAATTGTAATACGCTTATTTTTAAGTCGAGGTGATTTCAGTGATTACGGGACATTGTACACACATACATGTACGCCAGTTCCATAGCCCTGTTCTATGCATTGGGCATATGAACATGTATGATATCGATCTTATGTTCATGTTTTGCTTGGAGCATACACATACAATGTACATGAGTCTTACAGCTTTATTCGTCGCTAGGTCAGTCAGCCATACAGTTAGTTGGTCAGTTGGTTGGTGGGTGGGTGCATGGTTCGGTCTGTCAACCGGTTTGTCAATCCATTACTCATGCAGTCATGTTACCTGTCACTCATGCAGTCCATCAGTCTGTCACTCATGCAGTCATCTGACCTGTCACTCATGCAGTCATGCAATCTGTCACTCATGCAGTCATCCTATCTGTCACTCATACGGTCTTCCTATCTGTCACTCATGCAGTCGGGTAGTCAGTGGTTTGGTCTGTCAGCCTGTCTGTCAGTCTATCACTCATGCTAAATCATGGCAAATTTTAATAGTTTCTGCTATCCAATGAGAAATAGATTTGAGAGGTGGCCAATCAAGACCTCCACATAAATGACCCAAAGGAGAAAGATCATTGCAATCTTTGTCGAAGAACAAATCTGATTAATGGCCCTAACAGACAGAATCAACCAACAGAAGTTAGGCACACCCAGGGAGTTTTGTGAACAATCTCAACATTCCTGGCTGGAAGCTGTTCATGAAAGACACCAAGAACAAAGGCAATTTGCAAGAGTTTATTGTCAACTCGGTGGTTGAAGTGTGGATTCTCTCCCAGATGACATGACTATGATTTTAGGTGGAATGGCCAGAAACGGAGGACACACTGTCACTGTTTCAAACATGTTTTTGAGTACTGTTATAGATCTGTCTTGCAGAGGGCACGAATAAGCAGACACAAGGATTATGGCTCACATGGTATATTGCTTGAATAACTTTGGACATGCATGAGTGACAAGTTGTTGTTCATGCAACAGATACTGATATAACCATATTCGGTATGCATCTCTTTTGTCATTTGCACTCTCTAAAGCGATATATAGACTTATTTTCCTGTCCATGATCTCACCAAATTATTGACTAAGAAGTATGTCAAGGAGCCTCAAGTGACAGCCATCCTACTGTGTACATGTATGCGTTAAGTGGATGTGACACAGTAACATCCATTCAGTCGGGGTAAGCGGATAACAGTAAATCTGTTCGAGTTTCAGGCATATGCATCAATATTTGACGGGGTTATGCCCCTTTTCGATTTAAGAAATACGGAAAATATCAGCTTTCCGCACTTTTTTTCGCACTAGTTCGATATATTTAAGGGAAAATTGCTACATCGTTTTAGTATAAGGAGTTACAGAGCAAGTTTGAGTTTCACACATTTTCGTCAGTTTTTCATGGAGCTATGCCCCCCTTTCGTAGGTAGGGGACATGTATTGCAAAGCAATACTTACAGAATGCTTGTTTATATGCGCATATGCCTACCCAGTATTCATAATGTTTCTAGCTTGTGAGTAACCTCTAATTAATGAACAAGTCAGCCAAAACCGGGCTCTACCATTGTCCTGAGAAATGTCCATTTGCAGGCGAAGAGGAAGACTATTTTTTGCGATACCCTGCACATCGTCCGGCGGTGACATCCAATTTGCGTTTAGCTCAACTTTTCTGTTTATATCTCGGGTTTGGTTAATCATACTGGACCCACACTTGGGCACATGCTTCCTTATAATGACACAGTATCTCACAATGACCTTGGGTCGAAAGGTCAAAGGTCATGGTCACTGCGACCTAGCTAAAAACATTGCCGTTTTCAACATTAACATTTTCCATTTACATTGTAGCTTAACCTTTCTGTTTATATCTGAGGTTTGGTTAATGATACTGGACCCAAACTTGGACACATACTTCATTATAATAACACAGCATGACACAATGACCGTGGGTTCAAAAGGTCATGGTCGCAGTGACCGTCGAAAAATCTGGTCTTTTCAACATTAACAGTTTAAATTAGGTCAACCTAGCCATTTATATCTAATCTTTGGTTAATCATACTGAACCCAGACTTGGATGCATGCTTCCTTATAATGACCCACCCCGAAGGGTCAAGTTCATCATGAGCTTATGCCATGGTCGCCATTCACCTCCTGTCCATCGTCCGTCAAATTGCTTCTCCATAACACTTTGACCGATTTCAACCAAATTTGGTTGAAATAATCTTATGCCGGTACCCACCAGAATATCTATTCAGAATTTTAATTGGTAAATTTTTTGGGTGAAAATATGAGATTTTATGGAAAAATTTCCATGAAATTGTGAAAATGCTACTCCTTATATTTGCTTGAAATAATTCAACCAAATTTGGGTAGGCAGATACTGTGTTGCTAGGCTTTAGAACTTCAGAATTTTGATTGATCAATTTTTGGGCTGAAAATCTTAGATTTAAAAGAAGTTACCAAAGCACTACTTCTTAGTTGCTTGACATATGTCAACCAAATTTGGATAGAGGGATCCGATCATGGTAGACTCCAGCATATCTATTCAGAATTTTGATTGATAAATTTTTTGGGTGAAAATCTTAGGTCTTATGAACAATTTACCGGAAATGGTCAAAACGCTACTCTTCATTAACCACTGGGCAGATTTCAACATAATTTGGCAGGAACAACCCTATGTGGTTAGGCTTCAGAACCTGTACACAAAATTTCAATGTCCTGATTTTACAGCAAAAATGCTGTAGATGCTCTCTTTACCGTTTGTAGCACCCAACACTTTTGTCAATCACGGTAAAACACTGTACATTATTATGAATATAGTACATTTATTCTGTACATGTATTTCTTCACTATTTTAGGTAAATGATTAGTCTATCACAATGGGTGAAGTGGTAACCGAGGTGCTAGAGATCCTGAAGAGACAGGTGCGATGTATCCTCCGTAACTGATTAGTCTGTCACAATGGGTGAAGTGTTAACCGAGGTGCCAGAGATCCTGAAGAGACTGGTGCGATGTATCCTCCGTGGCTTCTATGCACATGATCATTCCTTAATAATGGATGTATTAGTACGAAATCCGTGTATTAAGGAAGAGTCACTTATGGAATTGCTTCATTTTGAGAGAAAACAATTGAGAGCTGCTATTAATACACTGAAGAATGACAAATTCATTAAAATCAGAATGAAAGTTGAAACAGATGAAGAGGGGAGAAATACTCGGCACAATTACTATTTTATTAATTATAAGATATTTGTTAACGTTGTGAAGTATAAGTTAGATCACATGAGGCGCAAGATTGAAACAGAGGAACGTGACAACACGAGCAGAGCGTCATTCCGGTGCCCGGGTTGTGAAAAGACATTCACAGATTTAGAAACTGATCGCTTGTTTGACTTTCTAACTGGCGCTTTACAGTGTACATACTGCCAGACAGAGGTGGAAGAAGATGAAAGTGCTGTGCCAAAGAAAGATGCACGGACATTACTAGCACGGTTTAATGAACAGATACAACCCATTTATGACATGCTTCGAGATTGTGATGATATAAGGCTAGCACCTAGTCTGTTGGAGCCAGAGCCTATGGACATCAAGATAAATAAGGGGTATGAGTAACTTATAAAATAAATACTTTAACTCAACCATCGCCAGGACAATATACTGAAAACATGTAATATTTACTCTATCTTTTTATTCTGCCTTGAAAATTCATGGGTAGCATATATATGGATGTAGTCACTGCTTTTTCTGCCCATTCATGCCCTACATTGTACAAGTTTGTCTGGACATAATTTCAAGGCTTTTTGATATATATACATTAAACTTGTTCTGTGGATGTATCTTAGGGAAAAGATGTGAAAAAAGATGAAAAATAGGTCAGGGTGACCTACCTTTGAGCTTCTTTTTATGGTTCACTGAACGTTAAAAAAAAAATCTTTGTTCGGGATGTAGTTTACAGAGTTTTTGGTATATACTGTAGGCTAGTCAATCTAAAAAATTACCTCAGCAAAACTGCAACAGAATTTCTGTCAGTAGATTTATGGCGAAGAAGCAATGGCATATGACCCTAAAAAAAATCTACCCAATTCTGACGGTGGGAAATATAATTTTATAGGGTATAACCCGCACTCTTTTGCGCCACACTTTTTCACATCAAGAGTATACTTACAGTACCACCCTGAAACTCTATGATATTTCCCAAATATCAACCTAGCTTCAATAAGACACATAATTAAAAAGAAACCACCCCCACTGGGCAGGTTACTCAACTGACAGTCCAGCGGATGTGCGGCCCAAACTCGTGCATGCGCGGGGCTGTCTCTTTCTCGTCTCAAATTATTGACCTGCCATTGCAACACGCTTTCTAGTTTTGCTTTTGCTTTTGAATCTTTTTGAAGCTTTAAGTTGTTGTACAACCTGATTTTGACTTGCTATAATATGTCCATATAATTTATTATGAGTTTGCAGAGGGAATTATTACCATAAGAAGTAATTTTTCCGCATTCTCCCTCCACCACAGGGTTTGGATTCAGGATCAGGTAGTCCTGTTGTTGTTCAGCAGACTTCACTCGTTCGTCAGGAGTTGTCTTCTGAGGTTTAGTATGGAGAAAAAAAAATTTTCAGTCAATTTGTTTCTAAAATATTTGGTAATTTTATGACTTGAGTGTTGTGTTATTTATCTCTCTTGATGGTTTGCATAGGTTCATTGTGTTTATAACGTTCAACTACTAATGAATCTTTGTTTTGAGTGTGGAGTCTAGCATTCGCCTCTCAGGTATTCAAGTTCAAATTCTAATTGTTCCTATGTCTTCATGTAGGAGAATAAGAAGTTTTTCAGATTTGTTTACTTTTAGTCAGGCCCATAGTGTTTTTCTATGGTCCTGACTTATAGTTTCATCTAGTGGTCTAAATTTTCTTTAAGGAATTTATTAGCCTTCTGCAATTTTTTTTGGTACATGTACGTCATAACTAAAAACTAATTTTTTCCGTTTGTGTCGTTTCAGAGGGTCATTGAAAACAAATGCCCTTCCTGCCACCATTTCGTGAAGGCTCGCTATTTCCCTCATGACTGCACTAGGTGCAATACGTGCGGGCCCTTATGAAATTGCCATGTGTATGAGTTGTGGCCGGTGGAAGTTTTTCACTGATTTTATAAATCGGCAGGTAAAGGACCGGGCGACAGATGAGAAAAGGCGACTTGACAAAGAGTCTTGTGGTAAGAAGAGGAAGGCATCCATGCCAGACATGGAAGCCTTCCGTCTTGAGATGATGGGAGAAATGAAGAAGCCAATCATGGATCTTGTCCCTGAGTTGCTTCGCAGCTTGCTTCCCGGTTCAAGTTCGTCATTGTCTTCCTCATTTGCTCCAGAACAGAGTGTTCCCGTCTCTGGGTCTGGTTCTCTTAGGAAGCCAGTTTTCGTTATAGACCCAGAGACGGCTCCTGCTGGTCCGCCGCTGAGGCTTGCCTCGCCTGTGGAGCCGGGAGCGAAAGCCATGGCCTCGGACGTTCGCTTATCGAACATTCTAGAGCAGCTTAAGGCTACGGGTATCAGCGCCTCACGCGATGTCCCTCCTGCCCAGGCCGAGTTTGATCCCTTTTCAAGCTTGGCATCTAATCTTTCTGGGCAGGAAGAAAAGGACACTGTTGTGGCCTGCCGATGACCACGGAAATGGAACTCCATCTCTCCCCCCCCCCCCCAGGTGGCCCATGGGTGACCTTTTCCATGGAAACTACTTCTTCGGGAGTAGATTTCACGGCTCAACGGCTAGGCCGGCTAGGAGACGATGGCCATCCATACTGTATCCCTCGGCTTGCCGAGAGTTACCCTGAGGAAGGCCCAGACTATGACATCATGCATTTAGCCCCCCATGGCGCTGTAGATCGGGCTCCTGGAATAGCCACGGCGCAAGCCATGCCAGCCCTTGCGGGTCTATATGGCTTCCCTGGGTGTCCAGGAGTATCTCCAGCTCCAGCTGTTACCCCACCAGTGAATGCGGTTGAGGACGACGATGGCCCTAGGCTCGTTGAGCATTCACAGGTGGCCACCGAGGAGGACTGGCTTGATGCTTGCCCATGGCTGGTCAATATCAAGCCGGAACTCCAGCTGGATCCAGCGCGACCAGCGCCCGTGGTTGGGAGGGAAACTGGTGACGAGCACCATGCCATCTCTGCCATATGCCGAGCATATTGTGGATATGTTCACTGCAGCAGAGACGTCCATTCAGCCGAATGGACACCTTGCGAAGGTCCCTCACGAGGTAGCACAGCGCTGCTGTGTCATGTCTGATCTGTATCAGAAAGACGGCGTCATCCCAAAGCCTTGCACGGATGACCGTGCAGCTTTGGGTGAAGATATGCGGCCTGGGTCACCGCCTGACTCTTGTGTGCTAGCACCCTGCGCAATGCAAATTCCGCGTTGCGGGACATGGAGGAAAGTACGAGAGGAGCCATCTCAGCCCTCTCGCACATTTCCCAGCTGCTACAGGGGGTAGTAGCAGTATCAGTGGCCCGCCAAGTTTCTCCTCTTACAGTCCAGAGAGCCATCCAGGACAGCATTAACCTGGCTCTGGACTGTATGATGAGGAGACAATTTGTGCCCCTCACAGGACCTTTACACTCGGCTTCTTGGGACGCTGATGGCAGGTCCAGGGTTGTTTGGAGGTGAAGGATGCCTGCACCTCCAACAAACCGTAAACCTGGTGAATAACCAGAGGGCGCTGCGAGAGCAGTTTGAAGTGCACCGCAGGGAACATGTTCGAGCAGTGCCCCCTGCTTTCCACTCTCGGGAGGCTAGAGGTGGTGGTGGTGTCCCTGTCAGAGGCCAACCACCTACGCAGCATCGGCCATGGCAACGCCAGCTAGGGGTGGGGTGCGCAGGCTCCTCTAGCGTAACCCGCCAAGCAGCCCGCGTACCGAGGTGAGCGTAGCACTGGCAGAGGAGCGCAGGGTTCTGGTCGTGTAAAGCAAGTCTGATGGGTCGGCACCCACAAGGATTACACCAGTGCTACTGGGACATCCACCAGAGACAGTGCAACTCTAGAACTTTTTAGGTCCATTTCAATCCTTAGGTGCACCCGTGGAAGGCCGCCTGGCCTGCCACATACACGTACAAGAGTGTTAGCGGATTACTCAGGACCGCTCAGTCTTGTGATGGCTTTCAGACGGTTACCATCTCGACTCGATATCAAGCAAGCCATCGGGCCTGTCTCTGGTTCCGATCTGGACTCAAAATCCACGAGATCCAGATCAGCGGTTGTGTATAGAGGAAGAAATTCAATCTCTCATACAAAGAAATGCAATTCAACCCGCACAGAAATGTCCGGGTTATTATTCAACCGTGTTGCTAGTGACAAAAAGCACTGGATGGTGGAGACCAATTTGCAACCTCAAACCTCTGAACAGGTTTATCCTCACACCAAGTTTCAAAATGGAAACTGTAAGAATGGTGTTAGCAGGATTGAGGAAGGCAATGTGGACAGCATCAATAGATCTAAAAGATGCTTATTTTCACATTCCCATTGCGAAGAGTTTTCGTCAGTTCCTGAGATTTGCATTTCAGGGCCGCCAATGGGAATTCAGGTTCTCCCATTTGGTATATCGGCGGCTCCTCGGGTCTTCACTCGAGTGGTCCAAGCTATGACATCATACCTCCGCAGGAGACATAACAGTGCACACGTACATAGATGACTGGCTGTTAAAAGCACACAATCAGGAAAGTTTATCAGCAAATCTGGAGATAGTTTTGAAAACTTACAGATCTAGGCTTGATAATAAACTTTAAAAAATCATAGCCGACACCATCCCAGAAGTTTGTTTACCTGGTCATGTTCTTCGATCTAGAGATAGAGTATGTTTACCCATCTCAGGAGAGAGTAGAAGTACTCATCTCAGTCATACAGTCAGTGTGCAACAGTCGTCATGTCCTGGCACGGGTCTACTTGAGAATGCTGAGGTTGATGGCTTCTTTGGAACCAGTCATTCCACAGGCAGCCTTATGCCAGCGGCCTATCCAGTTGTTTCTCATGACACAGTGGACCAAGACTACAGCATCTTTGGACTCAAAGGTGTCAGTGTTGGAATCTGTTATTCACCACCTTCAATGATGGATGGAAAGAGAAAATCTCCTGGCGGGGGTGACGTTGTAACCTCCCCACCCTCAGTTTAACAATGTACATAGATGCATCAATGGAGGGATGGGGAGCTTGCCTGGAAGAAGACAAAATATCAGGGCTTTGGAGTCTGGATCAGTCAAAAAAACTCAATCTGCTAGAAATGCGAGCAGTAGTCTTAGTCATGGAACACTTCTTAGAGAAGGTCAAGGGCAAGATTGTTCTGGTTCGATCAGACAATACAACAGTAGTGACTTACATAAACCGCCAGGGTGGAACGAAGTCGCTCAGTCTCTGTATGATGACATGGAAACTGCTTTGCTGGTGCCTAGATCATGGGATTTCCCTGAAAGCAGTTCATATTTCGGGAAGGCTAATTCTATTAGCAGACTCAATGAGCCGAAGAATGAGCATTCTTCCCATGGAATGGCAACTACTTTGTGTAAATCAATGTGTGGCATTTTATGTCTTTAAAGCTCAATATACCTTATAATATCCATCATCGCAGGAGTGAAATTATTAATTAGACCGCCTAAATATTGCGCACAGTTAAATAAACATCATTTATTTTTATGCATTCGGGCGATTTAGTTTTGGGACGACTTTGCATTATGTTAATTAGCCGGTGACGTAAATAAAATGGATGCCGTTGTTTAGAAATGTTTTCCCCGATACAAATTTCAATGACAAATTCCCGCGTTAGTATTGTGTCTTATATTGCAAATTTATCTGAGACTACCAGAGAAAGGACGAGTGGATATTTATTTAATTAATTCGCTGCTTGATTTCTCTCGGAGTACAGCGAGTTACATGGAGTTACACAATATGCGCAATTGGGGCCACGTTCAATTACTGGTTGCCCCGAACGTAGCTTAATGGAAAGTCTGGCCATTATTATTCATTACGCTTTTCATGCTCGTTAGTATCTTTTATTTTTAACAATCCTGATACGAAAAACCGAAAATATGTTCATATTCGGTTTTTCGATATTTATTTTTTATAATCGGTTATGAAACCATCAGTGCAGGATATCGGTTTTAAATATGGTATCGGTATATCGCGCAGCCCTAGACTGAGGTGTAGTGTCTGTAGCTCATAACCTCCAACTCCAGTTGAAACAGGATATGAGCGAATGTCACGAGGAACCTCGTATGGACCTTTCTGCTTCAGTGCCTGGAACCAGCCAAGCCGCCAGTGTTGATATTTCTATGCGATATGAAGATGATGCCAATGCCATAGAAGTTGAGGATGATGACTATGATTATGATGACGATGTTGATGATGATGATATAGATGACGTTGATGATGATGATGATGATGCTGCTGATAATAGCGATGATGATATTCATGATGATCATAATGATTAAGCCATTTAGGTGTAATTGATAGTACTAATATAATTATGTATGTCACAGAAATGTAACATGATGATGATGATGATGATGATGATGATGATAATGATGATGATCAGATAATGATGTATCTTGATGATGATGATGTGGATGATGATGAAATTTAATTTGTAATCGGGACAATGATGATTGAATGTAACTGATGAGAACGATGATGATAATGATGATGATGATGATAAATGTAACATGATGGTGATAATGATGATTGATGATCAGACAATTGAAAAGTAATTTCCATACATGACAGTACATGTAAGTCATTATATATTTCATGATGATGATTTATTTGATCCCAACTGATATTTGATGGAATATAAAAGATGACTCTGATAGACACCAAAATAGGCCTGTAATGAGCAAAATGAACTGTTGAGCTAAATATGAAACTTACTCACTTCAGTTAGTCACATGTAAATCAGCCAGTGTAAAGGGCATGTAATGTGACAGTTGCTTTAGTCATTAAACTTTCAAAATAATTTGTTTAAAAATACCCATTTGGTTTTTACTTGCACTTAAATTGGTAAAAATTAGCAGGCAGTCTGTCAAACAAACAATCAGACAGCCCTGTGGTGCCTGCACCCAGCCACCCACCCACCCACCAACTTAGCCACACACCCATACTCTGTGACACACCCACAGTGCCACATAAACACCCACGGCGCATATTTGTCCAATTTTTGGAAAATTTTATTGGAAAATATCGGAAAAATATCGAAAAACTCCTCAAAAATATTTTTCCGGAAAGATAACAATTGCTGGTAGTTTCTCGAAATTCTATTCAGAATTTTGGTTGAGAAATTTTTGGGTGAAAATCTTAGATTTTATGAAAAATTTACCAGAAATTATCAATACGTTGCTTCTTAGTCGCTTGACATATTTCAACAAAATTTGGCTAGAATGACCCTATCATGGTAGAATCTCGAATATCTATTCAGAATTTTAATTGGTCATTATTATTTTGGGTAGCCATTTTGGATTTTCTGGAAATGATCCATCATATATATTTAAATTCAAATGCTAATGGTCCAGGTGAGCGCCACAGGCCCTTGGGCCTCTTGTTCTGATTGCTGCAGCTTCAGCCAGACAAAGAAGTGAAATACATGCTTTGTCAGCAGAGCCAGACCATTTTGTGGTTGCAGGGGAATAGGGCTTTACGATATACTGATATTATACCGAATACCCGTATCCTAGCTATACCGGTATGATTTTGCTGATACCGAAGTATCGATATATAACATAAAACCGGTATAACTTTTTGTTAGACAGATAATCTGCTTTCCATTGGTTACATTCCAATAATATTTTTGGCTAACGCGATAAGTTATTGCTGTTCGTATGGGAACATGATATTTAACGATCACACTGGAAAATTTTCTTAGTTATCCATATCTGTCAAATTGTTGTTAGAGGCTAGGGTTAAAGTAATTGATAAATTACTACTTATAAGAACGTACTTCTCGCAAAAAATAGAATAAAACTTATTTTAATTAACCTCATAGGACAGGGGGTGGTTAAAAATATCTAAAACCTATCTTTTCTTGGGATAATATTTTATAATTTCGGGCCGTTGTTTTCTAGAAAATCATAATATCAAATGAATATTTTGCGTGATATTTTATATCAATTATTACTACAGCCTGGTTAGTTAGCAATTTCCCGGAATTTTACAACTTTGTAGTGACCGACCAATGGACAATGAGAAAAACTTCTCAGTCCCCGCGATCTATATTAACTTCTTATGGTGGCGGGTAGCGTTAGATATTGATCGATACAAGCTACTGTAATGAGAACGAGGCTCAGCGAGCGTAGGTATATGTATTCTCAGCATGTTATAGTCTATTTAGTATGTGTTATAATGGCTTGGTTGTATCACTGCGCGGAAACTTTCCTGGCGGTTTTGTCCCATTGCAATTTCGTCGTATAAGGCACACGTTTTCGTGGACAGTTTATTTATTATTCTGGCACATACATCAATAGAAGAACATTCCAACATCTTTGACTCGTGGCAATGACATTTGTCAGTCAAATATCAACAGTCTTGGTTGTTCGCAGTTTCACTGGGTGAGTTTATGTGGGACGAGATTGTCACTGGTTACCGGTATCTCGTGATCTCGACACAGAGTAGTTGTAATTTCGTGGCAAATTCAAATCATTTGTACAGATGATTTGGTTGAATTTCAGCCATTTTGCGGTATGATTTAACTGAAGACAGTTAATATTTAGCGTTTAATATCGAGATTCTTATAATTTATTGGTTTTATTGTGGAAATTTGCGTCGACTGTTTCGGAGCGCTGATATAGGCCTACTTATGTATAGGAAATATGTTGACTATGGAATCGTACTACTGGAGCCTCTCTATTTTGTCCATCGTAAGAATACCAGTATTAAAGGTATACCGGTATGAAAATTGATACCATAACCAGTATTCATTTTTCCAATACCGTGAAGCCCTACAGGGGAAGGCCTTCTACCTAGAGTTAACTTTATGGCGAAAAACCAGTCTTTAAAATATCCTGGTCAGCCTATAGTTTTACCCGCTTTGACTAGGTTTGATCCTAATTCAAAGGTTTGGTGTCCTGTCCGTTCTTTAACACATTGTAAACAATGTACACAGGAATGGCGGACTGACCCTAATGCTTTATGGCTATCTTACATTGAACCCCATGGGAGAGCTAAAGATACCATTTCTAGGTGGATTGTGGAATGCATCCAGCATTGCCACAAAGCTGCCACGGGAAAACAAGTTGACATGGCCAAGACTCGCAGTGTCCATGGCCTAGTGACATCCACGGCTCTGTTTAATGGAGTGCTGGTGGATGACATTATGTCAGTAGCACAATGGCACTGTGAGTTTAGTTTTACAGATCATTACCTCCGTGACATGTCAAATCCACTTGCCTTATCGAATTTACATAAACGTTAAATCTGTATATAGTTGTAAATATTGTATATAAGGCTGTTGACTCACACACAGTGCAATTTGGTGGGGGAATCCCTGCTTTTCTGTACTGTACCTATCATCGCCAGTGGTGATCAAAGGGAAGATCGTCAAAATAGGTTAGTCCTATATTTGGTGATGGTTATTTTTTGTCACGATTTTTATTACTTACTAAAATGGTGATGGTTTGTGTTATTTGTGGTTCCATCAGAGAGTATACGAAATGAAGCTTTCATCTGATGTATTATAGTACTTTAGCACGAGTACATAGAGAGCGTGTAGGACATTTATCCGATGTCCAAGTCATTTCCTGATTGTGTTTACATACGCAATTTCATATGTTTTTTGTGATCCAGAAGCAAAAGAGCTTGCTCTTCCAGGGATGAGCCGGTCTACTGACCTTCGCCTCCCGCCGAATTCTCTTATGAATTCTGGCTATATCATAGAGTATCAGAGTGGTAAGTATACTCTTGATGTGAAATAAACGAAATCACGGATTTCTTTTTTCACGAGGGAGTTGATACTTACCACCCAGATACGATTCCGGCCTCCGCCCCACAGAGGCTCGGTCTATCAGCATTTTATGTTGCAATTTGTCAGCCAATAATTTGGAATAGAAAGAGACAGTCCCGCGCATGCGCAAGTTTGGGACGCACATCCGCTGGACTGTTAGTTGAGTAACCTGCCCAAAGGAGGCGGTTTCTTTTTAATTTTGAGTCTTATTGAAGCTAGGTTGATATTTGGGAAATATCATAGAGTATTAGGGTGGTAAGTATCAACTCTCCCATGAAAAAAGAAATCCGTGATTTCGTTTAATTACTGATTTGATGTGAGCGTACATTTCCCTTACGGTCGTCACTTCAGAATTTAAATCGCTTATTTTCCCTTTATTCTTCCCTATATCCTATTTTTAAACTGGCACAGTTATTTAGTGTTATGTTAGGTGTAAATCTATGCTTTATGAACCTCTGACTGTTACATGTAACCCATACGGACCTGAAACAACAAATTATTTATTATTAGTTAAAGAATATTCTGTTGAATATTTTAAAGCTAATTTGATTGGTAGCTGCAATGCAACAGGTTCCAGTCAAGTTAGTTTTAAAATATTCAACAGGTTCCATGTAGTTGTCTTGAAATTGAGAGAGTGGACTGGCAAAAGTTAAAGGGTTACATACCTTCTGTGGGTCATCGAAAGTTTTATATTGCGTCACTGTGAGCCCTTCCTAATTAATTCAACTTTGTTTAAGTTCAAGATTTTAGCATATCCAACATATTTTCCATTTCCCCATACATTTGCCATAAAGGGAAGAGGGTATTGCATGAGTGCATCAGTGGCTCTCTCTCTCTCTCTCTCTCTCTCTCTCTCTCTCTCTCTCTCTCTCTCTCTCTCTCTCTCTCTCTCTCTCTCTCCCTCCCTCTCTCTCCCCCTCCCTCCCCCTCCCTCCCTCTTTCTTGCTCTCTCTGTCTGGGGATTTGTATCAGACTACTGGTCTAATTTGGCTTAGATCTTAACATAGGAAAGGGTGTGACCATACACTAGGATCCCACAACTTAGGTTTGGACAAACACAAAAACATCCAGAAAATCCAGAAACAGGAGGGTGAGTGTCTGCAATCTCGGATTGCTCATGTTTTTAGTTCACCTGGCCAGAGATGCAAGTTTGTTCACTCGGAGCCGATCAGCCAATTTAGCTGGCAGCTATGTTGGATTTTTGTCAATTTTTAGAAATGTCTTTAAAATTTTCCGAAACCACTTGGGGGGATTGATTCAAAACTCATGAAACACCATCCAGAGCAAGAGCTCAATCAAGTTTGCGTAACATGTTTAAGGGAACTTGATATGCCAAATGCTTCGGCCACCATCTTGGATGAAATAGTTTTCAGGAAATTGAATTCTCAATAACCGCTGAATGGATCGTGCCAAAATTTGGAGAAATGATTAGGGACTAAGGGCCCAGTAAGGTTTGTTCAAGGGAAGTTTATGGCAGCCATATTAGATTTTTTATTTGATTGATTTTGAATTCGAAATAGGTTATAAATAAGTTTTTAGGTATGCTGATTTTAAATTTGCTACATTCGAACCTGTCGGATACACGGTTTGGTGGGCATCTTGGATTTATCATCGTTGTATACAGTTGGCATCATCATGAAAACGATTTTCAAATTTTTCCCATTCTTTTGCATGTTTTGGCATGTGTGGACATACATGTAATGTATTTCTGGGTGAGTTCAAGAATTAGAAGAATGTTTATCAATAGAATTTGTTTCATTAACATCTTATACTATTTTAGGTCTTTAAGATGTTTAATCCTCATATCAGCCAAAAATGGCTTCTGCAGTGGTCTTGACAAATGTCCATTTGCAAACCAAGAGAAGACTATTTTTGAAAATTGACCACGGGAATGACTGGCTCGATAAACGATGTGTTATATGTGGAAAGACAAAAGCGCTCGATGCATGGGATGCAGTTAATCTAATCTGAAAATTTACCACTGGAATTAATGGCTCTGAGCCTAACTGAGCCAGTCATTTCACTTATAAATTTGAAAGAAAAAATCTCTGGGTCTGCAAATTGACATTTTCTATAATTGAAATTTTATGAAAGAAATTTGAGCATAATAAAGTGTTAAATAATTCTTAAAGACAAACACTCAAGTTTTTTCTCTTAACCCTTATTGGTCATACCGGCCAAAACCGGTCTGCTATGGTCTTGTGGAATGTCCATTTACAGGCCAAGGGAATACAATTTTTGAAAATTTACCATTCCAATAACTGGCTCGATAACTGAGCCAGTCATTCCAGTGAAAAATTTTCAAAAATTGTATTGCCTTGGCCTGTAAATGGACATTCAATACGAAAATACTTACATTTTTTTTTTAAATTTGACCGTTAACGTGTTAAACAGTTAAATTTCCAGTCAAAAACATGTAGGATGGATATACAGGTACATAGCATAGAGACAAGAATTTGATATTAAGACTAGTACTTACTGTAGAAGGTTTGATAAATGTAAAGGTACATGTACAGCATTATGCGTATAACATATGTTTGCCGGAAGTCAAATATTTGTAATACATTTACCGTTTATACTCATAAAACTCTATAATAACCCTTTACTGGTAAAATTTTGTCAAGAAAATCAAACTATTTCCTTATAACTGAATGTCAATCTGCAGATAAAGAGAAGAGTATCTTTGACAATTTACCACTGGAATGATTGTAATCGAGCACGCCATTCCAGTGGTAAATTGTCAAAAATATTTGGTTCTTTACCTGCAGATGGACATTCCTCAAGACCACTGCAGAGGTCGATTTTGGCCGGCTTGACCATTAATGGCTTAACTAGCTAAAAATACTTTTTTCAGAACACATGGCCAGAAAACTGCAGCTGATCAAAAAGGCTGGAGCGGAGCTGCAAGCAAGTCAGCAACATTTGGTTACACTGAGAGCACAGTGACGGTCACTGTGAATGAGACTGACTTGTCACCCACCAAGGAGGCAGTTAAAGAGACACCGATCTGGCTTGCACAGAGTACTGTAGATGGTGTGCCCATGACTGATAATAATGTCGTACGTACTATTCACATCATATTTCTGTGTATTCTGAAGTCTAGTAAGGACTGCTTTCCTGGAAACTAAATATATGATAATTGTTGAATATATTACATATAAAATAAATGGATTTGCAGAAGGGTGGTGATAATGGTTTTGCTCCCTCCATGCATGTACATGCATCCTTCCATGAGCTCAGATTTTTGGTCTTCATTTGATAACTTAATGGATGAATCCACTTTTAGCTATGCCCCGCCCATCTCTAGCTAAGCTCCGCCTATGCATTGCCCTTGTTGGGATCGAGCGAAGCCAGAATTCCCTGCAATTTCTAGAAAATTATACAGGTAAGCTGTTGAATATTTTGAAACTAATCTGACTGGGTGCTGTTGCAACCTATGGCAACAACAGAGCTCAGTTAAATTAGTTGCAATATATTCAACAGAATGTTTATTACATATTAAAGACATATAATTTATACAACTGACAGACTTTTAAACGTTCATGATGGACTTTACTACGTCATTCATTGCGTATTTGATTGTGATGTCAGTCTACATGTACATGAAGTGAGTAGTAGTGTCGGGGTCAAAATGATACCACCTCCCTCAACTGGATTTCCATTTAGACAAATGAGCTCCCACCTCCCTCAACTGGATTTCCATTTAGACAAATAAGCCCCACCGCCCTCTCAATCCCTGGGGCATAGGTTGCGGGAGCCACCACGGATCGCCGAAAGGCTGCCAGGGAGGTAGGCTCATCCAGACACTACTACTACCAGGGGCTGAACGTCCATTTAGAGACAAGCCTCCACAGTGATATACACCACTGATCGCCCACAGGGCCGGCCTCTATTCTGTGTAGGCTCAGACAAACGCGTATTTCACTTCAAGAGTATACTTACCTCCCTAATACTCTTTGATATTGCTAAATATCGGCTTTCACTCAATAAAACACTCAGATTAAAAAAGTTAGGTGCTCCTACTGGGCAGGGAGTCAGAGGGCAGTCCGGAGGATGCCAGCCCCACCACCGCGCATGCGCAGTCTAGCACTACCTCTTTGCTAATTTATTGGCAGAGGGTCAACACATGTTTTCATGCTCAAAGCTTTTCTAAGCTATTTTTAAGTCATTTAAGCAAATTATTAGAAGTCTTATCACCTGTACAGATGGCAGAACGCATTAATTCGCCAGAGGAGGGCCCAGGACCTATCCATCAGGTGACTTCTAGTATATTTTAGCAAGTTTATCCCGGGTGTAATGTGTTCCGGGACTCGCGTTTAACGTGATAAGCGCCTAATATAGTTGGTTTATTTCAAAATGGCGCTATGTAATACTAATCACTCTTTGTGTTTATGTCCACAGGTAGCTGTCTATGATTGTACAGGACATCACATCAACAGAGGGTTTATTTCTCTCCACCAAGGTTCTATTTCCTACTAATACTGTTAGGTTATCTAACCAAAAGTCTATGTCCAGTGACTTGGAGGCCTCATAAGAAGGTCTTCTCACTTTGCCCTCTTGGTCCAATTCCTTTCCCCTTAAGGTGGAGAGAGTTAAGAGGTCATAGTCTTGGTGGAATGTTCCAGTTCATCAGATTGGATGGTTTGTCTATGCAAAGAATCAGGTATTCTAGTTAATGATATGAGGCACTTCTCTTATTTTTGAAAATAATTATATAGACTTTTGCCATTTTATCATTGTTTATCTGATGTTTGTGTAGCCTGAATATTCTATCCTTTCTAGTCAGGATGTTCTGGATATGAATACAATTCGTCCTTACACCTGGATGTTTGTTTCGGATCGATTTAATTTCTTTTTTTGAAATTATGACGTCATAATCAGCCTTGCACTTTATTAACAATTAAAGTTTTGCCCAACGCTGGTTTTCTAATATCTGATAGGTGCTCTTTATGATCACTTTTTCCTCTCCTTTTATTTTGGTTTTGAGTTTCTAACTGTAACTAAAATACTCATTGCCTTCGTCTTCTGGCTTGTTTCAGAGACCTGGTTGTCCGTCTTGTGGTCGTTTCTTCAAGGAAAGATTCATTCCACATTTATGTTTTCAATGTAGTCCTTGTGGCCCATTACTTAAATGTGATGTATGTAAGCAGTGGGAGGGGGGGGGGGGCGATCTAATGTCGGATTTTTTATCTTTGCAGGCGAAGGATAAGATCGTGGAGGAGGAGAGGAAACAAAAGAAAGAGGTAACGAGTAAAAAGGGTAAGAGGAAGGCCTCGTCCTCAGTGCACATGGAGGCCTTCCGTAGTGAGATGTTGAGGACAATCAAGGATTTGGTTCCAGAGTTGCTCCATAGCATGCTTCCTGGATCAAATCCTTTGTTGTCCTCTTCATCTGCTTCGGAGCAGGTAATCCCTGCCTCTGAATCTGGTTTCTTTAGGCCTCTACCAGTTTTCGATGATTCAGAGGTGGCCCCATTAGAGGGGGCGTTCCAGGACACTGGCAGCAGGCTTGCCTCGCCGGTGGTCCGTGGATGGTTGTCGCTGGAACCTGGTGGCTGCTTATTAGCCCAGGGGTATCCGCACACCGCAGGTGCCAGTACTGTGGCACCTTTCCTGGCCAGTCCGGGTTAGCTCTCTTTGCTGACTCTGAGTCTAATCTTTCTGGCCAGGAAGAAGAGGATTACCTGCTGGGTTCCCCTACTGATGTCGTGACCATGGACATTGACGTCTGTGCACCCCTCGCGGGGAATACAGGCGGCATTGTCCACGGTTCTACTCACGCAGGAGTAGAATTCACGGCTCAGGTGGCCCGGGTTGGACCTGACAGCCAGTTGTTCCGCATACCTCGGCTTGCTGAGAGTATAGCTGGTTCTGGCCAGGGCTGTGGTATGGCGATAAGCGCCCCACACAATACCACAGCGCCTGCTCCTGGACAAGCCAGTCAGATTAACATGCCTGCTCTTTCGGGGCCCGCATGCTTGCTCTGGCTTGCCAGGAGTGTCGGGCTATCCAGCTTCTAGCTCGCCTGCGAATGCTCAGGAGGAAGACGAAGGCCCTCGTCTTGTAGAGCTTTCGCAGGTAGCCACGGAGAAGGATTGGTCAGTCGCTTGTCAATGGCTTATAAGCGTCAGACCAGACCTGCCCGTGGAACAGTCGGTTAGCCAGCGAGACCATCGGCCGTGGGTAGCTGGTAAGTCGACTGTTAGCGCCATGCCATCTCTGCCGTTGGCAGAACATATTGTTGATATGTTCTCGGCGGCGGAGACGTCCATCAAGGCGCATAGATGTCTCGCGAAGGCCCCTCGCGAGGTTGCAAGGCGCTGCCGCATCGTACCCGTGGAGTATCAGAGGTATGGTGTGGTACCTAAGCCGAGCGTAGATGACCGCGCGGCATTAGGTGAAGACACGCGGCCAGGTTCCCGTTCTGACACGGGAGCGCTGTGTTCGAACGCATTGCGTTCGGCCAATACCGCCTTGCGCGATGCGGAGGAGAGTGGGAGAGCGTCTATTGTGGCGCTTTCTCATGTCTCCCAGCTGTTGCAAGGGGTAGTGACAGCATCCGCATCGCGCCAGCCTAGCCCAATAACTGTTCAGAGAGCCATCCAGGATGGTATCAACCTGGCTCTGGATTGTTTGACTCGGGCTGTGACCAGAAGTGTCCACGCGAGGCGCACGTTTGTGTTGGACAACCTATGCCCGTCCCAGGACCTGTACAATAGGCTGCTGCGTACGCCTATGGCAGGTCCTGGTCTCTTTGGAGGTGAGGGATGCAAGCACCTCCAGGAGACGGTCACTCTGGTCAACAACCAGAGAGCGCTGCGCGAACAGTTTGAGGTGCTCCGTAGGGAGCGCGTTCGTGCAGCACCCCCTGCGTACCATCCCCTGCAGGCTCGAGGTGGAGGTGGCCATGTCAGAGGCCAGCCACCAGCGCAGCGTCGGGCTCGGCCATGTGCGATTCGGCCAGCAGTGAGGGGGGGGGGGCGCAGGCTCCTCCAGCGCAGCCAGCCAGGCAGCCACCCGCGTACCGAGGTGCGCACCGTGCTGGTCGTGGTGCGCGAGGATCTGGTCGTGGTAATCGTGCCTGATGGGCCGGTTACCACGGTGAGAACCACTCCAGTGTTTCAGGCCAAGGAGACAGTGCCACTCTTGCACTCCTTATGTCCACCTCTCTCCCTGGGTGGTCCAGTGGGAGGCCGTTTGGCCCACCACAAGCAAGAGTGGGAACGGTTAACTCAGGACCGTCTAGTCTTGCGATGGCTTTCAGTCGGGTATCATCCCGATTGGATGACAGGCCCACCATCGCGACTGTCTCTGGTGCCAATCTGGACTCGGATTCCAAGAGATCCAGATCAAAGGTTGTGTATAGAGGAAGAGATAAACTCCCTCATACAAAAAGAAGCAATTCAACCGGCGAAAAAGTGCCCAGGCTTCTATTCAACCATGTTCTTAGTAACGAAAAGCACCGGAGGGTGGAGACCAATTCTCAACCTCAAGCCATTGAACAAGTTCATAGAGACACCCGCTTTCAAGATGGAGACTGTGAAATCGGTGTTGGCGGGGTTGGAGAGGGGAATGTGGACAGCTTCAATAGATTTGAAGGATGCTTATTTCCACATTCCTATAGCGAGGAGTTTCCGTCGCTTCCTGAGATTTGCATTCCAGGGCAGACAGTGGGAATTCAAGGTGTTTGTTACCCTTCAAAATTTCCACGGTTCCTCGGGTCTTTACCAGAGTGGTTCTTGCGATAACAGCATACCTCCGCAGGAGAAGCATAGCAGTCCACACGTACATAGATGACTGGCTGTTAAAAGCACACAACCGGGAAAGTTTATCGGCGAATCTGGAGATAGTTCTGAAAACTCTCACAGACTTAGGCTGGATAATCAATTTCCAAAAATCAGAGCTGACTCCATCCCAGAAGTTTGTTTACCTGGGAATGTTCTTTGATCTAGAGACAGGATATGTTTATCCTACTCAGGAGAGTGTTCAGACACTCATCTCAGTAATACAGTCAGTGTGCACCAGTCGTCATGTCCTGGCACGGGTGTACTTGAGAATGCTGGGGTTGATGGTTTCTCTGGAACCAGTCATTCCTCAGGCGGCCTTACGCAGTCGGCCGATCCAGTTATTTCTCATGACGTAATGGACCCAGAGTACAGGTTCACTGGACTCAAATGTGTCAGTGTTGGAGCCTCTAATTCACCACCTTCAATGGTGGTTGAAGACAGAGAATCTCTTGGCGGGGGTTATGCTAACCCCTCCTCACCCTCAGGTAACGATGTATACAGATGCATCGATGGAGGGGTGTGGGGGCTTGCCTGGAAGAATCTACGATATCAGGGCTTTGGAATCTGGAACAGTCATGGGAACATATAAATCTACTGGAATGACGAGCAGTAGTCCTGAGCCTAGAACATTTCTTTCAGAAAATTCAGGGCAGGAGTGTTCTAATTCGATCAGACAACTCAACAGTAGTGACTTACATAAACCGCCAGGGCGGAACGAAGTCGGCCAGTCTCTGTATGATGACTTGGAAACTGCTTTGCTGGTGCCTGAATTACAGTTACACGATTACCTTGAAAGCAGTTTATATTCCGGGGAGGTTAAATCTGTTAGCAGACTCATTGAGCCGAAGGGTGAGTGTTTTGCCGACGGAATGGCAACTAAATCAATGTGTGGCGGATCGTCTGTTCGACCACTGGGGGAAACCCAACATAGATTTATTTGCAACGAAGAAGAATGCGAAGATGACGACGTACGTCTCTCCGATTCCAGATCCAAGCGCTTTCGCAACAGATGCGTTAGCTATCAGCTGGGTGGGAATGTATGCATACGCATTCCCTCCAGCAATCCTGATTCCAAAAGTTCTTCAGAAAATCAGCCAAGCGCTTCTGATCGCCCCAAATTGGCCAAGCCGATCATGGTATACGGATCTGCTGGACCTTCTGCTCTGCAATCCGGTTCCTCTGCCTCTGATGGACGATATTATCTTCCAGGGCAAGGCCCTTCACAATATCCGTCAATGTTCAAATTGACTGCGTGGATGTTGTCAAGGAATCCGCAATTAAGGATGGCTTTTCTGAGCAAGCAGCCATGTTTATGGCAAAAGCCAGGAGGGTGTCAACCTCCAGAGCATTTAATTATAGAATCAACAGATTTGCAGAATGGTGCTCAAAAAGATGTATTGATCCAATGGATTCATCTATTCAGGTAGTAGCTGATTTCCTCTGTCACCTGTATGATGCCTATAGCCTCAAGCCTAATTCTATTGCTGGTTATAAGTCAGCTTTAATGACATTTGTCCCTTGCTTGGCTAATAGGGGGAAGTGATGAAGTAAGTACATTAAATATTTTAATTAAAGGCATGGGCAATCTAAGGCCAAGGAATCCCCCTGTGATTCCGTCTTGGAGTTTATCCCTAGTGCTTCAGGTACTAGGTGATAAGCCTTTTGAACCACTTAGTTCCATTTCTCTTGAAATGTTGACTCTTAAAACTGTATTTTTCATTGCTGCGGCCTTGGCTAGGCGCAGAAGTGAAATTCATGCCTTATCAGCCGAGGCAGACCGTTTTGTGGTTACAGGGGAAGGCCTTAAGCTTCTACCTAGGATTAATTTCATGGCTAAAGATCAGTTTTTGAAATATCCAGGTCAACCTATATTTTTACCAGCTTTAACTAGATATGATCCTAATTCTAAAGCATGGTGTCCAGTCCGAGCATTAAACCGGTACAAACAACATACTCAGGAATGGCGGACGGACCCGTCAGCATTATGGTTGCCATATATTGAACCCCATGGCAGGGCGTGTAAGGACACCATTTCCAGGTGGATTGTAGAGTATATTCAATTTTGTCAACAGATACTCCCTATCCTTGTAGAAACCTTTAGCTCGCAGGAGCTGCTCGACGATACTCCCACCCATGATAAGGTATTCGAGGAAGCAGATCTGTCCCTTGCCAAATCCTAGATAGAGCTTCACAGCTGTCAACTCCTCTGTCAGCTCAGCACCGGAGAGGTGAGCGAGCTCATCTGGTGTCTTCTTGTAGTCCTTCAACTCCCTCCGGAAGACATCATAGTACTTCTCGCATAGCGTGAGCCCGGACATGTTTAAGATGTCTCAATAGAGAGATGAATATTCCTGAGTACCAACCCGGCCACCTGGCAGACGCAGACTGGGAAGATCTTATTAGCTCTATCGACAGGGGATGCAGATGTTTAACCTCGTTGTATACTCGGTGCTTAAACAATGACGTCAACGGTACAGATCGTGAAGCAACTGCCCGAGAACCAGGCGAGTCTTCAGAAGGTGGAGAACCTGCTGCGAACCAAGACACAGAAGTTACTGACCAAAGCAAAACCTCTGGCAGTCCATGTCGCCAGTAACGTGGCGGCGAATGTGGCCGTGGTGAAGAAGACAAGGGGAAATGAGGTTCTTCCTGCCGCCACTGCGGCTGTCTTCACTACAGTGGTGAGTGGGGTGGCCGGGCACTGTCTCGGAATAACTCACCCCATCCCAAAGATCGCCCTCAGTGGTGCCTCCTACACTGTTGCCGCCAAGATCATGGGTGAACGTGTTACACTAATGGAGGCCGCGCTTCTAGGGCTAGTAACGAGTGCAATGGCTGAGATCATCGTCGCCTACGTTTAACCCCTCTGAATAGTGAGAGATGGATCACGAGACCCCTGCAGCATATGAGGCATGGCATGCCGGAGGGCGATGTGTAGCCCATAGTTGAGCACGCAGACTGAGGATCGCCATTGCCCGGGAATGGTGGACCGCCCACAAGGCATGCCCCTGCAGAGAGGGCCAGTACCCTGAGCACTGCTACCTATTCCCTTGGCCGACTGCGTGGTCCTCCTATGCCCAACTATTTCACTGGGGGTATGACTAGTAGGTTTAAGCCGTCTGTATAGAGCACTATGACTCTGTCACTCACAGACCTAGAAAGCAAAGGGCTAGGCGATCTTGCTCACTTGGGCAAGGCACGCCTCGGTTCAGAGGACACTGTTGCCCCTCTCTTCTTCCTAGACTTCGATGAGAAGGGAGACCCGCGGGAGATCCGCGGTACCATCCCAGCCCGAGATCTCATCGGGAACACTGATACGGTAGGACAATCGGCCATTAACAAGGCCAAGACTGTATACAAGGGGATGGGCATCAAGAAGAGGGCGACGATGCTCGGTATGCTCGGAGTCGATGAGGCTGGAGCCATCAAGGTTATGACTTGAGTCCTATGCACAGGACTTGGTTAAGGATCTCCTGAGACCACGGAGCACATACATCCAGGATGGAGGGAATATCAAGATAGGCACCCTCAGCCTGAACAGTATCACTGTCGACGGCCAAACAGGTGCAGGTGCTATCGACAGCCTCCGGCTACCAGAGGTGAAGGGCTCAGGCCTCTGGAATTTGCTGTATAAGACCACAGGATAGTCATGGCTTCCCGTGCATGTATCATACAGATACTGGATGTACTAGACACTGTGGGTGCTGACACAGGCCCTCTATGCTATCTTCTCAGCTGCAACTGGGATTTCATACTTGATGCCTCCATCGCATCCTTCGTATCCGCCGGAGGTGCAGGATGATCCTCCGGCTACCAGAGGTGAAGGGGTCGGGGCGCTTGAATCTGCCATTTAAGACCACCGGATAGTCATGGCTTCCCGTGCATGTATCATACAGATACTGGATGTACTAGACACTGTGGGTGCTGACACCGGCCCTCTACGCTATCTTCTCAGCTGTTGCTGGGATTTCATGTTTGACGCCTCCATCGCATCCTTCATATCCGCCGGAGGTGCAGGATTCCCCTCTCTGCAGGCGAAAGAGCTGGTGCAGGAAGTACTGCCGTTTAGTCTCCCAGATATAGACGAGGCTACCACCGACCAAGTGTTAACCATCCTCCGCACGCATGTCTGTACCATTCGACAGTAGGCTGGCCGGTGCTGGCCAGGTTGTGCTGATCATTGCCCTGTCAGGACACGGGAAAAACATCTTGCTGCAGGCTCTCCTGGCCGAACATCTACACCCTCAATACATCCTTCTGGTGTCTGACTCCGCTGCTGAGGCGGTTGACAGGAATGATCAATGGTACAATGGCCCAATCACCAAGACGCAGAACCTGCAAGCACTGATGGAGAAGCTGCTGGCAGCCCGACTGACAGAACCACGTTTTCTAGTTATCGATGACCCTGCAATGGACCAGAAGACAGTAACCTACCTCAGCATCATCACCAGGCGCATCAGGCACACAAAGATAACTGTCTTCATCCTCTTTGAGAAGTACACCCACAAGATCTCACCAGACATCCGCCAGAATGCCCGGTTGCTATACTTCAGCTCCAAGTGTGGATGTTCCCTGCTCGAGACCATATACAACAGCCTAACCCTCAAGGAGACCAAAGGGGACTTTGTCGCAGGTGTACAGAGGGCAGCTGAGCTGTACCACTTAATCTTCAGCAACAAGGACACAGGTGAGCTGTCACACTTCAAGCCATCTCTGGAAAAGGCACAGACCTCCACCTACAAGCTGAATCCAGCCAGGAAACTAGCCTGCTCTACGCGTCATCGCTGACAGACTATCGCAGCTGCCACAACATTTTTCATTCATCAGAATGCTGCGCGGTCGCCGCTACTTCGTCTGCGGTCTCTGCTACTTCGTCAGATGCTTAAGAACCTTCGTCAGAAGCTAATTCGGCAGGTCCGTACTGTCGCTTAAACTCTAACCACTAAGGGTCATCTTTTGGGATTCTCTTCATCTGGTTCTTCTCACGGTAGACCCACTTTAGCCATCCGCGCTTAGCATCTGACATGTGAGGGAATTTGATGAGGTAGTGCTGGTAGTTATCTGGGAATTTCGTAGATGCTTCCAGATCACTGGCCAATCTCCTGCGCCCTTCTTCGTTGAAGATGTGCTCAACAACCTCCTTGCGGCCAACAGTGACCCCCTCCTGAGTACCTTCTGCATGACCGGTATCATGGCTCTCGGCTACAGCGGCACTGACCTCCTCCCTGAAGTAGTTATTTGCTTCAGACTGAAGGCTATCCAGCATATCTTGCTCTTCCTGGCTATGGAGGCTAAATACGGCAGCCCACTTCCCGACCGTTAGTAGATCTTTGGGGTCGAGCCTCACCTTTTGGAGGGCTAGAATAACAGGTTGGGGCCACGGGTAGGTTGGGTAGTACCTTGCCCTGGGTGCTGTCAAACTTCCGGTAGAGTATCTGAGTCAGGAGTTCTTTTGTACTACGAGCTGGCACTCCTTCCTCTATGGCGGCCTGTATCTCCGCATCAGACGGAGGTGTGACTTTGGCTCGCTTGTGGATAATGTTGATGTCACGAAGCAGTCCTCAGACCCTGTCACAGTGGGACAGTGCACGTCGTGGCTGTCGTGCCGACTTGTCCTGCTGACTATAGACAATCTGCTGGAGAACTTTACCAAACATGGCAGCCGTTTAACCCCTCTATATACATTTATGTACCCAGACCTTAAACATGCTGCAGTATGTGCAACATCCAGATGGGGCCACTGAACCGGCGACATCGCACCGCACTGATCCACGGAAGGACTGCCTGACAGTCATTCAACCCAGTATACACGAAGAGAACCCGTTGTCCGCTGCTGGGAAGTACATTGACTGCAATCTCGGCACAGATCCATGAGATCAAGAGCATGACACACGAGTTCAAGCTTCAGAGCACAATAGAACAGACGGTAGAGCTCCCGCAGGTTCTGAACAGGTGGGAGATCGTGCAGAGCAACAGCACCTTGGACACCACCTATGTGACCGATGAATACCGACCCTAGCTCTTGGCCCAACCTTCTATGCGAAGGGAAAGGGGTACTACGCTATGGGGTGCAATGAGGGGTTCACGGAATTTGAACTACAGGAAGGTGTCGAGAAGCCTGTGGCAGTTCCACTCTTAGCCCTCCTCGAGAACACACACGTGAATCCAGCTGCCATGTTCCTCCGCGTGTACACTGAGCAGCTCGCAGATGCGACGATGAATGCTCCAAGACTTCATGTCTGGCATGACGAGAATGAACAGGAGATGAAGCAAATGGGTTCCAAACAGCGGATCGTGCATGTGGAGCGAGAACACCAGCCGGTCCAAGCCACAGCTAACCAACGGGTAGAGCTGACATTGCATCGTGGTGCATCGGACTGTCTCGCTGTTGCGGTCCTGGTTCAGAAGGGAGGAGCCATCCAACAGGTGGATAAGCTAGACGACTTCAGGCTTGTGGTTGCTGGGACCAATGCTCTTGGTGAGGTACACGAGCTGGCTGATTGCCAACTCTACAGACAGAAAACTAAGCCATATGCACTTCTGCGCCTAACCAGTCGAAGCGACGACCTCGAGTCGGCACTCGAGGGCCATCACCACCTCGGGGGGCAAGGACATCCCACCTAATTGGGGCAACCGGCTCAGCTTCAACATCGGAACCCTCTTAGCTGGGACTCGCTCATTAGGTGTGACGGTACTTTACTTTGGCTATGCTAAGGTAAGCGTGTCGAACACATCAGGTATTCAGCTTGAGCGTGTGTAGAGCACGACTCCTGTCGTCACCGCTGCAGCTGCCACCACTACTATAAGCTCTGCTGTCTTCTGATCTGTCGATGCTTCATAGTCGAGTGTTGGCTCAGATACAGCCTCGTAGTACTCATCGAGACTCTCATCTGCCTCTTTGAGGCTCTGGTTGGCCTGAGCTCGGAGTTGTCGTCGGCGTGCCTCCCTCTGGCGCATATGCTCGTGTGCTTTGCTGTACTCAAACTTCTCGTTAGACAGCTTCTCAATCGCCTGGTTATGTGCTCACGCTCGACCTCTGCCGCCTTCATGTCGGCCAAGCTGAGTCGCCAGTTCGCTAAGGCATTCAAGATTGCGGAGGCCATGCTATAGACTACAGTTTAAAGCTACTATATAGCTGCTCCAGCGATGCGATGTATGAACCAGAGGCTGATCCAGTCGAGGATATAGATGACAAGGACTATGAGGAGGACTATGATGAGGAGAATGATGCAGACGACTACGATGTAGCGGAGACTGCGGGTGAGTATTATGATGTAGCGGAGACCGCTCCTGAATCCTGCAAGCTAGTACACAGAGCGAAAGGAGTCTATCACACTTACGTAAACGGTTCTATCGGTCCGCTGGCAGCAGTTGGGGCTCTGATCGCTCTGTTCACAACGAAGGCTGGCGAGACGGTCCGCAAGATCGCCAACAATGCGTCCATGGGGTGGAGAAGATTTCTGAAGCCATACCAGCCATCGCCTCAGGAGTAAGTACGTTCTTCGGAGTCGCAGGCCCTTGGCTACCATACGTTGCCATAGCACTCGCGGCCATCTGGGCCGCCGAACATTTAAGCCGTACTATATAAGGATGGCGTCTCTGTATGACCTGGTCAAGTCCCTTAACTTCCGAGGGTTGGTCGATAAACTACTGTTCAGTGAGGATCCAGCAGAGATTAGACGCCAGTGTACGGAGGTGTTTGAGGAGGTCTTCAGTGATGGTCGATTGAATGACGGCCGTCTGTTCGTCTGTTTAGAGTTCACCCAGGCCATGCGTGACAGGACGGGAGTGGTCGTCAGTGATGAAATCCGGGAGTTTATCAACCGTCTTTCTTGAGGAACTCTACTATCAGCCTGGTGGATATTACCGTGAGCCCCCTCAACTACTCGAGGCTGCACGTTGCAAGGGACACAACTTCACATTGGAGACAGTTAGCCAGTGGCTCAGCCGTCAGGCGATGTGGCAGAGATACAGACCTCATCCACGGCACATCAGGCATGCCCGTTTCGAGGAAACTGTCCCGAGCACAGTTCACCAGGCAGATGTTCTAATCCTTCCACACGACTCGGTTGGTCGTAAGACCTACAAGTATGCCCTCACCATCGTCGATGTCACCAGCAGGTACAAGGTGGCAGTACCGTTCACAGACAAGTCAGGTGGCCCAGGCACTCCAGGGTGTCTACGAGGCTTCGGAAAATCCTCTCCAGTGGCCGGCATTGTTGCAGGTGGATGAGGGTAAGGAGTTCAGAGGGGAGACTGCAGCCCTCATGTGGAAACACGGTGTGGCAGTTAGGCGAGACGAGGTAGGGCATCACCGTTCCCAGGCTATCGTTGAGCGGTGGAATCGGACACTGACAGAGAGACTGTTCCCACACCAATACGCCCAGGAAATGGCCGCGCCGAGTGAACATTCTAGAGTATGGGTGAGAGGGCTGCCTGCTGTGGTGGAGAGATCCAATGCCGAAGTTACTAGACTAATCGGGAAGAAGCCGGTAAAGGCTATCAGACACTGCTGGTCACAGCTCTAGAGGAGCGAACAAGGGAGAGGAGTGCCTACCACCTGGTGCTCGGCGTGCAACAGATCCTAACTGGTCGATAGATGTTCACAGGCTTGACAGGTATGTGGAGGCGGAGGGGCGGCCTACACTGTACTACCTGGCACGCCAGTACGGAGTGACTAGGCGACCATTTGTCATAGAAGTGCTTCAGCTAGTCCCTGAAGACACACAGCTACCACCCCTAGGGTGCTAACATGATGCTCAATGGGCTCGGTATGGACCCCATCTGGCAGCACATGGCGCTTATCATAGTAAGCGGAGAGTCCTAGTTTTTCCTGCGCATACGTCACCATACCCTGTTTGCGCATGCGTAGGCCTCGGTTTTTAGCTGTGTCCACCCCGCCATGTAGGGCGCTGTAGAACCTCTGCCAAGAGACCTCATTCTGCCGCTTTGACATTCCCTTAGCCAAGCACTTACTTGCAGCTGCGCTCTCCACGTAGTAGCATTTGGACCAGAGAGCGATGCCACGAAAGCCTTCGAACTCGAGCTTGAACAGTCCCGGAGTCCGTCCAGACCATTTGTCCCAAGCTAGCCAGTCCCGCTTATGAGCCTGGTACTCTGCTCGCATCTCAGGGCGAATGACATCGTCGAGGTTGGAGCCTGCTATAGAGATATATGCGGAGTCGGTGTCCATCTGCAGGTACTCAAAGCTGTCATGAGCTACGTAGCGATCGAGGAAGTCGTAGTAGAACTCCAGCATTCGCAGCGTCGCGGCCTCATAAACGGCTATCCCCACCTGGAAGGGCCTTCGAATTGTGATTCTCTGGGTGGTGGGCCGCTTCCTCCCTGTTCGCCCTAGATATGCCAGCATCTCAGACGAGATTGCCTCTACCGGGATCTCGCGGTTATAGAAGAGAAGAGGCATTTCCTCGAACTTTGCCCACAGAGCCTTGGGACCTCTATATCCACCTCAGCAAACCCAAACCAGCTGTCTGCTAGGAGAGCCTCCTTAAAGCTAGCTACCCCACTGGCACAGGACCACTTTCTCCTTACCACATGGCATCTCTTTGGCCATCATTGACAGGTACAGAGCATTTGCGTCGTAGCTGAGTAGACATTGGCAGACACGCTCACTCTGGCGGATTCGAGTCACATCGGCCTTGTGGTATCTGGTGAACATGATGCTGGGACCGCCAACAACAGCACCCTTCAGCATCTCATAGGCCTCCTTGTCCGGTGAATAGAGGCTAACATCTGGCATGTGCTGAGCGGTTCCACGTAGTAGGTACTGCAGTGACACACCTGTGAGAGGCGCCGCATCTTTGAGGATGTCTTTTTCTCGTTCTGTGTAGAACTCCCGCCTCAGCTCTAGGGCTTCGATGAATGGACTGACGTCCAGGTTGTTGTAGTATCGCAGCCAGTTGGCTGAATGTCTGGTTACGCTGTTCCCACTCTGTTCGCGTCAAGAGGTAGCCACCCTTGAGCTTAGATGGCCATGCTGAGTAATCAGGAAGCCCTGGATAGTTGAGCTTCTCATGTGTGTCAAACCATTCATACGGGAACCAGCTCTTCTGATGTGTACACCCGTAAGCTGTGACCCTTACCTCATCCGAGACTCCTCGGCCAAGGTAGTTCAGCACATCGAGAAACCGTAGCTCAGGTGTTATGAGGAACATGGTCTGACTAGCCTTCTTGGCAACTTTCACTGTACCTGTACTGTCAGTCAGCTCATCGACAAAGTACTTCTTGATGAGGTTCAGGTCATACCGCCCAGAATTGAACCCCAGTACAGGCACTTGGTCACACCACACGTTGATCAGTCGCTGCTGTTGCTTTGGGAGCTTGTCCAGGTCTGTCGGTATGTACTGTGCCCTAACCCTTGTCCGGATTACAGATGCTCGCCGTTGGATCTCCAGCATGAACACTGATCAGTTCTTTGGGGGCAGGATTGCAGAGGTGAGTGGGCTCACTCGTGGCGCCCTCTAAAGAGCAGCCAACTGACACAGAGATAGGTATGTGAGTACTCTCGATCGTGAGAGTCTCCGTAGGATGAGTTGATACCATCTAGGAGTGCTTCGAAGTCGTAAACTATGAAGTGTGGGTATGGGACAGTCCAAACTCGTTTAGGGACGGTTGGGCAGCGTTTTATACAGCACTCCCACTATACCACAAGCATGCATCCAGAGGCTCTCAGCTTCTCTCTCAGGACTGTCTTGCGGTATCTGTGAACACCCGTGCCAGTGACAGCCATGGAACTGGTAAACGGTGTTGGTGGTCGGATCATAACCATCTATGGGAGCACCCTCGATCCAACACTCGCCACCATGCCCACACTACATGGTGTATGTGTATGCCTCTGTTTCTCGACTCATACTCGATCCAACGAGTAGCCGCTGAACTGGATGGTCTGGGCGAATAGAAGGCTTTCTCATACGCAGACTGTGGCACCTCAACCTTCTCGCCAGGACACACGATTTTTGTTTTGCCGCCTGTACAGTGATCAGCGTGGCGTTGAAGATGGCATGCCTTTGTAAACCTCTGATGACAGTGACTGCAGACTAGTGTATGTGCCAGCTTGGAGATGTTCTTGATGTAGAAGGTGTGGTGGTCCCACACTCCGATGGTCATGGTGTCACGGTAGTGAGCCGCTTGCCTGATCATGTGCCAGGTGCCCTCTTCGGTTGGTTCATACACGCGAATCCCGATCTTGACGAAGAACTCTACCTTGTCCAGCTGATCCAGCGAGGTCTTGCGGACATCAAGTACTGTCTTGCCGTAGAACTGTGTGGCAAGCTCTCGTGCAGAAGCTGTACTTCTATCAGCTCCTCAGTGGACTGCTAGACATCCAGAGACACATGTTGTCCCTGTAGGTGTCGAGGGCGGTCATACTCTTCTTCTGTCGTAGCCAGTCTGGAAGGTGGCCTGTCCCAAGCAGAGGTTGCCGGTCGATGACAGCCCTGACCTCAACGTTGATTGATCGAACGAAAGCCCACTTGGTGTTGGGTCGATCGATATTGTCTGTGTCAAGGCGGCTTGCTCTCCTGTTCCCTGGAGCAGTCTTGTGGAAGAGCATCAACCTACTGTCTTCGATGTGATGGATGCGATAGGTATGGGTGTAGTGGAGGTAGAAGGCGTTCTGGACAGTCTGTTGGATCTTTTGCATGATCTGGCCTGTGAGGTCTCCTTCTAGACCTCTGAAGAATGTCCAGCTTACTGACCGGCATCCTCTATCCTCTGTCTCCCTTTCGCCGAGATGCTGGTCGATAATGTGTTCGCCTTCTCGCCTCATGCTCCGGGCTAAGGGTACAGACCTCAGCCCCCTTATGCTCCGGGCTGGGCTCAGACCTCGGCATTGATTAACGATCCTGCGTTTGAGAGTTAAGCGCTCCAGTGGATGGACATCCATCCGCCTCGCTACAGTCTTGGCTCGCAAGCTAGCAGTCACCTCCTCGGCCAACTGACGATGCTCACATATCAGCTGCGCTTTCTTGTGCGGATTTCAAGGGTCCTCTTTGGTAAGCGCTGGAAACCTTCCCGTATTCATTGCTCGGGAAAGCCACTTCTGCCACTCCTCGGCACGGACCTGTCCAATCATCTGGAGGTCGGCTTTCTTGGCCTTAGAGTCGACTCTAAGGCCGAATTGCTTTGCAATAACACGAAGCTGTGCAACAGTACTCATGGTGTATATCCCTGTGGATGCCTACATAGGGTGCGGGGGCCCCCTGCGTAGGAGAGTTAAGGGCTCCAGTGAATGGGCCTCCATCCTCCTCGCTACAGCCTCGGCTCGCAAGCTAGCAGTCACCTCCTCGTCCAACTGACTAAACTCACGTATCCACTGTGCTTTCTTGTGGGGATTCCAAGGATCCTCGGTAGGCGCTCGAAACATTCCCGTATTCATTGCTCGGGAGAAGCCACTCCTCGGCACAGACCTGGTCGATCATCTGGAGCAGGTTGGCTTTCTTGGCCTTAGAGTAGCCAAATTACTTTGCAATAGCGTGAATCTGTGCAACAGTACTCATGGTGTATATCCCTGTGGATGCCTGTCTCTAAATGGGCATTCAGATGCTATTATGTGTGGCTGGCCAGTACCTGTGGATGCCTGTCTGGGCGTTCAGACCTATTATGCGTGGTGCTGGCGATCAGTACCTGTGGGTGGTGTATATCCCTGTGGATGCCTGTCTCTAAATGGGCGTTCAGGCCCTATTATGTGTGGCGATCAGCGTTCAGACCTATTATGTGTGGTGCTGGCGATCAGTACCTGTGGGTGGTGTATATCCCTGTGGATGCCTGTCTCTAAATGGGCATTCAGACCCTATTATGTGTGGTGATCAGTACCTGTGGGTGGTGTATATCCCTTGTCTGGGCGTTCAGGCCTATAATGTGGTGCTGGCGATCAGTATCTGTGGGTGGTGTATATCCCTGTGGATGCCTGTCTGTAAATGGGTGTTCAGCCCCTGGTAGTAGTAGCGTCGGGATGATCCTACCTCCCTGGCAGCTGTTCGGCGATCCGTGGTGGCCCCTGCAACCTATGGCACAGGGATTGAGAGGGTGGGGCTCATTTGTATAAATGGAAATCCAGTTGAGGGAGGTGGTATCATTTTGACCCCGACACTACTACTAGATGTAATTGATATAAACCTTAGTGACAGATTGGATTCATCAGTTTCTAGTCAGACTATGTTGATGAAACATCATGGGTTGGTTTACTTTGGGGCTAAGAACAAGTCTATTATTTTTTTGGTCTATGGATATGCCTAAATTGCCACCCATGTGTATGTGTGTGCAGACTTCTCACCTGAGTGAGCTGATACTTGTAGTCGTGATTTGTCTATCTCCGTGTGTCGGTCTGTTTCGCCATTTAGTAATGGATTAAATCCAAATTTCACAGATATGTTCCTTTAGGCAATATCTATTCGTGCTTTGAGTATGAAGTGACCACGCCTTCAAACAGCAGAATTACGGCCCTTGATATATTTTCAAAGTATTGAAACCTATGGGGAAAATAGATTTATGCCACATCTCGTAATTTATCGATGGATTCAAACCAAATTTGGCAGGTATGTTCCTTTAGGGAACATCTATTTGAGCTACATGTATGAATATAATGTGGCCACACCCTTAAACAATGGCCATACATCTGGCTCATTAAGGCATTCTTAGGTATTGAACCGTATGGAGAAAATACATTGTTTCGTTAATTACTGCTGGATTAAAACCAAATTTAGCAGTGTTCCTTCAGGGAAATATTTTTTGAACTATGAATATAAAGAGGGAACACATTTAAACAAGGTACATAATAGCTCCGTTTCAGTTAAGACTTTTTATACCCCGCCAAAAAATTTGGTGGGGTATTATGTAATGCCGCCGTCCGTCTGGGCGGGCATGCGGGCGGCAGAGTGGTTTCCGGATGATAACTCCATTACCGTTTGACGGATCGCATTGAAACTTCATAGGGTGGTTGGACTAGGTCTGGGGAAGAAACCTATCGAAATCGACGATGATCCGAAATCCAAGATGGCTGCCAGCCACCAGTGGCCATCATGAAAATTGGTTTCCGGATGATAACTCTGTTACCGTTTACCGCATCGCTTTGAAACTAGGGCTGAGTGGTATACCGGTTTCACACCGTCTCACGTTTTTTTTATGGCGACGGTTTAAAAACCATTATGAAAATAAAACCCCTGAAAACCCGCCCATAAGATTGCCATTGCGCAAAATCTGGTGACTGTCCGAAACTAGTTTGTTCTTGACTTGCAGTTTAATATTATCATCTAGTGTAACCATTTGCTACTAGAGACATAAAATACAGTTATCTATAACTATTAGCCGTGGGAAAGCAAGGGTGTTGGTGAATTTCCAACAATTTGGCCGAGGACGATCCTCGGCAAATATGATTTTATTTGCCAGCAATGAATTTTACATGACATAAGCTCTGCGGGTTCAATGTAAGATTGAATAATTTGAAAATCAAAAGTTCTTCTTTGCAACAAATAATCCTTTTTTCAATCCGAGTTTGTACTACGTTTAATTAAGATTCCAAATGTGACATGATACAAAAAAAATCAAGAAACACTCTGCGAAAACAACGTCGCTATACCATGAACTCCCAATCCAAACAAATTATTATTTCCCTTAGATTTCGACAAACATAAAATGATCCATCACAGACTACGAAATGAAAACGATTAAGTCGCTTCTTACATTGCCGGGGTAGTTACGAGTAAAATACACCTCTTAGCCTCTCAAATACGAGCAAGCGTAATGTGATTGATTGTTAACAAATTCTTCCATCGGGATATTCACTACTATCGATTTTATGAATGAAATTCGTAGTATTTTTTATCACGTGACTCTTCTGCTCGATAGGCGTTAGAAACACATCGTTGTGTTTTACGGCCCGGTCTTTTTCGTCTTCGTATATCTTCAAGTACGAAGTGTTGATTTAAGTAGATTTAAGTTAGATTCACGAATCATTGCGTTTATGTTGTCAAATTATCTTTATTACTCTTTATTATATGGCATATGAACCTCGAAAAATAGTCAAACACATTTTTTGTGAGAATTCTTGAGGCGCGATTTCCGGGAAATGACTACTCTTTAGTTACGTGCTGAATGACATTCACCCGCTTGA
This sequence comes from Chaetoderma sp. LZ-2023a, assembly GCA_034401795.1. NCBI lineage: Eukaryota > Metazoa > Mollusca > Caudofoveata > Chaetodermatida > Chaetodermatidae > Chaetoderma > Chaetoderma sp. LZ-2023a. The sequence continues at coordinate 4,680,618 of CM067374.1, forward strand.
ATGACAATTTATTGAGGAGTATTACTAAATACCGAGTACTCGAATACAAACACATGACTTACTAGACTAGATCATACTATAGGTGGTTATACGAACTCTAACCGTATGTGCGGTACTCTACTAGGAACCTAAACTCGCTCTCATATCTGGGTTCCTACTTACAGGCGTTAGATTTTACTACGCTTTCGAAAATAGTTACCTAATAACAGTGTTGAAAATCAACATTTTAGTAGTTAGAGTGTTATTTTCACGACATCACATGAACCAGACTTTATTGATTTTATTTATTTTAACTACTATTTTGAGATAGATAGCGTCGAAGTTTGCAGTCGTACGTAGTTACCGTTCTAATTTTGTGGCAATTTACGTCAGTTGTCAAATCACAAAATACATTTACTGTAGCTAATGAAAACGGCCTATTTTCATATTTCAAATTATTTTCGATCATTCTAACCCCTTAAACCAGTATTTCGTTAATACCGGTTTAATTAGTGATACCGTCACCGGTTTTCTTTTAGGCCAAACCGCCCAGCCCTATTTGAAATTTCATAGAGTGGTTGGACTAGGTCTGCGGAAGAAGCCTATCTAAATCGACAATGATAAAAAATCCAAGATGGCCACCAGCCATTAGTACATGGCTTTAACCGTTTGACACTAGTGTCAGGGATGGCATCCCCATTGATCAATGGTACTTTTTCCATTGGTCAAGGATGCCAATATTCTCATTTCCTTATCCAAATTTTGTACTGCATTGTCCCTTTGGTAAATGTCAGTGGTGGGTCACTTGAACCATTGGTCTATAGTGTCAGGCTTGGCTGCCACATTGGCCAATGCTTCTTTTGCCATTGGTCAATAGTGTCAAGGACTATCTTTGCATTTCTTGCTCAAATATGTGCTTGTGACCATTACCCCATTGCTAAATGGCATCTCTTGGTACACATGAGACATTTGCTAATATTGTCTGGGATGGCTGCCCCCTTGATCTATGGTACTTTTCCTGTTGGCCAATAATGTCAAGGATGCACATGCATGTAGGTTTGAATTTCCTCATCCAAATATTTTGCTGTGACAATTGTCCCCTTGGTAAATGACATCTGTTGATACACTTGAAACATTTGACAGTAGTGGCATGGGTGGTTCCCCCATTAATTTATCACTGGTAGTTTTCCATTAGTCAATAATATCAAGGACCAATATTCTTACATATCCTCTCAAATTCTTTGTCCGTTACCTTTTCCCCATTTGTAAATTACATCTGTTATGCATGCCCCATGAGGCAATGGAGCTTTCCTTGATGGTCAGTACTGTCAGGCATGCACAGACTTTGTGTTTTTCTTGCACAGATTTTCATATTTCTGGCATATTTGTTTTCCAGCTACCCTTGACCAATTGATCATTGACATCAGTTCCACTTTCCTCATTGACAACCGTTGCTTGTCAATAGTGTAAATGACACATGATTTGTTGGGCATTAGTGTTAGGAATTATTGTCTCTGACATTTATCAGTAATACCAATGACCCTTGCCCCTTTGCGTCATTTGTCCATGGCATCAGTTACGCTTCCCATCTTGACTAAGGTTGCTTGATCCATTGGTCAATTATGTCTATAGCACGTGCCTCATTGGTCAATAATTTAACAGGAACCAGTGCTTCATCTATGCTTACCCTGTTGATAAATTGTCTCGATGATATTTTACTCATTGCCCAATAAGGCCAAGGATCATGGTTCCATTGGTCAGTGGCATCAGTTACGCTTCTCCCATTGACAAATCATTCTTATCCCATTGGTTTATAGTCTGAGTGACACTTGTGTTGTTAGTCATTAGTGATAAGGCTGATTGCCTCAATGGTCAATAATGCTAAGGACTATTGCCCCATTGGTCTATGGCAACAGTTATGGTTGCCTGATGAACCAATGGTGCTTGTTGTGCATTAATTAATGTAAACATGTTTACAGTTCCTCATCAGCTAGGGGAGCACTACGGCCATTTATTTTAGTGAAAACGATTTCTCGAGAACCGCTGAACAGATTGGGCCGAAATTGGGGAGATATGATTAGGCACTAAGCGCCATTAAAGTTTGATCAAGGGAAGTTGATACGTAAAAAAAAATGGCAGCCGTGGCCCAATCAAAATGTAGTGTTCTGGCGGACATATTGGATGTGTTTTTATTTGATGGATTTTGAAGGTGAAATTGGTTAAATACATGTAGATTTTTGCATATGCTGATTACAAATTTGCCACATTCGAAACTTGTATAAATGGTTTGTCGTCCATGTTGTATCATTTTCCCACCAAAACCTCCCATACTAAGTAATAGGAAACTTAAATTGTCTTCTCGAGACCCACTGGGCCGATTTCAAGTATATTTAGCAGGAAGCATCCTTAGGCCATAGAGATACAAATTTGTTCAAATGAAACAGATCGCCCACTTTGGCCATCTTGGATTTTGGCTGATTTATAGACACCTCTCTAAAATCTCAGAATTTATGGAACATCATCTAGAACAACATGTGTTTGTTCGAGCGAGGAATGTGATTAAGCTAACGCTTTTGTTTTCTCTAAAAGGACTTCTTATCCAGAAACTCTGAATGGATTGGGTCAAAATTTGGGAGAATTGCTTAGGCACTTAGGACCATTAAAGTTTGTTCAGGGGAAGGTGATACGTTAAAAACATGCCTGCCAATATCCAATCAAAATGTAGCATGTTTGTGCAGCCATGTTGATTTTTTTAATTGATGGATTTTGAAGCCGAGATTGGTTTTCATGGTTTTATATAAGCTTTTGGGTATGCTCAATTCAAATTTGAGTGTTTTGAAATTGCTGGATAAACATGATAAATGAGTTGGTGACTATCTTGCATTTTTCCTACCAAAAACTCCCATAGTAAAGCAATGGGGTATTTTTAATGTGTTCTTGAAACACTGGACGAAATTTACCCAAATTTTGGTGGGAAGCATCCTTGTTCTTGTTGCAATTCTGGCTACAACTCTAGTGTTCTATTTATAACCGATGGCCTTTCTGGTTTCAATGCCTATGTTCCAGATGAGCGATAAAGTCCCCTTGGAATTATCTGTAAGAACAGTGAAATCCCAATAGATTCAAAACATGAAGATTTTATGAGAGCATACTGGAAAACTTAAATATGCTGAGATTACACTTGATGAAAACTGTTTGTGTTTTCAGCAGCAGCAACTTTTGCACAATTGATTTCAAAATATTTAACAGATTAGTTGTTACATTGCAGCGAATAAGGGTCAGGAATATGTATAAACTACAGTCAAACAAGTCTATGATGAACAGCATTTGTGCAATCATACAAGTTGGTACTATAGACAGACAGTTATGTTTAACCCTCGAATTTGTTCAAGAAAATAAAAAATTTTCTCAGTGTACATTTGCGGACCAAGAGAAAACTATTTTTGAAAATTTACCATTAGAATGACTGGCTCGCTTATCGAGGCAGTCATTCCTGTAGTAAATTTTCAAAAATATTCTTCTCTTGGTCTGCAATTAGACATTTCTCAAGAGTACTGCAGAAGCTGTTTTGGGTTTATGTGAGTGTTAAAGGGTTAAATTCACCTCTTTGGGTTGGAATGGTATAACTTTGTGTGAGACGGCAAGATGGCAGCGTTTTCAAAGACAAAATAATGTGACGGTAAAAAGTTATGGATGGTTGCCAATAAATGAATGTGACTGAAAGTCATTTATATCAACGGTGCATCTCACAATCTATCATCGTAATAGAAACTTAGTGATGCTTTAATGATTGCTTTATGCTTTTACCGATTCATAGCTAGGCTGATAAACTATGAGTCACCGTAAAAATTGTAAAATAAAATATTGTTTCGAGACAATACATGTAGCTGGCACTGTCTATTCTTCAGGTTGCTGGGTCAATGAATACATCCAAAGCTTCTGGTTCTAAAGCTGGGTTTGAAGACATCATGCGAACCCTTCTGGCTCATGAAAAGAAGGGCGGTGGTCATAAAGTTCGTATACCTGGCACAGGAAGTGATGACAGCAGCACGAGCGAATCAGAAGATGAGAAACCAAAGTCTTCTTCATCACATAATCGTGAGATATGGACATTTTTACCTGTTTTTTCCTGGTTGTTTTGTTTATCAATGTTGTTGCAACCAATGGACCTTTCCAGTTTTAGCTATGCCCCACCCACGCTTCACCAGTTTTGGGATCGATCAATCCCTGTAGTCCCTGACTATCAAATTCCATAAAACTACGCCCAGGCAAATTAGTTTCGAAATATTCAACAGCTATTCAACAGCTTGTTCATTAAATAGTAAAGACATACAATTCATCAACAAAATTATTGAAAAATGTTATTTGAGATGTTAATATAGAGGGATACCTTTCTAGCTATGCCCTGCCCATTTTTAGCTACATGTAGTTCCAGTCCACTTTTTACTTTTGTGCGTGTTGTGATTGACTTAAAAATTTGAACACTTAATTCAGATAAGCTGGTCTGTGACTCAGATATCTGATGTCATTATCAAATACGTCACATGCTACAGGGTAGCTGATGTCACAAACAAAATGGAGTACATGTACGTGTAGCTCCGTCAGATAAATCAAAAAGTCTCACACAAAACTATTTGAATTGTATGTCTTTCTTTGATGAATTTACAATTTAATACACATTTTGTTTAATCTTGTGAGACTACATGTACTTTGATTTGGGACTCTGCCGGACTCTGCCAAATAACAACTTCCAGTCAAATTAGTTTCAAAGTATTCAACAGAATGTTTATTAAATCCGTAATTATGGGGGTGACCAAAATATAGTGGACAAGTGCTTTAGGGATGGATAGTAGTATAAGCCTGTTCGTGATATATATGATATACACCGCATAACTTAATATGAATGGATGTGTCAGATTTGAGGATTATACCTACTTGCGTTCCTAAATTATGTCTAAAAATGTGTATTTCGGGATGCACTTAGTGACCCATGACCTAAATATTTGACTATTTAACGTCAACCTCATTTTTGCCTAGCCATCTACAATATAAATTTATATACCAAATTTGGAGATTCTGACTTCTTGGATTTCATAGACAGACAGACAGACAGACGGAACCAACTGCAACATTCACACTGGCTTTCGGCAATGTGAGTAATTAATTTATTGTTGTTCCCTACGCGAAGTTGATGATGGCTCCACTTAGCGATTCAAATGGCGTTACGGGTACGATCTAAAAATTTAGTTATAAATTTATAATGTTACAGTTTTCAAAATTCCCAGATGGCTCGATATGTGTGAAGATCACAGTCCTCTCTCTAGTAATATTAGAAATCTTCTGTTAAATAGTTTGATACTAATGTGACTGGAATCCGTTGCAACAACAACTTTCAGTAACATTAGTTTCAAAATATTCACCATTTTACCTGTATGGACCATGTCTTCAAATTTAAATCTCATGATTTTATGACTGAAAGCATTAAGTAACCACTACATGTATCATATAAACGTTATTGGTTTGCTTTTTTAGTGGCAGAAATGGAATCTGATGATGAGGATGAGCCAGTTCCCTTGGTCACCATTGGAAACCAACATGTACTGCTTAGTGATGTTACAGAGGAGATGGTCAGTCGGATGACAGCTCCAGAAAAAGAAGAGTACATTCGTCTTGGACAGGAAATGTACGCTAGCATGTACGAGTAGCTGATGCACACTGAGACAGATGTACGCCAGCATGTATGAATAACTGACATTCACTGGGACAGGAGATGTACGCTAGCATGTATGGGTAACTGACATACACTGGGGACAGATGTACGCTAGCATGGATGAGTAACTGACATTCACTGGGACAGGAGATGTATGCCAGCATGTATGAATAACTGACATACACTGGGATAGGAGATGTACACTGGGGACAGATGTACGCTAGCATGTGTGAGTAACTGACATTCACTGGGACAGGAGATGTATGCCAGCATGTATGAATAACTGACATACACTGGGACAGGAGATGTATACTGGGGACAGATGGACGCTAGCATGTATGAGTAGCTGACATTCACTGGGACAGGAGATGTATGCCAGCATGTATGAATAACTGATGTACACTGTGACAGATGTACGCCAGCATGTATGAGTAACTGACATTCACTGGGACAGGAGATGTATGCCAGCATGTATGAATAACTAACATACACTGGGACAGATGTACACTGGGGACAGATGTACGCTAGCATGTATGAGTAGCTGACATTCACTGGGACAGGAGATGTATGCCAGCATTTATGAATAGCTGATGTACACTGTGACAGATGTACGCCAGCATGTATGAATAACTGACATTCACTGGGACAGGATATGTACGCTAGCATGTATGAATAACTGACATTCTCTGGGACAGATGTGCGCTAGCATGTATGAATAACAGACATTCACTGAGACAGGAGATGTAGTTGATGTACGCTAGCATGTATGAATAACTGACATTCAATGAGACAAGAGATGTATGATAGCATGTATGAATAACTGGCATACAATGGGACAGGACATGTACGCTAGCTCATGTATGAATAACTAACATACACTGGGGACAGGAGATGTACGCTAGCATGTATGAATAACTGACATTCTCTGGGACATGAGATGTATGCTAGCATGTATGAATAACTGACATACCCTGGGGACAGGAGATGTACGCTAGCATGTATGAATAACTGACATTCTCTGGAACAGGAGATGTATGCTAGCATGTATGAATAACTGACATTCTCTGGAACAGGAGATGTATGCTAGCATGTATGAATAACTGACATTCACTGGGACAGATGTATGCTGGCATGTATGAATAACTGACATTCACTGGGACAGATGTACACTAGCATGTATGAATAACTGACATTCACTGGGACAGATGTACACTAGCATGTATGAATAACTGACATTCACTGGGACAGATGTACGCTAGCATGTATGAATAACTGGCATTCACTGGGACAGGAGATGTATGCTAGCATGTATGAGTAACTCACATACCAAATTTGGTTGTATTCTGCCAGCATTGACACTCCATACCCACCTCCACCATGCCCCCACCCTGGGGGGCTGAGCCTAATGAAAATGTCGTCTTGCAGTCTACAATCAGATGTCTGCGAGCTCATGTAAGAGTAACTAATGTACACTGGCACCGCCCTACCCATCTGAAATGATTATCCAGTAAATTAGCCTATTTTGGGATTTTATTAGCCAAATATTAACTCTTAGCCAGGAAATTAACATATTTTGGGATTTTGCTAACCAAATGTTAACGGCATACTAATCGTGTCTCAAATGTCGTAATGCATACCGGATTTCGCCTAATTGCAGCCCATGCTCTAATAGAATCCCACCCCCTAGCTTTGGCATGTGAGCGCCAATGATTTTTTAGCAGTCTCAAAACGGCAAAACTGTATAAGAAGCCCACCCCCTAACTCATCAGTTTGTATCTGGGAAAAAAATTTTAAACAACAAACTTATAAGAATAGCGTGTATAATATAACAATCTGGACACTACTTTACATCGATCTCTGCTCTGATACATTTCCGGACTCCTAGAGATCGATACAGGCGTCGGATTTGTAGATCTCGGCCACCTATTAAATTACTACTTATAGCAAGACATAATAAAGTTTATTCTACAATTTTGTAGTCAAAATACATGTAAAACAGTCTTAGCGTGATAAACACCTTCCTTATAAAAATATTTTACGACCAAATTTATGTACCCACCATTCAGTGGCCAAACAGTCTCGTATTGCGCATTCATTTTGTAATGACGACCAACATCAAATGAACCATACGGAATCAAGACATATGACAAAAATTGCTTGAAAGTATGAGAATTACGCTAACGGGAATGTGTTATCAAACGTGTACCTATTATTCAGATCAGACCTAAATTACAAAACAGTACAGTTCCTATCGTGCAATGATAATATATAGCAATTTTCGAGTTCTGAGTCCAGAATATTTATATCCGAGTACTCGCTATAAATAAAGTTCTTTTGCGATTGGAGGCGAATCGTGCGATTTATAACTTCGTGAGGAAATTTTATGTTAAATTCAGGATTAATTTTGATGTAATAAATGATCTTTATTAAAGGGTACGCAATATTTAGGTGCTCCAATTTAATAATTTCACTTCCACGATGATGTTTTTGAGGTATACATTAAATTTGTACTGGGAAATTGAGTTCAATTTTCGTGGTATCAGTTTTAGAAAACTTGGGAAAACTCTCCAATATAAACTTACCCCCTTTCTCAGAGATGTTGCTTTGGAAATTGAACACCTTGTCCTAATAGAATCCTAGGCTTCAAATAGGCGAAATATGGTAGATTACATATTAATTTTCTGCCTAGGGCAGTAACAGATTCCAGTCAAATTAATTTGAAAATATTCAACAGCTTAATTATATGGTCAGATGAGGTTATTTTTCCTTTAACTTAGACAGTAAATTAGTCTATTTTGGTATGTTATAAGCCAACCATGAGAATTTTCCTCAAAGACTAACTGGTGAATGGGTATGCCTGTCACTGCATACACTGAGACAGGAGATGTACGCTAGCTCATGTGTGAATAACTGAGTTTGGCATACATGTACATGTTGAAGATTTCTATCGACTGTATCTCAGAGGTAAAAGGGTGTGATGCTCACCGTCGTTCGAAGTCGACTATTTATTTATCACTGGGCCTGGATCTGACTGTGGGGCGTGTCCTCCGGTACGGGAAGGCAGTGAGTCCTCTTATTCTTGGTGGCTGATAATTCAACTCCGATGAATGCTATATGGTTCTTTAATAAGATGATAATAATGTCTTTTTCATAGAAGACTAAGTAGAAATTTATGAGGCAAAATCGCCTACGACACTAACTGTGCTGTGAATGGCTAATTATTTATCTAATACAAAAGGCTTTCTCTATCCCGGCTTGGCTCAAAGGAACGGACTAACGGATCTTATCACAGCTTGTTCGAAAAAATGTCGTTTTGGTCCCTTCCCCCGTGCTATATATACCGTCTTCTTGCCACGTCGGGGATTGGTTAATCCTTATGTCAGTTGCTATTCCTGGGCATTACCACTAGTCTGGTTCGTGACCCCTTAATGGTCGTTAATTGGTCAATTCTTGCGTCAGTTTCATGGCCTCTTAATGAGCCCTCGTGACATTAACAACCATCACAAGATTATCCAGTGGATGACACATCATCACACGGTGTCTTGTGACCATTGATATTCGTCACGAGTTTAACACAAGGTGAAACAAGGTTAAGACAATGTATCTTGTTGGTGGCTTTTGAATCAGTCACCAGTGTCCGTTTTCAGGAGACTGTGGTAGCATTAAACGAATTCCTTTCTCACAATCCCAACATCCTTGTAAGAGAAGGGTACAGCTTCGTTATAGTATGTCATGGGCTTGGTTTCCATTTAAAATGCTCAATCGATTCAACGTACAAAATAATCCATCCTACATGTAGGCACCATTTGCCAGTCCGTAAGTACTAATGGCCTGCCTGATATTGACCAACTTGTCCAAGTTCCTTGAGCCATTTACCTATTTTGTAATCTACGCAGTTGACCTGTCCTACAAGATGTCCCCATATATTACATTCTGACTGTTCTGTACTCCCACTTCGTGGTATTGTTCTACAGTCCTGTGGGTGGTTTCTGGGCATGCCCTTGGGTTGCACCCATCTAATTCAATCATCGTGGGGAGGTATGGGTGTTGGTGGCCTGTGGGAAAGAAATGGAAAATGGCTGTACATCTCTCCACCGACGGCTGGTCGCGACTCCAGGTCAGTTCAGAAATATACACCGCATTTACACCACATATTTCACAATGTGTGTAAGTAACTGAGTCTGGCATACATGTACATGTGTGTAAGTAACTGAGTCTGGCATACATGTACACGTGTGTAAGTAACTGAGTCTGGCATATATGTACACGTGTGTGAGTAGCTGAGTCTGGCATACATGTACACGTGTGTAAGTAACTGAGTCTGGCATATATGTACACGTGTGTGAGTAGCCGAGTCAGGCATACATGTACATGTGTGTAAGTAACCGAGTCTGGCATACATGTACACGTGTGTAAGTAACTGAGTCAGGCAAATTGCTTTTTCTCCTTACCATTCTGAGCGATTTCAACCAATTTGGCTGAAAAGACCCTGTCGTCGTAGGCTTCAGAACTTCCATTAAGATTTTGATTCATCAATTTTTTGGGTGAAAATCTTAGATTTTATTTTATATGTACTGGAAATTGTCAAATTGCTTCTTCTTTCTATCTTGACTGGTTTTAACCAAATTTGGCTGAAAGGATCCTATGGGCATAGAGTCTAGAACATCCATTCAGAATTTTGATTCATCAATTTTTTGGGTGAAAATCTGAGATTTTATGAAAAATGTACAGGAAATTGTCAAATTGCTACTCCTTAGCTGCTTGACATGACCAAATTTGGTTAGAGTGACCCTATCAAGGTAGACTCTAGAATTTCTATTCAGAATTCAGATTGGTAAATTTTGTGGGTGGCCATCTTGGATTTTCTGAAAATTATCCATCATCTGTTTAAATGGAAATGGTTCAAATGCTAATGGTCCAGGTGAGCATCACAGACCATTGGGCCTCTTGTTACACTTAATAACGGCTGTTTACAAGTATTTTGAAAATTGTGTTGCTAATAGCTGTTGCTATCTATGATTGTAAAAGCATTCAGCAACATAATTTTCAGTGACAACATAATTTTCAAAGTGACCTGTGTGCAGTTTTTCTTGCTTTGTGCGTGCCAATAGCATTAACATGATTATGATTGTATTATTCTGCTGCTGTTTGTAGATTTCAATCATTAATTCTACACATACATGATCTGTCCTCTATGACCATTACTTCAGACCATGAACCCTAATAGTCAATCAAAGCCGTGAACCTGAGACTCAATTTAAATGATGAATGAATGGTTGGTATGCATGTTCTGTAGCATTTGCTTTTGCTATATGTATCAGGTTGGGAATTTGCCTGTCAGTCTGGATATGTTCATGCAATAACTAGAATGGTTAAGTCAAACTATATAATAGATGTACTGACTATACAAATTGTTTACTAGGAAATTCTGTTTTTAAAAATGACTACAACGTTACTGTAATGTTCAGCTTTCTGTTAGTCACATGTTGCTAGTTTTTAATAATCGCAGATGTTAGAGATGCTATACATTTGTTCTTTGTTTGTTTCCATAACAACAATTGTATGACTATTTATGTATTTGTATATAGATTTTGTATATAAAACACCTAAATGAAATGTCTTTGTTTGGTTCTTGTCTCACCTGCGGATTTGAAGTGAGACATAGGTATCACTTTTCAAACGACGGAGCCGTTGTCAACGGTAAGTTTTGCGCATAACAAATCGCTTTGGCTTTATATTTCAGCCTTGGTTAAGCCTATCGGAACGAAAGTTGGAGAAATGGTTGCCTAGTAATGGTTCTAGAAATCAGCATGATGACATTGAGGTCACTGGTTAACATCACTGTGATCGTTGTACAAGACGTTAAGTTTTTTCGTCTTGTAAAGCCTATCATCTTATATTTCAAGGTTAATTCACTTTATTAGTCCCCTACCGGTAAAACCGGGGGACTATAGGTTTGCACTCCGTCTGCCCATCCGTCCATCTGTCGCAGTTCGTTTTCCGCACTTTTTTTCCGCAGTCCTTCAAGGTATTCAACTGAGAATTGGTTTATTGCTTTGTTATGAGAAGTTACAGAACGAGTTCGAGTTTCAGGCATATGCGTCAATTTTTGATGGAGTTATGCCCCCTTTCGTGTTAAGAAATACGAAAAATATCAGCTTTCCGCACTTTTTCGCACTCCTTCAAGATATTTAAGCAGAAATTGGTGCATCGCTTTAGTATAAGGAGTTACAGAGCAAGTTCGAGTTTCAGACATTTTCGTCAATTTTTCATGGAGTTATGCCCTCTTTCGCAGTCTTTCAAGATATTATACTGAGAATTGCTACATTGCTTTGTTATGAGAAGTTACAGTCAAGTTCGAGTTTCGGGTGTATGCGTAAATTGTTGATGTAGTTATGCCCCCTTTCGACCTATGAAATATGAAAAATATTAGTTTTCTGCCCTTTTTCTCGCAGTCTTTCAAGATATTCAACTGAGAATTGGTGCATTACTTTATGAGAAATTACAGACCAAGTTTGGGTTTCAGGCGTTTGCGTCATTTTTCGATGGAGTTATGTCCCCTTTCGACTTATGAAATACAAACATATCAGCTTTCAAGACTTTTCCCTTCTCCTTCACCATATATAACTGAGACTTGGTTTATTGCTATGTTATGAGAAGTTACAGATCAAGTTCGAGCTTCAGCTGCCTTTGACAATTTTTAATGAAATTTTTGACTGTCAGTCTCTAAAGATTTATATCACCAAGTAGGGGACATGTATTGCAAAGCAATACTTACAGAATGCTTGTTTGAACTAATTTTGGATATATCTTTGGCTATGCTGTTAAGAATCTGCCTGATTACATTGGGCATTGAGGTCACAAAGTCAAAGGTCAAGGTCACTGATATCTGAGAACAGGCAATATATATATAATTCCGCAGAATTCTTGTTTGTAAAAATGACTTCGTCTTCTTCTTCTTTCTTTCTTCTTTTCGGTTGCTAACCATACCACCAGTCCTGTAAGTGACTATCGACATGATCATAAGCGTTAAGTGTGTGGATCCATGGTTTATTAGAGTGCGCCGTGCGGCCTGGAACCTCCGTCTTCAGCACTCGAGGTTTCTGTCATGGTTACCTCACCCTTACCTCCTTTAGTCGCCTCTTACGACACGCAGAGGATACGGAAGGTGTATTCTAAGCCTCACCTACAGGGCGGTAAAAATGACTTGATTTCTCTCATATATTTTTCTGAGACAGCTTCACTTGAGTGTGTTTCACCTGTATGAAGCAAACATCTTGGGTGACACCTACTCACTAAAGGCCTCTTATTACAAGCCAGTTGTCATGGCAAATATATCATGCCGCAACACTTATGTTTGTATCAACAGTCAAGATGTTGGTCTTCTAGCCTAGATGACACATACGATCCAAACATGAGTCATGTCTTGAATCAGCATCAGACATGCATGCCCCCTTGACTACGTAAGCGCACTCGTTTCATACCATATGTAGCATAATCGTGGTGTCGGCATCAATACTGTAATTACCGTTGCATCCCTCTGCACATGGACATTCAGGACAAATGAGCTTATGCCATAGCAGCTGCTCATCATCTATCAATATTTTCTATATGCATCTTCTCAACAACCATTGTGATGATTATCCCGATGTAATTCGAAGAAAAGTGTGGATTATGCCATCCCACACGTCTGTCTGTGTGTACTTTCGCCAGTTCTGAATTTACTCGTCTTACTAGTAGAGGCCTATTTTCACTTCAAGAGTATATATCCCGCCCAAATAGTCCCAAAATATCTACCTACACTTAATAAAAGCTCAGATTAAAAAGGTTAGGTGCCCCTACTAGGCAGGTAGTCAGTTGACAGCCAGGCGGATGACGCCCCCCCCCCCCCCCACTCCGCGCAGGCTGTCACTTCCTCTTTCTACTTTATTGACCTGAATGCAACACATGTGTTCTAGTCTTCTAGCTAGTATGGCTTAATTGAACTCAATATCTGAATAATTTGGATTGTTAGAGATGTCTGATCGCACTGGAACACCAGATGGAATGCAGGGACCGAGCAATCAGGTGTCTTTAATTAATATTTAGTCTAAATTTTGCATTGTAAAGATGTGTTTCTGGGATTCATTTTAGATGTATTTAGCGCCATGTACCCTGGTAAAATTATATTCTGGCACCTTGAATTTCTAATCACTTTTTGTTTTTGTATCCACACCTACCCGGAATGGATTTGGAATGAGCTGTGTAAAAATTCTCTCCACATTCACCCCTTCCTTGTTAGGAATGTCTATGCCAAGAGAGTCGAGAGCTCGCCATATGAGCTGTAGCTTCTCTCTCTTATCCCTTGGTCCATTTATTATTAATGGTGGAGACGCATGTTGAATGGTGGATTACTCAAGAGTGATGGATATGGTAGTATCTAGTATGCCTATGCTAAAGATGTTGGTACTTTAGAATTATGAAGATATGGCACTAATTTATTTGAAAATATTACAAAAATCTGCTGCCAATATAATTTTCTTCTGGTTCTCTATTGGTTGGCATAGGTTGTCACTTTATTCATCTTCCATGTTTTATGGTCTTGTGTGTTGTCTTTTACACCTGGATGATGTTTTCACGTACTAATTGTCTTATTTGATTGCAAACAACAAACAATTGAATCCTTCTCTGCATTTCATTTCATGTTTGATGACCATGTGGCTATGTATTTTACATTTTATAGCTGGATCTTTTACAAACAGGTCAGTGGCTTCTGCGGCATTTATCCCTGAAGTAGACTCTAAGGTGCCGTGTTTGGCATGCAATACTATGCAAGCGTCTGCCCCTTTTTGTTTACTATGCAAAACCCCGACGTCGGTGCAAACATAATTTGTAAGCTTGAAGCATTTATTTCACATGTGTCATGATATTTTGAATCGGTGAACGTAAATGTGGTTTTCTCTTTCCAGTTTTCTGTCACGGTTAGATTTGCTTGTTGATAGTGAATGAAGACCATTGTTTCATCATGTGATCAGTAACTATATTGGTGAAGAGAACATCAGTTAGCTCCGTGCTGCATCTGCTCCGTGACTCATATTCTCTGCTTTCATTATAGACATGTCGTATTACTGTACACATCAAGGACGAGATATTGTGATAACTGCATGCATCTATATGGCGAATGGAGTTCCGGACAGCTTTCCAAAGGTTAGGCTTTCAACCTTTGCTTTCCGGACCACATCTATTCCATCAATGATGGAAGTAGATGGCTATGGAATTAACTACCCCGAAGAACATTCTTGAAACAGCGTAGCAAAGCAGTTTTGTTAATTCTTTTCAGCATCACAATTGTAATTTGTAATTGATTTATTTAAATAAGATATGACGTCATGATCAGCCCTTTGTTTACTATCAACAAATCATTATGTGTCGGCTGTGTATTATGTATCGGCTGTGTTTATCTTTAGCAACTGTCTTATTAAGTAATTATTTATGTACTGTTTAGCCTATGACTGAAAAACGCAATGTCTTCGTCTTATAGCTTTTCAGAAGAATAGCAGTTGTGGCTCCTATGGGAGGTTTCTAAAGCCCAAGTTTGCTGCCCATGTCTGCACTAGATGCACTTCTTGTGGTCCCATCATTAAATGTAATGTTTGTAGGGGGGGGGTGGTGGTGGTGGTGGTGGTGGTGGTGGTGATGGTGGGACTTATTATCTGAATTTGTTAAATTGCAGGCGAAGGACAGGGCGTGTGATGAGGAGAAGCATCTAAAAAAGGAGGGTGTATGTGGTGAAAAGGGTAAGAGGAAGCCTTCCGTGTTGAGATGATGGGGAAGATGAGGAAGACAATTAAGGACCTGACACCAGAGTTGCTTCACGCTATGCTACCTGGACCAGGTAATAGGCAAGATCCATCACTCCTGCACCAAGATCAACCGCCGAGGCAAGCCTCCAGCGGGGATCATTCAGGGCCACTCCTGGATGAAACAGTGAGGCAAGTCTCAAGTGGGGTTCTACTGGAGCCGCCTCTAAATCTAGTTTTTCTAGGGGTTTACCAGTTTTCCATAAAGATTTAGAGGTGGCTCCAGTAGAACCCCACTTGAGACTTGCCTCACTGTTTCATCTAGGAGTGGCCCTGAATGATCCCCGCTGGAGGCTTGCCTCGGCGGTTGATCTTGGTGCAGGAGTGATGGATCCAGGGTCCCGCTTTACGGGTTCCATGGAGCATCCACACTCCCAAGATACCGTACCCTCATACAGTACCTCCCCTGGTCAGTCATGATTAGCTTTCTTTGCTGACCCAGAGCCTAATCTTTCTGGCCAGGAAGGAGAGGATTATCGGTTGGGGTCTCCTGATGGAGCCATGGCCATGGAAACGGACATATGTGCGGATGTTCTCCATGGTGTTAGTCATGCCGGAGTAGCTTTCATGTCCCAGAAGGTAGCCCAGGTTGGAGCCAATGGCCGTCCATACCACATTACACGGCTTGCTGATGTGTATGCTTTCGTAGGGCCGGACCATGGTGCTGATATTATAGCCCCCACCACACCATTGCTCATCCCATGACAGCCCACACGGGCCCGCATGCAGGTGCATCCACAGTGCCAGCAAGTAATACGCTTGCGAGTGCTTTTGAGGAGCAGTTGTGGCTCCTATGGGAGGTTTCTAAAGCCCAGGTTTGCTGCCCATGTGTGCTGGTCGAGCACTCGCAGGTGGCCACTGAGGAGGACTGGTCTGACGTAACTCAATGTGGAACCGTCGGCTAGCCAGCGCAACCAGCGCCCATGGCTAGTGGGAAAGCCGATGATGAGCGCAATGCCATCTCTGCCATTAGCAGAGCATATCATTGATATCTTCACAGCGGCTGAGACGTCTATCAAGCCGAACGGATGCCTGGCAAAGCCCCCCCCCCATGTTTGGCCAATACCAGCAGTACAGTCTTATGCCTAAGCCTTATGCGAATGACCGTGCTGCGCTAGGGGAGGACATGCAGCCACGCTCTGATGCTGATATGGGAGTGCTGTGCACGACTGTGCTCCACAATGCCAATACCACATTGCGCGACACAGAGGTCAGAGGCTGCTACGGGAGCAATTTGAAGTGCTTCATAGAGAGTTCTGTCAGCGCAGCATAGGCCAAGGCCATGCCAGCACAGGGCCACTCCGGGTGAGGCGCAGGCTCCTCCAGCGCAGCCAACCAGACAGCAGTTCGCGCACCACGGTGCATGCAGCGCTGGCCAAGGCGTGCAGGTATCTGGTCGTGGTAACTGTGCCTGACGGGACGTGGTGCCACGGGAGCCACTTGTGCTACCAGAGCCAGAGACAGTGCCACTCTTGCATTACTCGTGTCCACCTCAATACCTAGGTGGACCTGTGGGAGCTCGCTTAGCCTTCCACAAGCAAGAGTGAGAGCGGTTAACTCAGGACAGCGTAGTCTTGCGATGGCCTTCAACCGGGTGCCATACCAGTTGAATTATATTGGTTTCTTCTTTGGCATGATCACCAAAGCACAGTTGCATGCACAAGGAACTAATAGAATTGTCTACTGGAACTAAAGTAAATCTGATAGCTGGTGTCAGTAAGGCCTGAAATGCCACAAATAGCCTACATCTGAACGGTTGTCGCCCAGGATCATACTATGCAACCGCTGAGGCTGCCCGCCACCGAAGTGTGGGTTGTCTGCCTTCTATCACACAGTCCTGCGCTTGTCTTATAGGTCATTGCTGGTGCACTATTGGTCCTATTTTACCAGAATGGAAGAATTTGTTGTGAGTCAACTACTCTGTTTGAGTGAACTCGGTTTTAGTGGTTGCAGCTCCTTATAAAGGGCTGGTTGTGTCATGGCTTCTTACGCAGTTGTATTTGTCTTGGGGAAACTCATTTTTCTAATCGTTCCTTGATGAAAATTAGCTGCGCATACTCCACGTTGTTGATTCCGAGACTCTTGTCTCAGACCCGATTCCGTAGTTTGGCCCAATGAGGCCGGACTCGTTTGAGCATGGACAGTACATTGTCTGAACTGGGTCCTACAAACGGTTTCCACCACTCGAAATGCAACATGCTGGTAACACGATCGTGTACAAACACATGCCTCAACCGTGATTATGTCATTGATGGATGCAGCTCTCTCAAGGCCAGTTGCTGAGTGGCTGGTTGCCATGTTAGCGGTTGCTGTGTTAGCTCAAGGGGTGATGTCAATGTGTCAGAGAGGATAGGCATCCCTGACAATAAGACTCAAGACTGCGATAGTCCAGGTAAATCGGAAGGAGCCATCCATATCTCTTCATGGCCAGCACAATAAAGCTTGCCATAGAAGAACATATCAGCCGGTAGACAGGCCCATTATGGCCACTATCTATGGCATGCTTTCTCAAGTGGGTTTCTCCGAGATGTATATCACTAGTGGAAAGACTGTGCTGGTGATTTAAGAACACGTAATAATTTTGTCATGATTGCTTATCACTCAACCCTCCTATCGCGCAGTAATATAGCTTACAGAGATGTTCAGGTAGCTGGCCATCAGCATATGTGTAGTGGAGTGTATAGAGACATGTCTGGTTCTTCATGCACTGTGACTTCAAGCAGGCGTCAACATACTTTGCCAGTTTTGAATCTGACTGGTGGCTGAGTTTTATTGAAGTCTCCAAAGCAGTAAAGGGATGGGGTTGGGGTTGACTGATTCATGTGAAATGGAGCAAAGAAGGCTGTTGTGGTGAGATCACCATAATTCACGAATCACGATATCCTGGCCTCATCTAACTTAAATTAGTGATCCTCGATTTACAACATTTTTCAGCCGCTAGGCCTACTTTGTTATAGCCTAACAATGCCGACCTTTTGAGCTACGGACCATTACAATGAAATGGGCCACTCAGTACATCCACAGCACATTGCCTTTGACTCCATAGCTTCCTCAGTCATAGATCTAACCATCTATTCTATTGGCATTTCCGTTGCCGATTATCTGACCATTGAGCTGTTGACCGTGTAAATTTATCAGCTTGTATTGCTTATTGCTAGATAGGGGAATAGAATCGATTAGATACTAGCTTGGTTACCATGGGCATGGTGGGTGGGGGGTGAGATGAGGTGGGGGAGGGGGGTTGGTGGCATTGGGATGTCCAAATTGTTGTAGGGATGACCGGATTCTATATATCTGTCATCATGTTGTGTGATATATTGTCGATTTCTTAATTTCCAGCTATCAGAATGTCACATCATGGTATCTGCAAAAATCTGGCTGCGGAAACAAGTGGCGATGAATCATTCACCCAGGTGCCCATTCCTTTTATACTGACTATAGGGAGAGTAAGTCATGTTCCCTTGCCCAATCAGAGCACATGTTTAGGCTGGTCCTGCGCATGGTTACCTGATTTTCAAATTCCTTTGTAGTTGGCTTCCTGACAAACGGTGGCTGGTTTCCTTATATGTATGCCTATAGAATCGAAATTATGGTGCAACCATCAGATTGGCTGACCTGCACACGCACCGATGCGTGTGTGTGTGCGTGAGTGCATGTGTGCATGCCAGCATTGTCATATGGCAATCACAATGTGTTAGAACCCAGGAACATGCTCCATATACCTATTCTCACTACATACAAATTACCGCCTTTAAATGATGATGATGGTCATCATCATCATCATCATCAAGTAGACTACTTAGGCTATTAGGTCTTTTGTCGATCTTATTTGCATTTCTTTTCAACTTAAGCTTCCGGAACAAGGCTGGATACCACACCCTGTCGAAAGCCTTATCTTTGTCAATGAAAACGACTGAGATCTTTCTTGTCAGCATATTTGTCGATGACCTCCATCAGAATCAGCGCAGCAAAATAGGGCCAACCTCTGTGAAACCATGTTGGAGATGATGTTGATTGTGGTCGATGATATGTCTCATGCGTAATAGAATACAGAGCTCCAACACCTTGCATAGTATGAAGATGATAGTGATACCTCTGTAGTTGGTCATATCTTGTTTGTTTTTCCAGTCTTCAATATTGGGGTACGGATATCCTGCTTAAAGACGGGCGGGACATCTGCTGATCAGTTACAGGATTCAGAAAATTCGTCACATTAGGTATTATATCTGTACCTGCATACACAAGATGTTCAGATGTAAGGCCAAATTTATCTTGGGCCTGTCCTCTCTGGAGATCCAGCCAGCTGTTCCTCTAGTGAGTGGTAGCTAGTACCGTTGTACTCTAGTATTGTGGTTGAGTTGGACAGGTTATTACGTTGCCTCCTCACTAACCTACTAAATAGGACCTGATCACATGATGCTATATTCTGTATTGTGGATATTAGGTCCATACGCTTTGTCGACTCCATCTGTCGCTGACATGATTGGAGTTGGCCCTTCAAATCTTTGAGCTGTCGAAATGACTTACTGTCTTTGGGTCTACGTTCTGACTTCAACACATGAAACTAATTTTTTTCCTGCTTGTACAGACTAGTCCACTCTGGTGGCATTGGTGTCATGCAGCTTTCTCTATGTTTAGATCTCTGTACAGCATCTCTCCATATTGCGGAGGCAGCTTATTAGATCCAAAGTGGCCAGCTCCACTGCAAGTCTACTGTTGTCATGGCTGCCCTCTTCCATTGCAGACAGTTCCTGTAGGATATTTGCTTCGAATTTCCCTAAGTCTGGTGTTTTCCACTTCGGTCTGCTCTCCCCAATAGGGACATGTTTAGTGTTGTGACAGTCTGCAAGGTCTGTGATCAGAGCAAGTACCAGGATATCTAGTACCTGAACCTCCAGAAAATTGCTGTGGTTTGTTGCATTGGATATGACCTAATCAATGAGACTGCCTCTGTATCCATCTGTTGAAATAAATGGCAGGCTTCTGGATAGGAGTGATCGGAGGACAGAGTCATTCTTTACAGAACTGTTGTAATTCCTTATCTGTAATGTAACACGAGCTGGGCAATGATCCATTTAGGTCCCCATCAATTATGTGGTCTGTACTGCGAAATTTGTTGAAGACTTCTGCCACTTCGATGACTTTGTCTCGATATTTAAAGGCTGACTCTTTGCCGATGCTGCAAAATTGGAACTTCAGAGATATGAATCTTGATGGCAGTCACTCTGTCGTCCCCTTCTTCAATGGTTTCAATAATGTGATCAATGTAACTATGCCGCATGAATACAACACTAGATCTCCCAGTCAGGGGCGTAGGGTTCCCCATATCGAATGATCTCCACTGAGCACAAATACTTTGGTTGACTGGTAGGGAGTTGATCTCTGGCAACTCGAATTTGTGCAGCCTGGATCAGGACAATTCCATGGTGCCGCAGAAACTCCCAGTGTGTGCTTACTTGAGTCGATGCATCGCATGTTATAGTTTGCAATGTGAATGCTGCCAACCGGAAGATCGCAGCTGCATCTGGCCAGAGTGAGGTTGGATGAGCTGGGGAATTCCATATGGCAGAGATGGCCTGGTTCCTCATTGCTGTTGTGTTGTGCTATATAGAGAGTTTCGATGGTGGGCCCATTTCTAAAAAAAAGACTGATTTCAATGTATGTATTTTGGGGAGTGTATCCGTCACTTTCTGTTACTTCAGATTTTGTATGGGTATTACTAGCTATTGCACTGTTCGCGCTATCGCTATTCTCGCTTAGGGTCCTATCTGTAAGATCAGGTATCATGGCCTATCATGGTCTTACTGCCTTGTTCTTGCAAATACTCACTTAGTATCTTCTTTCTTAGATCTTGAGCTGCCACCTGCAGGGAGACTGTTTCCTGCACTGTGAGAGAAGAGGTGCCGAGTTGGTCCTGCTATACAATTTGGTGTGTGAAGCAGCGATTTCACCCTGACCTGTTAAATATCTGTGTTTACCAATGGCTTAGCATAGGCGTGGATCCACTTTGGTGTCTGTTTTATGATCCTGCTAACCATGATGGTATTAAAATATCAGCAGAGCATTCTGTGATTTATGGATGCCACTGTCGGCGCATGGTGGTGTAGCAAGATGCTGTTCGTTAAGCTCAGCTCCTAGTAATCGATTCTGAGTCTCTTTACTTTCTGGGTGACCACGGTGTCCTTTCCAGCTTCTGCTACTAGTGTGTTTCTGTGTGACTGGATTGGGAGAATCGGCTCATGTGCTGTGGTGGTATCCGTAGCTACCTCAGTGAATGACAGGTGGGTGAATACTGCTTTGGTGTCTGCTATTGTGCACCCTTTGATCGAGATGACTCATCGACATGCTATCTCTGGGTTTATTGCTGCCGCTGTGTTTGTCGGTTGAAAGCAATAGAGCAAAACAGACAGAGGAGAAATAGTACCATTTGTATGCCAACAATGGGAAAGAAGTGGAGCTGGATCATGTGGATGAAGAAAAGGCCATTGGAGTTGTCGTAGACAGAAATCTAGCCTTTGCAAGCCACATCAGCACCCAGGCAAATAAAACTAACAGTATGATGGCCCTAATCAGACGCTCGTTTACCTACCTGGATGAAAGTATGTTCAGAGCACCTTTCCAGGCCCTGGTGAGGCCGCATCTAGAATATGCTGTAGGGGTATGGGGCCCCTACAAAAAGAAGGATGTTGAGATAATGGAAAATGTTCTACAAAGGGCAACAAAGCAAATACCAGCACTAAAGAACCTGGCATATGCAGATAGATTGAGAAGATTAAATATGCCAACAATATGTTATAGGAGACTCAGAGGAGAAATGATTGAGGTTTATAAGATCATCTGTGGTGTTTATGACCCCGACGTGGCAAAATACTTACTAACTGTGACAGAGGAGAGAGGCACAAGAGGACATAATTTGAGAATAGTCAAGCAACACTGTAAGACAGACCTAAGGAAATACCCCTTCACTAACAGAATGGTGGATACCTGGAACAGCCTGCCTGAGGAAATGGTATACTGTAAACTTGTCTGCTTTTGAAGTAGCCCTTGATAGATTCTGGGGAAATCAGGATATGAAATTTGAGTCCACATCAGCATCGGAAACCGGGAATACAGGAACGTGAAACATATGCACACGTTGAGGCAGACATAGAGGTTAAGTAATAGCCTTAGTCCACAGTTAAATCCTAAGAAGTCCTAAGAAGTTGACAAATGTTTGACAAGTGCCAAATAGATGTCAGCCTTAGGTTCCGTAGGAGGTGCAAAAAAGGTGCACAAAACTATTTTATACGGAATAATGTTTGCTAAGAAAATGGTATCCCAAAATCCTTTGCGTGACATGCTTATGATGTAATATATGCGTCTGTGACATATGACGTTTCGCGTGCAATTGCGTCATAGATTGAAAACATGTTTTGCTTTTCGCGAGTCGCCTCCAAACATGTTTCGCAAAATAGCAGAGCGCTCTAACAAAACATATCGTTCCATAGGAGAGGCAAGTTTCTGCCTCGCAAATCTAGCAGAGTGCTCTGAAGCGGAACGAACTCCAGATGTCAGTCCTGCCATCAGTCTCTCCATGATGCCATAACTGACTCTTACAGTAGTAGAAGTACAGGTGGTGATGCCATAGCTGACGCTTACAGTAGTAGAGGTACAAGTGGTGTGGCACAGCCAGAATGGATGTCACTGAGGGCATACCTGGAAGCCTGCTCAAATCACTCCAACAGTGGAGGTTCGCCTGAAGGGTCTCTCTGAGAGGCGGTAAATACAATAAAAAAGAAAGTGCTCTATTGTGTGCTGATCGTAATGTTCAAAGTATGGTCCAAATATGCGTGAGAATAAAAGACATGGCAAAACACAGCAGTCAATACCTCCATGTTTTCAGCAGGCCGGTCATAACATTCATCAAAAGCCAGACCATCTACAATTATCACGCGCAGGTTCACAAGCGCCACAGACATTAAGACAGTCTTCAAATTGTTCAGAGGCTCAACCAAGTTATCACAGTACGCCATCTACCTTGACAAGTAAAATTTCCAATGATGTATCTTGTAAACCAATAAATATCCAAGACGAACAGTGCAAATCGAGGACATATGAATACCGACCAGCACAATCACATATTGTTGATCAATCCAGTGTGACACAGCAACCACATACGTCTACACGCATGCAACATATGAATCCAGATACTATCTCAGCTGCGAATCAAACATCAGATAACGTCCAGGTCCTCTCCCCCGATTCATGTCAGTCCAAAGTTCTGGACAGTCGCGCAGCCGGATATCAAAATAATATTCAACATGCAGTAAGCGCGGCATCCATCCAAAATACCAACATGTCTATGTCAAGTAATTCTGACCCTATGCCACACTCTTTTTTAGACTTGGTCGATCATAAAGAAATATAGCCGAATCAACTTTCTACAATGATCATGGCGACAAGAAACATGTAAGCATCATGACCTTTAATGTTGAAGGAGTACGTGGTAATGCACCCTTACTTGAAACAATTATTGGGACAAATAGACATTATTTGTTTGAAAGAATACTGGTGATGGGATTTTGAGAAGGATGGGTCAAGTTCGACTGGATAACTATAGTCAGTTTCATGGTTTACTGAACATGCGCAGTCGCTATGCCAAGCCGATCACTGAATAGTTAACTATAGTTCGCTGGTTCCCGATTCCCCATTTAATTGCTATTGCAGATAATTTGGAGCCGTTTACCAGTCTCCATTAACCCTTTCTATCGCCTGTTTTGATGGCCTACGAAAATGGGTTATTTTTGTCTGCTAAGACGTCAAAAAGCGCCCATATGACAAAGTGGGAAGGAATAGGGGCTTGGGAACATTGGCATACAATGGGAAAGCATAATTTCATTAAACCTAAGTTATTTAGTGAAATATTTACACATTTATATGCATTTATTCGTGGCAAGTGATCGGTGTCGGCCATTTTGAAATTTACGCAAATATCGACTAACCATTTGAACCGAGCTTGGATGCTCGGTTGACTATTATAGTTGAGTAGCTAGTTAACCATTTGAGCTTCGACTCAGAATCTAGTTAGCTATAGCTAACTATGGTTAGGAGTCGAACTTGACCATGGTGTGGAATTTTTTTCATGATTTCAACTACCTCATCAGATCTACTGATGCTGAGCACCAAACATGCACATTTGAACGAAAGCGTGTTTCTGGTGGAATTGCTCTAGCATGGAACAAGAAAATTGATACATATATCATGACCCTTCCAGATGGAAATGAACGTATGGTTGCTATTGAAGTACAGACAGAGTCACAGCCGAAATGTTTATTGAATAGTTACATGCCCACGGCTGGGTATGCTACCTCTGCTGCAAACTATGCTGAATGTCTCGCCCGGGTCTACTCTATTATTCAGAAATATCAACCAACCCACAAGATAATCTGGTATGGAGATATGACTGCAACGCTGTTATCTCGTGAAAATAATAATGACAGACAAAATCTTTCATCCAGAAACATGATATTGAACAGTTGACAGTAATCTCTAACAAGCCAACATACATTCATGGGAAGAACAGTTCCAAGATTGATTATTTCCTGGGGCATGGCTGTGATCATTCTATCACATCAGTCAACTATGATATGGATTCGAGGAACACTTCAACACACACGCACGCCTGTATACGGTGAGATACCCGTATTATTAGGCAAACTTAACAAGGTAAAGTCAAACAAACAAAGAATTACCAAATTACGCTTGAAAAAAGCTGATATTATGGAATACCAACATAATCTCGCTTACAACACCAAGAATATTTCTAGTCTTCAGGATGATGTTGACCAATTCATACAAGTTGTACACAATTCAGTAGCATTGGCAACCTCGATGTCTATTCCTCCCAAAGTGATTCATGTAAAATGTCCAAAGTGAAAAGCATCACCAACAGTCAGAATGCTTCTCTCCAAAGGACATGTGTTGAATCGTCTCTGGCATTACAATACTTGTCCACGCCCTGATCATCGTATCTCAATAGAAAAGAAAACTAAAGGTACATATTCACAGCAAAATTACTGAAAATAAAATTGTTTAAATTATGTGCATTTAGAGGCTTAAACTGTGAGCCTGTATGTAATGAAACGAAATGAATCTTAACATATGATGATTGAATGACATTAGTGATAAGATCCAGATCAGACAAGGCATTCGACAGCGAGGAATTCTATCAACAGGACGGTATAAAACCTACATCAATAACCTCCTGGCCAATTTGCAAACTCGGCAACTCTGGACTTATATAGGTCCAATATATACTGGATGCCACACTGTTGCAGATTCCCTTACTCTATGCAGCAACTCGGCTAATTAGTAGGGCAGATATGTGAAAAAGATGTTCCATTCTGGCAGAAAGCATGAAATTTGGCATATAGGTGGTTTATGGTATCCTGATCATAATTAGATGCGGTGCCACGTGATTCTACCGAGGGAACCCATTCAAAATGGCGGATTCAAAATGGCCGCCTTCCCAGCGGAAAATTCGCATTACTCCAGCTCTAGACAGAGTAGAGAGATCGGATTAATGTCAAATTAGGGGTTTCATGGGTCAATCGTTATAATTCTACTCACCACAATACTATAAATATGTAAATATCAATCATTCCATAGCGACCACCTGTGTTTGATGTCAAAAGACGGTGGCTCTTTAAGATGTGTTATCTAAAAGATCCATCTGTTGAGAACAAAAGCAATATAGCATCTAGAAATAGTTTAAATTACTTGATTTCTTAATATCGAACCAAGTGATGGTCGTTATAGATACGTTCAATTATGCTATTAGACTATGCAAGGCTATACATAATGCTGTTGATTGTTGAATCATGATTCACAGCCGTCACATGCACTGTGCACCGCATGAGCACAACTGTGTACAAGGTAAGTTGGATTTATAGCATTTGTATCTGCCAGTGCAATTACTTTTGCAAGCACATTTCACGATTTCCGGCATGCCTTAGATGCGTCTGCAAGCAAACTCCATTGCGGTGATCAAGTGTCTCCATCTCTGACCCGACCTCAGTCAGCTGGCGATGGCGTTTTTGCATTTGCGTGGAGTGATTGGTTCCAAAGATGACCTGCCTGGAACGCAGCATGTTTGGTGTGTTGCAGCAGAGCTGCACTGGTCGGAGGAATGTTTTCTAGCTGCCTGTTGCCAAAAGCGAAAAGCCGTTTTCGTGCCTCATTAACCTTTCACAATGGTGATGTGCGTTTGTACAGTAGTACGACAAACCTCTCCAGCGTTTCCATGTCATTGTCACACAGACACGCCGGGGCATCGGACAGTCTCCTAAATAGTGACTTGAATAGATCTGAAGTCTTCCAAACTTCCCATGCTGTCTTCTTGCCAATCCCACAAAATGCAGACACAGTGTCACACCCAGAGAAAGCATGCATAAATAGCAGTCCTTGTGACGCTTCTGCACCCAAAACTGTTGCAATGCCATGAGCTGATACATAGGGGAAGGTCTTCCCATGGCCAAATGCTACCCAGAGATCACACCCATGAAGAAAGTTTGCTGTCCGTATGGCTAGGACCACGACGTCTGTATCTGTAGCATGAATCATTATTGTTCGATAACCTTGGTGATATGCATGGAAGGCGTGGAGCAACATTCTACCATCTGCTTCATCTTGTATGCATGGCGCGAGTTGTGAGACGTCATGCTCTGGCCTCATCAGCGCGTTTTCCTCACATGTTGTGACGAGTATCTTTCCTTCTGGTAGCTCGAATGGCTCCAATGTAGGTGAAGAGGCCTGTTTTGTTTGCATCAACTCGTAGGAAATTTTCCAATTTTGAGAGAGTCTTGTACTCGATGCAACACGAAGAGCTTCACCATGTCCCCGTAATCCTCTAGCGTGTGTCTTCAAGCTTCCCGCCTCATACACGTCCCATACAACATCCAATCTTTTAACCGTCTGTAATTGTCTAGCAATGTGTGGGAGGAAGACGTGCTCTGCAAAATCTCCAAATGTGTTCACAACCACGTTTGATTTCTTGGGATCTAGATTATGCATCATAGCTGCTCCGTCAATGATCTTCATTTCAATCTCTGGACAATCAGCTGCACGAGCTACTAATGCTTCCAAACATCCCATCAGATCTGATTTGCTGCCTTGGCGCATTGCGTTGCTCTCAGCAAGTGATGGGGGCCATGGATGATTCTCATGCTCAAAGAATGAATCAAGGTCTCTGTCTCTGGATTGGCAGGAAAAGTACAGTCTAGAGAATAACTGTACACCTCTCTTCATTGCAACAAGCTTCTTGTTGGTTCTGGTACCCTTCCTCTGTTTTGATTTGAACAAAGCCAAATTGTTCTTTTGGATTGGGTCATATACCGATTTTGATGATAAAGATAGTCGATCTGCGACGAATGCGTGGTACGGTCTGATGCCTAGTTCTTCTGCTGTTTGGATCGCATTCACTACAGACTCGGACATAATGACTTTGGTATCTAGAGTCACTAAGTCAAAACTGTCATCTAAAAATGGGTTTCCCATTTCCTCGATTGCATCAATAAGACAAATTGTGTTTAAAGCAAACAATTTATGCTTACTCGGAATCTGCTCATGGTGACAGTTATCATTGATATTTCTGTGTGTATGTTTCACTTCGTACTCGCTGATCATCCTTCCTATTTTTGGGCCTGACACCATCCATCGTTTCAAAGCAGCTTCATTTTCTGTGATTCCGATAATTCCACCATCGCCCTTCAGAATAGCATTTTGCTGCTCGTGGATTTGATCATGTGCCAAGGCTGAGAACTTGTGAGCCGTTTTCTGAGTAACGAAGTTTCCTTCAACAAATTTCCTATGTACAAGTGGGCATCGGTTCTCAAGTTGCAACAGATCAGCCGCATGGATGCTGAGTTATCGTGCATAGTGTACATGATCCAGGGTAAACATCCACGGGATAATCTTGCAATAATACTACTAATTTACAAATGTTACAACGACGACGACAACAACAACAACAACAACAACAACAACAACAACAACAACAACAATAATAATAACAACAACAACAATAATAATAATAATATATTTTTTCAGCATGTTTATCTATTTAGCGTATTGTAATGGGTAAAATCATAACCAGTGACCCAAGAAACCCTTAATTTGACATCAATTCCAGCCCTCTACTCCATCTGGAGCTTGAGTAATGCAGATTTTCCGCTGGGAAGGCGGCCATTTTGAATCCGTCATTTTGAATGGGTTCCCTTGGTAGAATCACGTGGAACCGCATCTAATTATGTTCAGCATACCTTAAACCACCTATATGCCAAATTTCATGCTTTCTGCCAGAATGGAACATCTTACTTCAAATTTGTTACATATCCGCCCCACTAAATGAGCTACAGGCTATGTTAGACCAGTCCTACAACTATGCATGTTGGGAAAGATATAATATTCACCCTGAGAAATCCAGGATCCTCTGCAAACCTAACCAAAAAACCTCTATGGGACAAGATCTCAAGTGGAACCTAGGAATCTCAAGAATAGATGAAAGAGAAAAAACAACACATCTTGATCTAGTGCATACAGCAAAGCATGAAGTCTCCACCAACATTGAAGAAAAGATGTCAAAAGCGTGAAGAACCTTTTACGCCATGACGGGAACTGGACTTCATGGGTCGAATAGTTTAGCTCCAAAGATATGCTTTCAGATATATGTCATGTACATTCATCCAATGCTTCTATATGTCCTGTAGATATTTATGCTATCATTAAAAGAGGTAGAGCCCTTAGAGAGCTTTCACCTCAACATGCTGAGAAAGATACTTGCATTACCGGTTCACACAGCTAGATGTGGTAGTCTCCTACTAAGTGGTGCCAGACCTCTTTTAGCGGAACGTCAACTCCGGCAACTCACACTCCTGGGTGGAATCATTAGGAGTGGACATTACACTAAACCTTATAATGGAGCGACAATTGGCAATAGGTCCCATTACATCCAAATCGCAAAGCTGGTTTATCTACATACAGAGTATTCTCCAAAAATATAATCTTCCAATATTCGAAGACCTACGAAATCAGTCTCCCAGCAAATATCAATGGAAGGAAATGATCAAAGGTGCAGTTGATACATGATGGACACACGAGCTACGTCAACAATGCCTTACAAAGAAAACATTGGTCTACTGCCATACCACAGGACTTTATATATGAAAACCTCATTTGTCCATCAGCAGCATTCAGAATGAAGTCAAAGATGTACGAAGATCTAGCATAAAACTAGAACCTATCTCGTCCAGTCTACCCCAGCCAGGTTTAACAAAATGAAAATAGATCCAACATGTCTGCTATGTCACCAGCAGCCAGAAGACTCCGCATATGCTCATTACTTACTGTGCCTTACTCACACACAGAAAGTAAAGCTTGTTGAAAATTAAAACCCTCATTGAACAACAATTGGGTGGGCACACGTGGATGCTGATTTGTAGAGATGTCCGTCTGTTAGCCAAATTGTTCATCGACTGCACAGTACTCGTGGATTCAGGAATAATCCCAGATATATCTGTCATCAAATTGAGATTACCTCGAGGCAACTCCACAAACATATGTATCCAATCGTTTAGGATCCTCAGATCTATTAACTAAACATAGATTTCGCAATTGTTTTGAAATGGATAACTGGGTATTAGCTCAATAGAATTGTCCAATAAATAAACAAACACATTTCTTTTTAACATCTAAACTATCTCACATTTATTCTTTTTTATACACATGTTGTCATGAACGCTGACCAAGACGACGACTCCCGGCTTTCTCCCGCCAGCTGCTTTTTATCTTCGCGGCTGGCTGCTCGACCACATGGCCAGTCACTCTGTCATTAGTGAAACCATTTAAGATGGTCGGTTACCCCCCTTGACCATTGCCAATTCCAACCATGACTTAACACATATAATCATAACAGTTTTTACACCAACACTGACAGTCTACTCAATAAACGTGCTGAACTTAATGCTCTGATTCTAATGCATAATTATGATATAATTGGCATATAATAGAATTAACAGCAAAGAATAGTGTGATAGACCCCCAAGACAGTGAGTTTGCAATAGAAGATTATGATTTATTTACAAACCTTAGTGAGGATTACCATAGAGGGTGGGTATTTATATTACGAATACATTAAAAGCTAGTCCTGTTCAGATTCCTGGCGATGACAGGTTAATTGAAAGAAAATGGTGTCGGATCATTTTGGAAAACAAGGATCAACTTGTCATAGGATGTATCTATAGGTCCCCGAATAAGCAACTTGAAAATCATGCATACCTACTCGACCTATTAAGAAATGTTGTGAATCTAAAACCGAGTTATCTTATTATGGGGAACTTTAACTACAATAAGATTAACTGGTAAAATGAGATTGAAGCTAAGTTTCTAGAAACCATTGACGATTTATACTTGTTCCAACATGTTAAAGAGCGGGTAGCACTTCAGAAGCAGCCAAACAGCTAACACATTAAACCTCATTATGTCAAATGAAGACAATATGGTCGAAAATTTGACAGTTACTGCACCCATAGGAAAAAGTCATCACGGAACTATATTATTCACATTCAATTGCTATACTACTACAATTTCAAAAACGCCACATTACATCATGCACAGAGGTGATTATGAGGGTATGCGTGCTGATATGCTATACATATCAATTTGGACACTAAGCTAACATGTATTGTGGAACAAGATTGGAATGTAATACAGGGGGAAATTAAAAAACTAACAGAAAGTTTTGTACCCACTTCTATCATGCGATATAATAAAAAAGAAGGCAATATATTTAAATAATTCTGTTTTTTCGGAAACTTAAAAATAAAAAATTGCATTTCTAAAATGGAAGTCTCGTGATGGCCATGATTATATCGAATATGCAAAAGCCAGAAATCAAGCAAAGAATGAGTGCAGAAAGAGAGTTAAAAGCAAACCATAAAGCATTTTTCCGTTATTCCCAGAGCAAACTAAAAACTGAAGACTCTGTGTGTGATCTTAGAAATGCTGATGGATCGCTTACATCTTCTGATGGTGAGAAAGCCGAAATCTTAAATAATTTCTTCACATTAGTAATCACAGCTGTCTAGCTTCAGCCATAGATACTACAATACAATTTTAGATAATATCAATATTACCGAGGATGATTATAAAATGACTAAATGGAATCCATATACGCAAGTCTGCTGGCCCAGATAGTGTATACACACGTGTACTAAAAGAAATCAACAGCCTTATTGCCTATCCCATGCAACACTTTTACAAATTCAATAAAACAAGGAATCTTGCCATCTGCTTGGAAAATATCCCATATCGCACCATTATTTAAAAAAGTTATATGCCTATTAGCCTAACATCAGTTGTCTGTAAATTTTTAGAATCAATAATAAAGGACTTCATTATGAATCATCCTGAATCAAACAGTTTGATATCATCATGCCAGCATGGGTTTGTCAAGGATCGCTCATGTATTACCCAACTTGTTGCTGTCCTTGACACATAGACAGAGAACTTAGATTGTAATAAGACCATTAATGCCCTCTACTTAGAGTTTTCCAAAGCCTTTGACCCTGTACCACATCAAATACTTTTAATCAAACTGGAACATTACAGCAGTCAAGGTACTATCTTGAATTGGATCAGAGAATTTCTATGTGATTGACATCAATTAGTTGTTGTCAATGGGACACAGATCTGGTGAAGCACCCGTTCTTAGTGACGTTCCACAGGGTAGTGTCCTTGGGCCAGACCATACTTATTTTCACAGACTACAATTTTTAAATCTCCCATCTCTATATTACCACTGTTCGAGAGGGGATATGATAGAAACTTATAAGCATCTTCACAAGACTTACAATATCCAATGTCAATATCGTGAATTAGATCGAAAATCTAAAGTTGTAAAAGAAACAATCAAATAAATCAATACGGCAACACTTTTTCTCAAATCGTATTATCAACAGTTGGAATAACTTATCAGAATTTGTAGTAATGGGACCTATTGCCAGTTGTCGCTCCATTATAAGGTTTAGTGTAATGTCCACTCCTAATGATTCCACCCAGGAGTGTGAGTTGCCGGAGTTGATGTTCCGCTAAAAGAGGTCTGGCACCACTTAGTAGGAGACTACGACATCAAGCTGTGTGAACCGGTAATGCGCCTAGTCTAAATTGTTTGAAAAAAACAGACGAGACAAATTCTGGAGTAATTTCTGTTATATTCAAGAGTATAGAAAATATTCAGCTGTAAACCGTGCCTACTTACAAAACCTAAATAAGTCCTAATTAGGATTTATCTACAGAATTATCTACAGCCTATTGAAGGTAGTATGAGATAAGTATAACTCTGCTATGTAACTTGCAACTTATCTTAACCTGCTATATATGAGAACTCCCTAATCTGTCATCTCTCTAACTCTCAGCGACGTGCCCGGTACTATTTTTATTTATTTATTTATTTATTTATTATTTACCATCACCATTTACCACATCGGGATGTCATTGAGATCAGAGATGACAACTTCAACGCAGTGTGAGTCCACGCCATGCCGCGCAGACTTAACCACCAGCAGGTACTACCCATCATCTGCGCACTTTACAACTTCAATGCAGTGTGAGTCCATGCCATGCCGCGCAGACTTAACCACCAGCAGGTACTACCCATCATCTGCGCACTTTAGACCTGAGCCTACATATCTGACAACTGACTCCTATCAGAGCGTAGATATTCACAACTGAGCTCCCGACACAGGTCCTGACACTCAGAGTGAGTTCTTTTACGCCCCACCCCCATCCCCATGGCACAGACAGGACTGATGGCTTTATGTCCCTTGCGACGGATGGGGACTGTGCAGGTTTTTGCACCTATCCACATGCCTGTGTGCGGGATTGAACCTGTAACATTTGGATGCAATTCTCACGGTGAACGCTCTAGACCTCTGAACTGTGCAGCCACGATGATGTTTTATGAACAGCTATGATGTTCACTGTGGTAGGACATATATGCTCAATTCTCACAATAGCATGCACTACCAGCAATAATTTGCCAAAGATATACGGACAGAGACTATCCGTTATAAATATATTAATTGGAATCATTGACATTTTGATTTGTTTCACTGTTCTTCTTACGCATAAACAAAAACTCCACAAGGAGAGCATCCTAGAAAAGAGTAATGCTGTCTCTTCCTGTAATTACTGCTGCAAATATGTCCATCATGAAAACAAAAAAATGTACACCTGTTTTGTAGATTTTAGCAAAGCTTTCGACAAAGTGAATCGTAATTTACTATTGGCCAAACTTGTATAAAGTGGTATTAGAGGCCAGGATTCAAGATTCAAGATTATTTATTTTCGTATTTAGTCGTCAGTATCAGAGATTACAACAGGCAGTCCGCCAAAGGCAAGCCTATGAAGTGGTGGACTCCTAACATATAAACATTAATTGCAAAATATATTATGACATATATAATAGGATGTAACATAAACAAACATATATTACGTGATACTTTATTAACAGTAGGTACATACATGTAGGATACAACAGTATAACAGGACAATTACATTCATGAACATAAAGGGGTGGATGGTGGGAGAGGGATGGGGGGGGGGAACTCATCTATTATATATTATTATTATTATTATTATTATTATTATTATTATTACTCCTATACAGTTTTACATTTGATGTTTTGTTCTGGTGAACATGTGCCTTAAATAGTTAGACTCAGCACAGCTCATAATAGGATTAGGTTTTACGACTGAATAAAATCCATGTACTCTGTACTAGATACAGAGTTAGAACTGGCAAAGGCGTATCTAAGGCATTTTAAAGTAACACTGGTATAAAGCAAGGTGATAACCTAAGCCTTATCCTGTTCAATCTATTCATAGATGGCATTGGCGATATCTTCAATGACTTATGCGAACCAGTAAGACCAATGAAGCTCTAAGTCATTTGCTCTATGCGGACAATCTATTATTGTTGTCTGAATCTGCTACCGGACTACAGAACTGCCTTAATAAACTGAAAGGTTTTTGTGATAAAATGCTACTAAAGGTTAATCTTGACAAAAGCCAAATCATAATATTTAACAGGTCTGGCAAGAAATACAAAAATCTTTCATTCACATTTGGTAGCGATCCTCTAGTGATAACTGATAATTATTGCTATCTCGGTACCACATTTCAGCCCCCAGGAATCTTTATCCAGAATCTCAACAACCAGTGCAATAAGGAATTGTCGCTCGCAGGGGTATGTGCTGATCCGCCACATTCCCATTCATCGCGCTGCAAATGCATGCCATACAGGAGGGCTGGTTAGCTGCAGATCTCGGGGTTGCGGATCCCGCAACGCGTCTCTCCAGAAGGTATAAAAACCGGCCTCTAGAGCCAGTGGAACACTGATGGGACCATTGCCGCCAAGATTGAACCACATGGTGTCGTCCCAACTATTTGTGTCACCGGTATGCCTATCCATACTAATTTAGAGATATGGAATACAAAATAATTAAACAATGAGAAATTTAATATACTATGCAAACAGTGTTATGCGTTTGACAGTAAGTGAGCACAATAATACACAACATAGAGCCATCCAGTGTTCTTTCCACGTGGTGTCGCCAGAGGTACCACACAGATCCTTGAATCCACAGAGGTATCCCCGCAAGTGAGAGTTTCCGCAACGAAGTCACTAGATAGTTTAGTATAAACTAGTATACCTCTAACACACCCACAAAGAAAATATTGTTGTTGCAAGAGGAAAGTGCCTCACGAGGGCCTCCGTTACAGGAAAATGCTTTCAACGCCGAAGTGGAGGAAAAGAGATGGCAAAAAGGGCCACTCTTTTGTTCAACAGAAAATGCTAAGAGCTGAAAATCCTAAGCTACTGTTAAGGTGTTGCACGCTGGTTTATGTGAAGACGGGACGAACGATTTCCGAAGAATTCCCAGGTCACCGTCTTGTGTAGTTCCAAAGTTTCTGCATTGGTAGTTCTGCTACATCATAACCTACCAATTGGTTGTTAGTGATGGAAACAAGCTTTGGCCGCAAGTGGCATGGTTTACTGGCTAACCTTTAGATACGTTTATCTGTTGGGTGCAGATGCCCGACATCCCTAAGGTTGCCCCGCATAGCATTTACCTCCAAGGATAGCGTGCGTACATGTCACAGAATAAAGCTCTGAATCAAATAACGATCCGGCTACCAGCTCTGCAACCACATATAACATCACTAGACGAGTTTCACAGTTCATATAAGCAAATTTAAATACTGACATGTCATTATGGTGGGGATGGAGAGACGGATATCCATCGCGAGCATCCTTCCCGGGAGGGTGTGGTTGGCTCTAAGGCCTCACCCAGACACTAAAATGAGTTGGATGGAGATCCGCATCTCATCCGTCACCAAGTACTACGGACCTAACCTTTGACCTGTTGTTAGGGTTATTTTCCATGATGCCCATAGATGTACTGCAAGCCGGTATCACAACATATAAATTAATATTATTATCATTTCGCAGCGCTTCCTGCTTTGGCGGGGGAATCTACCTAATATGTATCTGAAGACACGAGGGTGGGGGGGGGGGGGGAAAGCGTGTATGTAAACCGACACTTTAACTATCACTGCTCGGAAACCTCTGATGGTTTCCCATGGTCGGATCCGGTCAACGTATCGATTGGGAATCCAGACAATTAATAAGCCATATGGCTGGTGGATCGTAGAAAGAGACAATCACTCAATAAATATACGAGGCCCTATAGGTAACTGGCCAATTTTACACAACCTTGCCAGTGCGTGGGGCTACATTACCACAACAACCGGAAAAGAGGCGTACACTATGCGTCTCTAATGAAGAAATTGTCCCTAACCACTTTAAACCTATCCTATCGAGCTGAATAGCAAGGTTTAGTCGGTAACACGTCAGGCTCAAACATTTAGAGCATAATCAGCGACCTCAGTGTAAAATTGATGCTGGCATGAATTGTGATGCGGATATAATGGTGCTGTATAGTATTTCCTAGTGTACTGCAGTCTAGAGTTTTTATAAATTAACAAAAAACTAGATGGCGTCTTGCCACATGCACAACTAACCAATACACAATTTAACGAATATAAAGATTATAGTATCACAGGTCATTGGGCCCTTCGGTGCGTCTAGTTGAAAGCACCCACAGTAAACAAGGATAATATTCACAATAACAGAAATTATAAAGATGCAGTCCTAAGACCGGTAAGGTACCTATTGATCATCAGTACCATTATGCGGAAATAATAATTAAAGGTTCAATAGTATAGTGACTTGAGTACCTAATAGTCATCAGTATGGAACAAGTCCACAAGTTACTGAAATTGAAGTGCTAACATATGAGTAGTGCGAGATGGCACGATCTCTAAAGCTGGAAAGATTTCTGCAGGAAGAGATCCGCAGGCAGGTATCCACAGGCATTCTCCGCAAGCAGGTCTCCAGAGGCTGACTTCTCCAGGCAAGATGGATACGTGACATTCTCTGGATGGATAACGGAACGGTTCAAGAGATGTCCATTAGATAGTCATTTCACTCATACAAGATAGAAATCGGTTGTTGCAAAGTTTCCGCCTGGCGACGGTAATATGAAAGTTGAGAGCAACCCATTAACAGGGAGGGCTGCTTATATAATTTATACATGTACAATAACTGGCACACGGGCAAAGTTCACCCAGAATGGTCGAAAAGTTAATTATTACACACACGACATGCAGTGCGGAAGTTGAAGTCCACTTTTCAGCATGGCTGGCAGATCCAGCGAGTCATCCACCTAGAATCACCATCAGCTATACATTCCGTAGAATTACATCTGGGCCCGCACGGCCCTCCGATGGAAAGACTCCCTTATAAAGGTCTGGATGCGTAAGATTATTACTTTAAGTTAGTTTATTACCCCCGGATGGCCGTCCGGGGGTGTACAAAAACTGTGGAAGCCGAGGACTCCTTACCACCGCAGATGAGCTGAAATCCGATTGGCACTGGATGATGTAGGTATCACCGTAGGTAAGCAGTTACACACGCCTATTCCGATGATCCAGTTGTCCTGCGCGGGCCAGCTTCCACGCCAGTGATGCTCCTGATTCTCGATTTTTCACCCCTTTTATACTACCCGTGACGTCAGAGCCAGGGGCCTCAGCCAATCAGCGGCCGAGCAGCAGCAGCCAATCAGCGTGCAAACAGAAGTGGTGACGTGGTTATTATGTACCCAGCACATTCCTTATTTATTTATACATACACGCGATTAAAACGTCAAGAGTAATATTTTGAAGATAATTTAGTGGAATTTCCGATGATAACTCAGCCGTTTCTGGGCCGATTTCAATAATTTAAACAGTTCTTAACAAACACCTCTCTCATAGGGCTTATATCCGTGTTCCATCCTACTCAGGGGGGGGGGGGGCGGGGGACGTCCCTGGACCGAATCCCGAATGGACGTTCCGCACCCAGCTTAGCTGGGACGGCTGGTACCCCTCCGGTCGATCCGTGCTACAGAATTCAGGGCATACTTCCAGATTAAATCAGGTTACATGCAATTTGGTGGCATAAATCAAAACGTTCAACTAAAACTGTTTAATGCACTAATCAAGCCAATACTACTATATCATGGAGCCCAAAAGCTGCTAAACTATTCCTGGAAAATAAATTTGATAGGTTGGATAACAAGTTCTACTCTGAAAAGATACTAAATAAATTGTGCAAAAACATCATTGGAGTGCACAAGTACGCATCCAATATAGCCACGAAGGCTGATATGGGAATATTCCCTATCTCTAGTGAAGTAATTGTTAAAATTATCAATCATTGGTACCTGGGTCCTATCATTACCTAACACCAGAATTGTCAAACAGGCATACTTGTCTGATCTTAAACTAATCCAGGACCACAATCGGTAACATCAATACCGGTACATGGCTAAGAGTAGTAAAGCACTGCGGCTAGACTTGTAGACGTCTGGAAGAGACACATTCCAGATATGCACACATTACACATAGTAAGAAAACATTTAGAAAACCAACACAAACAATATTTCTTTAACACCATCCAAAATTCTTCAAAACTCACAACGTATAGGCACATAAAACAAAACTACTCATTCGAGTCATACCTTACCTCCAACATACCATTCAAACTGTAGCCAAACTTAGAATTAGTGCCCACCAACTGGAAATTGAAACTGGGCGGTGCAGCAAGACAGGAAGACAAGATAGAATATGTATGCTATGTAAAAAAGAGGTGGGTGATGAAACGCACTTCCTTATTAAATGTGAAAGCCTGTTAGACTGCAGAAAATCAAATTTCCCACATCTCACAAACCCGTGTTCATCACAGGACTCCGTATTACATCTTGCTGACATACTGTCATTTAAGCACGCTACTAGAATAGACATAGAAAAAACATGCAAAGGGATCTACAACATGATGGAATGTAGGAAGGGAATCCTCTCCAGTATGTCAGCCACAACATAATCAAAGTGCAGTGCATCCCCTCTCTAGCCGCAACAAAAATTGTAGTCGAGTCTGCACAACCTACAGTCACTCAACCTGTACTTGTATATTATAATGTGTCAACCTGGCATATGGGCGAGATGTACTTGTAGCAATTGTGTGTGTATGTATGTGTGTGTGTGTGCGTGCGTGTGCGTGTGCGTGTGCGTGTGCGTGTGCGTGTGCGTGTGCGTGTGCGTGCGTGCGTGCGTGCGTGCGTGCGTGCGTGCGTGCGTACATGCGTGCGTGCGTGCGAGCATGCAGTGCGTGCGTGCGGCCATGCGTACGTGTGTGTGTGTGTGTGTAGGCCCTACATGCGTACTCAACACAGTGAGTACGCTGTGTCGGTGCGTATGACTGCCTGTGTATGTGTGCGCATATGTGTGTGCATGTGTTCTTGTGTGTGTGTGTGTGTGTGCGTGCGTGCGTGCGAGCGAGCGTGCGTGCGTGCGTGCGTGCGTGCGTGCGTGTGTGCGTGCGTGCGTGCGTGCGTGCGTGCGTGCGTGTGTGCGTGCGTGCGCGCGCGTGCGAGCTCGTTCCTGCATGATCCTGTGACTTGTCGCATTAACAGTCGGTCTGCGGCAAGTCACCAGAACTATCGCCGGTGGCCAATGACTCTGGATATGGAGTGTTTTGAGAACAACTTGACTCGAGGTTGTTGCTGCTTTAGCAACCAACAACTTTCCTTAGAGTTGTTTTCAACACAGTTGGCATATCCAGGGTTGAGCCACATGGAAGGTGTAGTCTGTGGAAACTTGGTGGGTAGAATATTAAACTGGTTCTCGGCACCATTGAGTTAATTTAAAGTACACAAGTCTGGAGCCAGTGATGATTTGGATCATGTGATCTTGCAGAACTGATCAACATGATGCATGCAGTTAACTTGATGGCATCGGTGTTATTGACTGATTTTAATAATGCATATGTCTGTATGTTTCTGTTTTATGGACATTGTATACCTGACTGTAAATGTATGCTTACCAGCCAATCGGCATATAAAGCAAATAATTTAACTTATGTTATTCGGTTCACTACTTGGAAAGGTTATCGAAAAGGAGGTTGCAGAAGCAATGGATACAAACAGTCATCAGTATATTACGTTCATGGATGCGAGTAAAGCCTTTGATATAGTAAACCATCAATGCATGTTAAACACAGTATACAAGCAAGGTATAAGAGGACAGCTCTGGGCAATAGTCAACAGCATGTCTACTAACATCAGATCAATTCTTAAATGGAAAGGTAACCTATCTGAAACAATTTATGAAAGTCAGGGCATAAGACAAGGCGGTTAATCTTCAGCGGAGCTCTTCAATAGCCGTAGCAATCCTCTACTTCGAAAATATGATGACCATCCTGCTGGGTTTAGAATCGGGAGTATGTAGTGGTGTAGCCAGTACTTGGCTAGGACTTAATTAGAAGCAATAGTATGTAACTTCAACGAGGTAGACACAACTAGAACTTACTTAATACTGATACTTTAATAGATCAACTACTACACTGAATTATGACTATTGATACTTGTATAAAATATAGAGGTACGACGGTAACATATGCTTAATAATACAATTGAGTAGAGCAGAGACCAGTAGGTATGTACGGTACGACAGTCACCAACTAACTGAGGTCCCTGGGAGATGCTGATACAGTGCCTGGTAATTAGGTGGGGCATCTCATGCTACAACAGTTCAGGATAGGTGTACTTAGTTTTATGGGGAACGTATTTGTGCACGATACTACAGAGTAATTCAGCATGTGCCATTATGTGTGCAGATGACCTAGTTATAATAGCAGATACACCACTCTCCATGCAAATATTGATAAATAAAGCTCAAATAGATGCATCAAAAGAACGTTACTTATTCAGTGTGCAAGACGCATTAATTGATTTTGTAGAGCCGTGGGTACCAACATACGGTTATTAGCACGCACTACAGAACCATTCCAATCACACAATTCATCCCGAATTGCAAAGTATGGTGTCAATGACACATCTAGTTAACGTTTAGTAGACCAACCATTCTGAATGAAATATTGCACTTTTTGTAGAATGTCATCAGTAACTGTAGCAGGAGTCATCCATGGTAATTGCGGAATTATCACCATGTAGTGTTGAAATGATTTCATCAGCATTGCCAACTTCAGCAGGGTCATATGGTACCTGTAATCTCGATAGCGCATCAGCTGGCGAGTTTTCTTTTCCCGACCTGTAAACAATCGAGAATGTAAACTGCATTAAATGAGCATTCCAACGTGCGATACGCATCAGCTGTCTTCCTACACCTTTACTACTTAGCAACGTAGTTAGTGCTTGGTGATCCGTCCTCAGTGTGAAGTGACGACCACGTAAAGAAATGTACCATTTCTCACATGCCGACATACAAGAAAGTGCTTCCTTTTCACCAACAGAATATTTCCTTTCTGAATCGGCTAAAGTATGCGACGCGAATGCAACAGGACGTTCTGCACCCTCCTGTATTTGGGATAGGACTGCCCCAGACCATATGCTACCCTGGATGGATCCGGTTCCAGACCTTTATCTGAAATCACATGGCCCAAGTATTTGATTTCGTTTACTCCATAGGTACATTTTTCAGCGTTTAATTTCAAGTTGTATTCCTGGAGACGTTGAAATGTCTGTTTGAGACGCATGTTGTTCTCAGCTTGGTTCTTACCAGATAGCATTATGTCATCAATGTAGGCTAATACAAAACGCCTTTGAGTCCGTTTAAGACCACTGACATCATTTTCTGATAAGCAGATGGGGCTGAGGCTTAGCCATATGGAACTCGTTTAAATCTGTACATTCCTACATTTGTAACGAATGCAGTCAAATATAGACTTTCTTCTTCCAATTCCAGCTGATAGTAAGCAGAAGACAAATCCAGTTTTGAGAACACTTTCGCACCATGTAATTCTGTAAATAACACTTCAGTGTTCGGCAACGCATGCCTATCTTGAATGATAGATTTATTAAGTTCTCGCAGATCACAAACGATCCGTATTTTACCATTTTTCCGACGTGTAACCACTATTGGAGAAACCCATTCTGCAGCATCTATAGGCTCAATAATACCTAATCGTTCCATGTCACGTAATTCGTCTGAAACTTCTTGATGTAACGCCAATGGTAGAGGTTGTAGTTTCTGAACCACTGGTTTGATGTCCGGACGAATATGGACACGATGGACGCATGATTTGGCTTTCCCAAGAGTACCATCTATAAGTACTACATGGGGGTGGTGGTACATTGCCATTGTTTGCACTCTCATATTGTATCGTATTAAAGGACAATTCCGGGATTGGTAAAAGTGTACTTTATTTGAAAGACTATTATATGGCTAACATATTGGATCCTAAATAAAAACAATAGACAGATAATACGAGTAATTATACCATCGTAAACATGGGATTACTTTATCTCCCGGCGCCATTTTCTTACAACGAGAGCGAGTTTTCACGAGATCCTGACGTCATCCCCACACCAACGCTATCTTTACCGAGCACGAAGGCTGTACAGTAAATATGTCTATGCATGGCGGCCTAACGTGTGCTAATTTGTAATCGTTAGGACATTGTCCAGTTAAGCTAGTAAGTTTTTCAAGTAATTATAGTATCCGCAGTCGGTGGGGAATCGTTAACCCATAGACCGCTGAAGCATAGATTCCATTTTCTCTATTCTATCAGAATTTGTTCATTTTTGATAACAATGCTGTTGTAAGTCATTGCTGTGCACGACAGCAACATGTTTCAGCAACATTTTTTTTTCAAAATGTACCACGACACTATCTCTGTAAGTAGGCTATTACGCATTTTACACCATTAAATGAAGTGCCACACTTGACACGTGCCCCCGTATTGTCAAATTACTCAGCCGACTCAAGATACAGTGTAAATATATATTCCAAGAAAACATATGATATGGTAATATTGCCGGAACCACAGAACCGATTGTAATAATTCTGATACCTATCTGTAGATGCATATTCGAAGATTTCTCCAATGCTAGGGATGTTAGAATCGGCCTAATGTATCAAAAGATGCAATCTGTGGGGAAAACTAAACCAGCAAAATTTCAAACAAAAATTTCAGGATGCGCTCTGTCCATCATCAAATATCAGAATGAGTATTACAGCTACAATGACAGAATTTGATGTGCCGAAGCTTTACAGTGTTATCACATAAAGAGAAAGATTCCATCAAAATATCTTAATTATTGAAATTACTACAGCTTGCTGGGCAATATGAAAATTCCCAGATTTTATGTCAAAATGTTAATTCATTTGGTGATATCTCTGGCAATATTTACGTGAGCAAAATTATAATTGGTCAGGCAAATAGCCATTTCTTTCAGCTTTAAGCACACTCCAATTTAATGACAATACGCAAAGATAGAGTCTGCGAGACAAAAAAACATCTCATGCTGAATTTTACCAAAAAAGGATAACATATTCTCAGATCGTATCTAAGATGAATAATTTTATTTATATATTCCAGTCTTTTTTAACCTCTTGTCCGATAATAACTTCCATTATATCACATTAATCCCGAGTACGGCACCTATTTAGAGATCCTAGAATCATTGGAATCGCTTCTGCGGTTCGTATGCTATTATGATTTACGAATACTTACTTAAAATATATACCCGCATCTATTGGCCTCGCTCCTCCAGTCATAGCAATAGAGGTGGTACGGGGCTGACGTCGCTAGACGCGATAAAATGGCAGCGCCCAGATGTGCGAAAAATGGTACATTTTACCGACTTTATCTAGCGATAGTTGGTTACGCTATTTCTATCTGGTTATTATTGTGGCGCAATTTCATTAAACATGTAATACTCTTTCAAATAAACCACACATTTTATCATCCCGTAATTGTCCTTTAACTAGCATTCCCGACTGAATGTCCAATTGTAAAGCTTACATTAAGTCCAAGCCTAATAAGGCAAGTCCCGTTTGTACTATGTAGAAC
Organism: Chaetoderma sp. LZ-2023a; assembly: GCA_034401795.1. Taxonomy (NCBI): domain Eukaryota; kingdom Metazoa; phylum Mollusca; class Caudofoveata; order Chaetodermatida; family Chaetodermatidae; genus Chaetoderma; species Chaetoderma sp. LZ-2023a. Next base: position 4,724,656 of record CM067374.1, read on the forward strand.
GTAGTGGAAACAGTTTTATTGTTCCTTGTCACAGGTAGTGTTGTGCAACCTAATACCTTTAACGGTTCATTGGCATAGGCAACAAGTTTTAATGAAGCCGGCTGTAAAGTACTTTGTGCATGTAATCCAAGTTCATGTATTTGAACAAATTTTGATAAACAAAGCTCAAATAGATGCATCAAATGAACGTTACTTATTCAGCAGCAATAAAACAAAACAACTAGCCATGAGAGGCTCGAAAACAGCTCATCTAAGCCTAAATGGTATTCCCCTTGAAAACACATGTAAAGAAACACATCTTGTGGTTGTAAGAATGTCAAATGCTCGAAATAAGGACACAATGGAAGCCAGAATGGGATCATCTACAAGAGCACCATATTCACTCATGGGAGCAGGACTGCATGACATAAATGGGTTGACTCCTCTAACATCAAAACAGCTATGGGATATATACATAACTCCAGTTCTCATCCATGGACATGAAGGGCTAATACTAACGCAGACAGAAATAGAAAGGCTGGAAAAATTCTATAGATACTATCAGAAAGCCATAGAGCATCTACCAACTGGAACGGCCAGCTCAGCTGTATATATATATATATATTATTGGGGGCCCTACCATTTGAAGGTGCATGAACTCCACAAAAGAATGCTGACTTTCTTTGTGCAAATGCTGAGGAGAGAAGGCTCTCTGGAGCGAGATATTTCGGAACGACAACCTTCCATCAAGCTGCCATCATCAAACAGCTGGACAGTAACATCAGGAAAATCCTTCGGCAATATAAATTACCATTTGCATATACAGTGTTGGAAAACCCACCAGACAAATTGGCATGGAAGAAAACAATCTCACCACATATTAACACCTACTTGGAGAATAAACGTAATGAGGAGGCAGCGGAGAAAACTACTTTTGAAATACCTAAACACAGACAGTTATTAAATCGGTACAGCACACACGACGTGGAGTAGATGTGGAAGAGATAAAACTTCAGTCTACAAAGCAATCATCAAAGCAAAACTACTCATGCACAGATACCATCTATTCGGTAGCTTCGCTAGAAACAGAAAGGCAATAACCAAATGTCCACTGATTTGATTTGATTTGATTTTATTCTCTTGGTAAATATTACAAATTACAAATATGATAACAGGGAGTCCACTGGAGGCTGTACCTATTAGCTTGTGGACCCCTGACATAGATTAACATACAGATTACACATGATTTAACATAAGTAGACATAAGGCATTACGACAATATATTATAGATAACTACAGACAAATAATATAGGATTTGACATAAAAAAAGAAAAGAGAAATAAAAAGAAAGAAAAAAGATAAGACATTTGACAAACATGGTTCACTTGTTTTTTATTGTTTTTCATACTGTGTGTAACATATTTCACTCATTGGAATGGGCTAGGGGATGAAGGGGTTGGGGTGGGGGGGGGGGCTGGGAGTTCATCCTGTTTCTTTTATTATTATTATTATTATTATTATTATTATTATTATTATTATTATTATTATTATTATTATTATTATTATTATTATTATTGTTGCTGTCTATCACCTTCTTTCCCTAGAGGAAAGAGAGTAAATGTGACCATGTGAGTCTGTGTGCGAGTCTATTTCTTAGTGTGTCTGTCATGGCTGGGTTTCTCAGAGCTCTTAGATATGACCAAGTTCTGGATCTGTGCATATCTTGAGGAGTGCTGGTCCAATTTGACTAAGATTTTAACACAGAAGCTGCACACTCGCTGAATATTCAGAAAAGCCACCCGACCGAGAGTTGTTGGTGGCTTAGCCTCCCACAGCCCACGGTCAAATCCTCTTCAAAACATCCAGCAAGAGGAGCTATGCCCTTTGGGATGTGTTGTCTGTAGGACCCAGGAGCCAGACATTCACATAAAATATAATAAAATAAAATAAAATAAATTAAATATGATTATGGTTAATGATACAGTAAATATAACAATGGCCAACATGATTCCAGCAACAAACTGTTCTGTTTATGACGTAAGTAATCTTCTACACACATTTGGAATAGAAGACATTGCAGCCTTATGCAGAAAAATCTCCCACAAATTCCACTAGGCCCAGAATATTCAGCAGTACCTTTTATTTTATGTAGACGATATGTCAAACCGGAGTATAGAGGCAAGGTAAGAACAGTAATATCAATATTGTTAACAGGTGGTTCTTCATGATGAATTGCTGGTAATTGCTGTGGTGTTCGGGGGCTTCAGGGTGCAATAACTAATGTATGAGTGACGTCCAATTACACGATTTAGTACTTATTAATGAACATTTGTTTAATAATATGTTTGTAGGAATTTTGACTAATAATCTGTGTACGTGTGTTCGTGTATGTGTTATTCCATAGTTTTGTAGCTTGAATGGATGGTTTTCGTTTTGAGATTTCCATCCTATTCTATTCTGTGTGAAAGTTGTGTCTAGATCTGGTGTTGTATGAGTGTATTTCAGTGTTTAGGTTAAAGAGAGAAGACAATGAATTTGGTAGATTGCCTTTGAAAAATATCAGGACTGTGTAGCAATAAAATGGAAGATCTTCAGCAGTAGTAGTGTCGGTAGTAAAATGAAACCACCTCCCTCAACTGGATTTCCATTTAGACAAATGAGCCCCACCTCCCTCAACTGGATTTCCATTTAGACAAATGAGCCCCAACCACCCTCTAAATCCCAGGGGCATAGGTTGCGGGGGCCACCACGCATTGCCAAACGGCTGCCAGGGAGGTAGGATCATCCCAACACCACTACCACCAGGGGCTGGACGCCCATTTAGAGACACGCCTCCACAGTGATATACATCACTGATCGCCATCAACCACAGGGCCGACCTCTCCCCTCTCTCTCTCTCTCTCGCTCTCTCTCTCTCTCTCTCTCTCTCTCTCTCTCTCTCTCTCTCTCTCTCTCTCTCTCTCTATTCTGTGTAGGCTCAGACAAACACGTAGTCTCTGCCAGAGTCGCATCGGGCACTACCTTGTGATTAACCCCACACACATCTGAACAGGTCTGAACGCCCATTTAGAGACAGGCATCCACAGGGATATACACCACCCACAGGTACTGATCGCCAGCACCACACATAATAGGGTCTGAACGCCCATTTAGAGAGAGGCATTCGCAGGGATATACACCACCTACATGTACTGATCGCCACACATAATAGGGTCTAAACGCCCCTTTAGAGCCAGGCATCCACAGGGATATACACCACCACGGGTACTGATCGCCACACATAATAGGGTCTAAACGCCCCTTTAGAGCCAGGCATCCACAGGGATATACACCACCACGGGTACTGATCGCCAGCACCACACATAATAGGGTCTGAACGCCCATTTAGAGACAGGCATCCACAGGAATATACACCACCCACAGGTACTGATCGCCAGCACCATACATAATAGGCCTGAACGCCCAAACAGGCATCCACAGGGATATACACCACCGACAGGTACTGATCGCCACACATGATAGGGTCTGAACGCCCATTTAGAGACAGGCATCCACAGGGATATACACCACCCACAGGTACTGATCGCCAGCACCACACATAATAGGTCTGAACGCCCAGACAGGCATCCACAGGTACCGATCGCCACACATAATAGGGTCTGAACGCCCATTTAGAGACAGACATCCACAGGGATATACACCATGAGTACTGTTGCACAGATTCACGCTATTGCAAAGCAATTCGGCCTTAGAGGCTACTCTAAGGCCAATAAAGCCGACCTGCTCCAGATGATCAGACAGGTCCGTGCCGAGGAGTGGCAGAAGCGACTCTCCAGAGCAATGAATATGGGATGGTTTCCAGTGCTTATCAAAGATGATCCTTGGAATCCCCACAAGGAAACGCAGCAGATACGTGAGCATCGTCAGTTGGACGAGGAGGTGACTGCTAGCTTGCGAGCCAAGACTGCAGTGAGGTGGATGGAGGCCCATCCACTGGAGCGCTTAACTCTCAAATGCAGGATCGTTAAGCAATGCCGAGGTCTGAGCCCAGCACGGAGCATAAGGGGGTCCAGGTCTGAACCCTTAGCCCGGAGCATGAGGCGAGAAGGCGAACACATTCTCGACCAGCGTCTCGGCGAAAGGGAGACAGAGGATAGAAGATGCCAGTCCGTACGCTGGACATTCTTCAGAGGTCTAGAAGGAGACCTCACAGGCCGGATCATGCAAAAGATCCAACAGACTGTTCAGAATGCCTTCTTCCTCCTCTACACCCATATCTATCGCATCCGTAACATCGAAGACGATAGGGTGATGCTCTTCCACAAGAATGCTCCAGTGAGTCCATGGCTGAACACGATAGGAGCAGCTCAGGACTGGGTGGCAGCAAGAAAGCAAGCCCGCCTCGATACAGACAATATCGATCGACCCAACATCAAGTGGGCTTTTGTTCGATCAATCAACGTTGAGGTCCGGGCTGTCATCGACCACCAACCTCTGCTTGAGACAGGCCCCCTCCCAGAGTGGCTACGACAGAAGAAGAGTATGACTGCCCTCGACACCTACAGGGACAACATGTGTCTCTGCAGATGTCTAGCAGTTCACCGAGGAGCGAGAGCTGATAGAAGTACAGCTTCTGCACGAGAGCTTGCCACACAGTTCTACGGCAAGACAGTACTTGATCTCCGCAAGACCTCTCTGGATCAGCTGGACAAGGTAGAGTTCTTCACCAAGATCGGGATTCGCGTGTATGAACCAACCGAAGACGGCACTTGGCACATGATCAGGCAAGCGGCTCTCTACCGTGACACCATGACCATCGGAGTGCGGGGACCACCACACCTTCTACATCAAGAACATCTTCAAGCTGGCACATACACTGATCTGCAGTCACTGTCATCAGAGGCTTACACAGGCATGCAGTCTTCAACACCACGCTGATCACTGTACATGCAGCAAAACAAAAATCGTGTGTCCTGGCGAAGGGGTTGAGGCGCCACATTCTGCATATGAGAAAGCCTTCTATCCACCCCAACCATCCAGTTCGGTGGCTACTCGTTGGATCGAGTATAAGTCGAGAAACAGAGACGTACACATACACTTTGTAGAGTGTCGGCTTGGTGGCGAGCGTTGGATCGAGAGCGCTCCCATAGATGGTTATGATCCGACGACCAACACTGTTTACCAGTTCCATGGCTGTCACTGGCATGGGTGTCCACAACACCAGCGAGGTGAGGATGCCGAAGAAAGATACTGGAAGACAGTCCTGAGAGAGGAGAAGCTGAGAGCCTCTGGATGCATGCTTGTGGTACAGTGGGAGTGCTGTATAAAATGCTGGCCAAGCGTCACTAAATGAGTTCGGACTGTCCGATACCCACACTTCATAATTTACGACTTCGAAGCACTCCTAGATGGTATCAAGACTCATCCTACAGAGATTCTCACGATCGAGAGTACTCACACACCTATCTCTGTGTCAGTTAGCTGCTCCTTAGAGGGCGGCGAGTGAGCCCACTCACCTCTACAATCGTGACTCCAAAGAACTGATCAGAGAGTTCATGCTGGAGATCCAATGGCGAGCACGGGTTAGGGCACAGTACATACTGACAGACCTGGACAAGCTCCCAAAGCGACAGCAGCAACTGATCAACGAGTGGTGTGACCAAGTGCCTGTACTGGGGTTCAACTCTGGGCGGTATGACCTGAACCTCATCAAAAGTACTTTGTCGTTGAGCTGACTGACAGTACAGGTACAGTGAAAGTCACCAAGAAGGCTAGTCAGACCATGTTCCTCATAACACCTGAGCCACGGTTTCTCGATGTGCTGAACTACCTCGGCCCAGGAGTCTCATACGAGGTATGGGTCAAAATCTTACGGGTGTACACAGCAGAAAAGCTGGCTCCAGTGTGAATGACGACACTATTATTAGCTGTGTGCTGATTGGCTGTTGCTCGAATGATGAGTGGATGAAGTCTGCTCCTGTGACATCATGGAGAGTATAAAAGGAGAAGCGATCCAGTGATCGAGAGCATCGTCGGCCAGGGGCCGAACAGGTTGGACCTGTACTAGCTGCGATCGACAGATATTACGCATATGACTTCAGTTTCCGTCGCGTATCCGTAGCTACCAGTAGCCAACCCACCACACTAAAACAGCTTTGTAACTCCCCATCTGCGGGAGTAATTTGGAACTTTTGATAATCGTTCACGAATACTACATCTACATTCGGAACACAAATTTGCGGTGAGGCCTTTGACTACCAAGTATTCAAGTAACTATACTTCACTGTTTAATTATTTCTCTATATAGGTTTTGTTAATTATCTCGTATCCGTACTAACGGTTCCGATGACTAAAAGGAACCCTGACGGTCTTAGGACCAATAGTTATAATTTCTGTATTTGTTAAATAGTTATTTACATTTTCCTCAATGTGTTGCTAACCGCACTATAGTAGGTTCGTTAACCTGTATTACTATATATATCTTAATCATTGCCACCGTATTGTTTGTTCTGGTTAGATTATGTATGTATATGGTCAGTGGCCATCCGTTAAACTGGTTTGCTTAAGTTATAGAAAATATAGGAATGCAGTGCACGTAGGAAACACTATACAGCAACATTTATATATGCAGCATTTTCTCCTGCCACTAACAATTTTTCACTGAGGTCGCTGTCCATGCTATAACTCTGTTTAGCCTGGCATGCTACCGACTAACCGTTTCTATTGAGCTCGATAGGATAGGTTTAAAATGATTAGAGACAATTTCTTCATTACATACTATGTAATATCCTCTTCTCTTCCGGCAGTGTGATATTCTAGCCCAGCACTCAGCTAAGACTCATAACTTTTTTGTCTCTCTTCATATTCCTCTTAGCCTTGTGGCTTCTTAATTGTTTGGATGTCCCTATCCGCACCATGGGCTGATCTGACTCTGGGAAACTATTGGGGTTTCCGAGCGGTGATGGCTAGGGTGCGGTATCACATACACATTCCCGTGTATCTTCAGATACTTAGTAGATAGTACTTTAAGCCAATGTAGCAAAGCACTGCGAAAACACATGTATTAATTATTATTTTAAGACAACCCTCCCGCACCGCAACTGGCAACTTGTATAAAATCCTAATGACAGACTAAATGGTTAGTTCCATAGGACCCGGTGACGGGCGGGATACGTATTCTCACCGAATTCTGTTAAAATGTCTGGGCATGATAATCAGATCTGCCACACCCTTACGGGAAGGACATTTACGGTGCGCATTCGTCTCTCTTACCCCCACCATAACGATAGGAGATATGGCCTAATAATGCTTCCGTGAAATGTAAACCATGTTCTGTAATGTTTCATGTGGTTGCGAAGTTGGATGTCTGGATTCTCACCCAGTTCGGAGATCCCGCTAAGTAACATGTATGAGCGCTGTCTACAGTATTGATGTCCTCGGGCATCTGTTCTCCATAACAGTCGCATCTAATAGCAAGGTAGATATCGGCCAGTTGCGGCATAAACTAATTCTTGTTTTGAAAACAACTAAAAGAATTAAGCAAAGCAGAAGGCCCGCAGAAATAATGTTGCAACCACTAATTCCGCATATTAGCAATCACATAAGACGGTAACGAAGGAATCCATCTGGAATCTTCCGTTCCGTCTTCACGTAAAACAGTATGCACCCCTATAGCCCTAATCTCACTAGGTATGGTCATTTCTTCCTACAGCATTTTTGTTTGAAATATTAGAGTGGGCCCATTTTTGCCTACTATTCTTCTCCCGCTTTAAGCTGTGGCGACACCTTCCCAAGACGGAGGCCCACACGAGGCACTTGCCTCGCGCAAGGATTCAGCAACGACGGTCCACGCCAGGATAATATTCCTCACCCAAACTAGCACTAGGAGTAGTGCCCGCGTGAGGCACATCACTTTTTCGTCTGAGATAGCCTTCTTCCTTTCAACTTAAAGGTATAATAACCTATATTAAGTTAAAGAGCTATGTCTCGTGTACGGGAGCCTCCCTTGCGGGGATACCTCTGTGGACCTACGAGTCTGTGTGGTACCTCCGGGAGCCCCATGTTTAAAAGTTCATCTACCTGCCTCTATGTCTTGTATTTTCGTATGCTCTTATTGTAGTTTTATCTAGCATATTTTTCAATTAGTTAGTTAAACTCATTGTATAGACTTATGTTTTTAGGTCACCAAATCAAATCTTGTAAGTCCATAGATCATGAAATTGCTATGGACAGGCATACTGGTGACACAAACTCTTGGGATAAGACCATTGTGTTTAATGTTCGCGACAATGGTCGCACGGCCCCACCGGAACGATTGAGTTCCACCGGCCTTAGTAGCCGGTTTTTGTTTCCCGCAGTGCAGTCTCATTCAAGGTCCGTCACCCCAAGACCAGATGCTAACCAGCGTCATCACTCGTCGTGCACTTATGGCACGGCGAGTCGACATGAGACATCGGAACAGCTCGACACTACCCGGCAAGCTACAAGTGGCGTCCGATGTGGGGCTCGAAGAACAACAGTAAATACGCGCAGTGAACTCACGCCCACACCATATAGTGAGCTAAGTTCAATACCATCTCCGTTCAGCGAGGACTCCCTCGATCCAGAGGTAGCCTCATATGACGGATTCCCAGCACACATGCTCACCGACTATGCCAGAGATTCAGCGGAATCAACAACTCCGCACTATAACCTGTTTTCGCCTGTTAGAGATGGCACCTTTCGATATGCCTCACAGGCGGGAACAGAATTTAGAACCATCTCGGATGTCTGCGCAGGCCAACTCCATCAGGGTCGAATCGTGGACGACTCTGACAAGACCCAACTACGGGAATATCTACAGCCCTTCAGACTACTATCGTTCACCCATGTCATCTACGGAGACAGTATGGCCGGGTGGTAATCCTCCACATAGACAACCTCCCACCACACCCCCTTCTAGTGAAACGCTATATTCAAGGGGAACACCGCGGAGTCGTCGGGAGGAATCGGCACCACCATTTCGCCGGTACATTAGTCATGCCACATATCATAACCATCAGCCACTTGCACCACCGCCATATGAGGAACGACAATCCTCACCGCAGGAGGAATGACCCCGCATGCTTCATCGCAATCTGCCTCCCGTTCATAGACCCATGCTGGTCTATGGCTCAACAAATGGGGCGGACTCGGTAAATTGGAGTACGCATGTCCTAGCTCCCCGACATTGGCATCAACGGGAGACACCAACACCACAACCACCGGCACCACGACCGACTACAGTACAATCCTCACTTTCTCAGATACCCGCACCACCCGGATCTCAACCACTTCACTCTTCCCGCGGTTTTGGCCGAGTCATCCTCCCTCCCGAATTTAGCGGGGAGAATGACTGGACCAACTATAAAATCCAGTTCGAAATAATAAGTTAGACTAACCGCTGGGACGATAAACAGATGGGTGAGTATCTTGCAGCAAAACTTTCGGGAAAACTCTGCAAGTTCTTGCGGATCTGGGAACGGATTGTACACCTACTTACACCCAACTGGAATGAGCACTCACGGAGCGATTTGGCGACACAGCTCTCGGAGAAATTAGTTGTCTGCAACTTAAGAATCCCTTCCTGAGTTAGCTAGCCGAATTCGAAGACTAGTCACCCACGCATATCGGAGCACCAATACGGAGGGCGTACTTCACTTGCATCTCGATGCTTTCATCGATGCATTAAGCGGAAAATTATTTCTCGGCGACCACAGAAGTTTGGCCCAAATAACGGCAACCACGGTTCGTATCGAGAACTTTCTAGAGCGGGAGAAAAATAACTGGTGCCAACTCCATCCTATCAATGAGATAGAGGGGGCAGCTATCGCCCCGGCCAGTAGTGCTCCCCCCAGATCAGCAACAGCAACTGCACAGACACCACCACCATCAGATACGCAGAAGACCAGTCGGAATCAAGCGCCTGGTGGTAGGGGCCGTGCCCACAGAGAAGGGTACAGTGGAGCCCCGGGGTGGGGAAATCAGTGCAACAACAACAACAACAACGGCAACATGAGGACCACAGAGCACATACTTCAATGTTGCAGTACGTATCAGCTGCTGTGAGAAGAGATCTGATCTTTGTCAACAGCTTTTCTTGAAAAGCTGTATGGGCCTGTGGAAGAAAGCAGAAAACCACAGATTTCATCTTGAGAACGGCCCTCCAAGTGTGATACCAGCGATCGAAAGGAAGAAAGAAGAAGAATAAAGATGAGAGAGCGGATAGACGAGATTAATAAACAGATCTCCGACTCACCAATTTGGTAACCACACTCAACACCAACCTCGCTACCACACAGTTTAGAACAGCAAACACTACCAGCACCGCACCGCCACCGAACACCTGTTTCGGATGCGGTCAGCCAGGACATTGGAGGGAGTGGTGTCCTAACCGACCTCCCTCCACAACGCCTGCTCCAGACCGCAGCACACCGCAACCAGAGAAACAATCAAACTCCTAAGTGTACCGAATTACAAGGAGCCACTTCGGTGCCCGTATCCTTCTCCCAGCTCAACTGCGGCTTTCACACAACAACGTTCAGTGACTAACCATCATCCACAGAAATCAGCTTTCACACCAACACCAAAATGCACAGCTTCCAATGTGTCCATGCCTACGTTGCCTCCTCCATCCGCAGCAAGGACATCCCCTTCTTTTTCCACACACGACAAACCTTTCCCATGTAAAACGGCAGTAGTAGGTTGTAGTACCTCCGCTGAAACCACGTTTTTTAAAGCACCACGTCCCGCCACCAAGACACAAGATTCTCGGTGCCCCCTGGTGGTATGCAGAGCACCACCCCAATCAGCATCATCTTCCACATCCACAGACAGTATCGATTTGGGAGAGACGATTCATTCCACCTCATGGATTCGCAAGCACCAACATGGATGGACGAACATGTCCATGGAAACCCCACTGTTTCTTCTGTGCTTCAACAAAACATCCTATGAAGCATTGCCGGAAATGGCTTGCACAAGTAGAACTTATCCGTCATCCTGTACGCGCCGCCGTCTATACCAATACTGCTCACACAGAAACAACAACAACAACAACACCATTGCTACACCCAGCTCCGTCTTCACCGCAGCCTACACCCCAGCAGAGACGACGGACTGGCCCATTCCTCACTCAGCCACCTGCAACATTACGAGAAGCAATACGGAAACAGTCAGAATATATACAGAGTGATGCTGCTCCAACGCCATTATTGCAGACGGCATCATTGGAAACTCTTCCGCAGGTTCATCGAAAGGTAATCTACAAATGTGCCTGTCTGCTTAGTGGCGTTTCTACAAGCGCCACCGTTGACACCGGAGCTTCTATTACAGTTTTTAACCAGAGCATCCCACCTCATAAAAATCCCCCCCCCCCCCCTTAAGCCTACAAATATTTACCTACAGACGGCTACGGGAGCAGATATACCCGTGGCCAGTGTGGTTAATTTAGTCATTAAAATAGAGGAAATGCAATTCATTCAGAGAGTTGTCATCGCCTCCATTCATAACGACGTCTTACTTGGCTCTGATTTTCTCAGTGCCAGCAAAGCCATCATACACTGCAGACAACAGGAACTCGACATACACGGCCAACGAATACCTCTTGGACCAGCATCGTCTTAATACGATACGTGTGCAGTAATACTATCAAGTACTGCGATGGTTGAGCCGGGACAGGCACGGATCCTATGGGCCACCGCACCACAGTTAGGAAGCAACACACACATAGCCATGCTGGAACCCGACCCTGATTATATGATCGCCTCACAATGCGCAAGTCCCAGCATAATAGTGGACACCACTGATAACGGGAAGATACCCTTTAGAGTGTTCAATGGTACCGCAGATCCAATCACTCTGGAACCAAAAGTACACTGCGACCATTTAGTGGACATAATTTCACTGGAAACACCTGCACTTTCTGATACAACACCACCGCTGACTGATGATTTACCCGAACATCTACACTATTTATATCTGCGTGCCACTGTTGGATTACTGCAATCACAAAAACAAGAAATTCGGAAACTATTACATAAATATCGCGATAGTTTTTCCTCCGGAGATATGGATCTCGGAGAGACTCATCTCGTACGACACTCCATCGATACAGGCAATAATCACCCCATACGACAACCGGTACGACGTCTTCCGATTCACACAGAAGCGGAAGCACACCAACAAGTAAATGACATGTTGCGAACGGGTATTATTGAACCCTCAGCTTCTCCATGGGCTAGCCCTATAGTGCTAGCCGGCAAAAATTACGGAACCTTGCGGTTTTGTATAGACTACCGCCGCCTTAATGATCTTAGCGTTAAAGACGCTTATCCATTACCACGGATAGATCAGGCCTTGGATTCCTTGTCCGGAGCCAAGTGGTTTTGTACCCTTGATTTAGCTAGCGGTTACTGGCAACTAGCCATGGATGAAGCTGATATGGAAAAGTCTTTCCCAATTCCGCAAGATGCCCTACGGGTTGTGCAACGCTCCCGGAAGTTTTGAACAACTCATTGAGCAGGTATTAACTACACTGCAATGGGAGATATGTCTCTGTTATATCGATGATGTAATAGTCTTTGGACCCACGTTTGAGCAAACCATAATCAATTTGGACACCAGAGAGGGATAGGCTCCTCGAAGGGTGTCCAAAACAGGTGGCAGGGGGCCTGCAAGGGTCCGGCAGGCATGTCAAATCATTGATATAGTGCAGAGGAGATACTGAAGGCCTCCGTGTCTAACGAAGGATGAATTAACATCCTACTGTGGTACCGTCTAGTTGGCGTAATGTTCGGGCTACTGAGATTTTTGGTTCATCCTGTCTCAGCAAGTGGATATACGTGGTACGTGGATGACAGTCCACAGCCAGGGCACAAGTCTCTGCAATTACGTGGGGTTGTCGGAGGTGCTCTGCAGGCAAGGCCAGGGAAAATGGTCAAAGTTTGTATACTGTTGGCAGATAGGTACGGATCCGACCGTCGGTTGCCCCTGAGCGTGAGCTCAGATGGTGATCACTATCGACTGGGTCACTGGCCGGTCGTCTTGATCATGTCAGATCATCAACCCGTTTCTGGTTATGAGTGGTTAAGATGGCTCAATGTACAGTCAGGCCATGGCAAGCGTTCGTATTGCGAGTCATGTCTCCTGTGATCAGAGGTCATGAAAAGTGATTCTTTGGGAAGCAGGAAGGTATGTGTGTGAGACGGTGTAACCTGTCACTTGCCGGATGAGTGGAGCAGTCTGGCGCTCAGGTACCCGTGGGGTGGATGATCTGTCTAAGTACGATCTGCAAAGGGCCACTCAGCTAAAATGACGTCAAAGTACGATCTACGTGAGGGCCTTAGTTGCAATGCGTCTAGTGGACATCGACTCCATGGTACGGTCTATGCGGGGCTACAGCCCCTTGCCAAGATGACCCTTTTTGGCGCCCAGTACTGTGTTCGCTCGGCTCGGAAGTCGTCAGTGTGCATCTTGACTCTGTTCCGGACTATGGCCCCATAACTTGGGCAGCTCTTTATCTCAGGAATATACGGAAAGGTACCTAGCCTAGGCTGCATCCTGTGTGGGGAACTGGGTGTCCATCCAGCATGGCGGGGACAATGAACCACACCGGGAAGGGCAAAGGGTACAAGTGACCGTGCTTTTCCGGTTCCGCACGGCCAATTTGAAACTCAAACCAAAAAAATGTCAGCTCTTCAGACAGAGCATCGAGTTCCTGGGACACATCATATCCGGTGATGGAGTGGGTACACAGCCATTAAAAAAACTAAGGCAGTAGCAGAGTGGCCTCGGCCCTCTTCAGTTACGGAGATGTGGAGTTTTCTCGGCTTATGCCAGTACTATCGCCGTTATATCTGACATTTCATCGAGATTGCTTCACCCCTCTACCAGATCACCGAGAAAGATCGAGCCTTTGAGTGGACCAGTGAGTGTGAAAACTCCTTCAAAGCGCTGAAGGAACTCTTGACGACCACGCCGATTCTTGCTCACCCTAATCCAAACCTCGATTTCATCTTAGACACTGATGCATCAGCTTTCGCTATCGGCACAGTTCTATCACAGGTCACCGAAGATGGAACAGAGCAGGTGATGGGTTATGGTTCACATACTCTGAATAGAATGGAGAAAAGATACGCAACCACCAAGTGAGAATTATTGGCAGCTGTCCATTTCGTCAAATATTATAAACACTTACATGTACACCTGTACGGGCGCCCCTTTACACTCTGTACAGACCATGCCTCACTACGGTGGCTCAGGAACTTAAAAAATCTGGAGGGCCAGGTAGCGAGATGGCAGGAATCCATGCAGGCCTATAACTTTAACGTTGTTCACCATCGTCGTTAGCAGAATCGGCGCAGAGGCTGAACACGAAGAAGCCGACACTGTGACACAGTCAACACAGCCATCTCCGGAGTTCCCCAAATTGAGGTGCGCAGAGTGGAATCCAGAGAAAATCGCACACAACAGACGTGCTGACACGAAATATATACACGTGGATTCAGGAGGGGGTACGTCCTCCTAAGGAATCGGTGACACCTTTATCCCCCACGGCTAAATATTATTACCAATGGTTCGAAGAATGTCAATTAATAAATAACATTCTGTACATTAATGACCGTTTGGTAGTTCCGGAAAGTTATCGACAACTTATATTGAAACAACTACACGATAATGCCGGACATTTGGCCGTGGAAAGGACTGTTGCCCGTATCAAACTGAGATTCCACTGGATTCTGATACGCGATAGTGTCAAGGCATGGGTTGCCAAATGTATCCCGTGACAAAGACGCACTGTTGGCCAACACCATATTGTACCATCGCAAATTAAGATTGTTGGTGCACCATGGGAGCGAGTGGCTAGCGACATGCTCGGACTCTTGAATACGACGGATGATGGAAATAAATACATCCTCATATTACAAGATTATTTTATGAAGTGGGTAGAAGCATCTGCTTTGCTGGACCAAGAGGCATCCACCATAGTGGAGGTCTTGGCCAGCAATGTATTCTGCCACTTTGGTATGCCTTATGAATTGCACTCCGATCAAGGAAGTAATTTTGAGAGCCGGCTCATATCAGACGTCTGCAAATTATTCCATATCGTCAAAACAAGGACAACTCCGTACCACCCCAGGAGCGACGGAATGGTGGAGAGATTCAACAGAACTCTCGTGGAGATGCTTACCAAGGAAACACGCCTTGATTGTAGAGATTGGGATCTACGGCTCCCATATGTGCTTATGGCTTACCACACTTCGGAACATTCCAGCACAGGCTACACCCCTGCTCGGCTAATGCTAGGCCGTGAATAAGCCTTACCCCTCGACCTGGCCATGCCATGGATACCAGGGGAGAAAAATTCACCATCTCGCTATGTCGAACTCTTGTGGCAAAGGATAGAACACCCCATGAGTTAGTGAGAGAAACACTATCCACTGCACACCGGCGGCAAAAGACATGGCATGACCGGAGAGTGCATGGAGATCCATATGAAGCAGGAAGAATGGTTTGGGTACACGATTCACGACGGTCTGCAAACGTGCCAAGTAAGCTGAGTTACCAGTGAAAAGGCCCCTATGTGGTAGTAGGTAAGACGTTGGACGTGACCTACCGCATCTGTGCTTTGGATGGCCTGACCTCAGTCATCCACTTCGATCGACTTAAACCTTGTGTCAGTTATAACCCAGCACCAGAGCTCGGACTGGGCGTTTCTCATGACACCGGTACCCAGACAGATATTTCTACGGAAATTAGTATTCCCATGGTTAGCGCAGAGCACTGCGGTGCCAGTTCAGCCCCAGTTCTACCAAGCCAGAACATGGATGAACAAGCGGCTAACGCTGACGACGATGACGAGTTACATACTCGCCCTCTCCCTCCTCAGCGCGGGTCTACTAGATCTGGGAAGTCGTATCTGAAGAATTTTGTGTTTGTTTTGTCCAAGGGACTGGATGGTTGTGCCTCCGATCTCTTCCCACTCCCACCCACTTCATGCTATGTCCCCATCATAGAGTTACCACAAGCAGAAGCTGAGGCTGACCCAAGCCATGCTTCCTATGGGGTGGAACATGTGGTGAATAGCATGGAAGTGAACAGGCTGGATGAAGCCTTGGCGTGTCTAGAACCGCAGAACCGTACAACAAGGTGTACCCGACCACCTCGCAAGAATGCCAAACCAATTCCCCCCAAGCGGCACCCATATCTCCCGCCGCACCAACACCCCAAATTCAATTGGCGTCCCTTATCTACACACCAAGCCCTGTCCAATTCTCACTCCACTCGTCATCTGTTGACTGTCAATCTTCAGGTATGAGAGAGACTGCTGCAACAGAGGAGGTGGCATTCCGCACCGCACCGACCAACATTACCCCCCATGGTGGGTAGAGAAGCAGCCTGTTCAGCAGACTCTCGGCTCGAATATTCCTGGTGTCTAAAAACTACGACAGGACACCAACCGTCATGTAATGGGAGATGACCACATCCCCCTATCCAAAGGCCGCCCCATCCAATAGGCCTACCGTACTCCCCTGTGAGCAGTCAGAACATCACACAACAGACAGAACGTCAACACTTACAAAGACCACGCCTGCCTTCAAGACTGGATATGTCAATTCGTCATTGCGCCTACAACCCATACTTGCTCGGTTATACTCAGCATAACGGAGACATTCAACATCGGCAACGACAGCATTTAGCAGCACCTACCGGTCTTGATTAATTACCTGCAAAGACATAAATGTTCCCACAACAAATTCCTCCCGCACAGAACTGTAGGAGAAGTAATACCTCCCGCAGACTACATCTCCCGTAAATAACAACAGACGTTCCTGTCATTCACCAGCATGGAAAACTGGAATGCGCCCACTTCGCCAATAACATTAGCATCATACAGCAGCCTGGACATCCCGACAACAGCATTCTCATCAACAGAACGCAACCAACAAATCTCCCGCACACACTTTCTTATCCAGTTACGGGAGAACCGATCATATGGATATCAGGAATGCACTACAACCATCTACAGTACACGTCACGGGAGGACGTTTGTCCAATGTTCCTCCCCTACCCCTTTCTCCTGACGTCATACGGAAACAGCTAAAGTACATACGTCATCTACACATAATAACAGTTAATAAACACGTCACCATCACCACAGCGCAAGTACCATCCACAGAGAACCTGTCACGCATAACAGATGCAAATCACCAACATGACAGAAACACAGACACTCAGGTTGACTGTGTTCACAATCTCCGAACGACGGCATTGTAATCGTAAAAATTGTGGCACACATGTTTGCGAGTTGTACTGTAATTTAGCCATTACTAAAATGGTACAAATATGTTTGGTCTAGGCGGGATGGAGCTCGTTCTACCCATCGAGGAGAATGCTTGGCCAGCCCTCCCACTCGGAAAACACAGCTATCTTGATGGAATCAGTAAAGTTGATCTACCGCATGAATAGATCTGTTTAAACCACACATAAAAATTACTTGCAACTTTACTGTTAAATTTTTGATTAAGAGCACAACTGCTCTGCCGTGCTACAAATCATTAGCACATGGGCCGGTAAAGCGGCATAAAAAATACTGCAGTAAAATCACAGAGAGAATTTCAAAGTTTCTCTCCCGTGTGTTCCAGTCAATAATCAACACGGACTGAGAACTACCTATTACAGACACGTACCAAGACGCATGTTAAAGAACTCGCGCAAATACGGGACATTATAAAGATCTTGATGTAACATATATATTTTTACTCTCGCCTCTGCAGCAGACTACATCTCAGCAACAGCATTTTGACCATTGCCAAAGACAGCATACACGGTTCCGATCAATTACGTGCTTTTTAGAGCCACGTGACATTTACTACTATTTCCAGTGAGTTGGATCAAACGCTTTAAACAAAAGAGCCGCCCAAAAATGCAACTACCACAGCGTGATGGAGGAGTGGCGAGGGTCAGTCCGGGAGATTACCACTGACGTCACCTGGCTCCCACGCACCCCATCAGGTGCTCCAGCCTAAAATTCGAATAGGCAAGTTTATAATCATCCAACCTGGAAAACCGCTTCACGCTAATTAAAAGGTGAGGCGCCGCAAGGTAAAAGTAGTACCGCGTTCTTATGTTGATCGGAGGCTGTTGAATGTGCGAAATAACTACAAGTTTAACGGGCCATTCTTCCTATAGTTACAACTACTCCCATGATATGGGAGGAATTGCAAAGAGCAAGGAAATATTCACATAAGAATGACCGAATCACCTGTAAAACTGTTTAGGTGTGGTCATCCGCCACCTGTTACGTCACCAAATAGTATAAAAGGAGGAAGCACGCTCTGAAACTTTGCCTTCCCGTCAAAACTCGACACCAGGGAAGAACATAGCATTAGGCTTCTTTCGTGTCGCAAACTAAATTCTGCTGTTTTTCTTATTATTATTTTGTTATTATATTTGGCCTGGAAATTTATAAACAATGAAGAAACAGGGCATTAGGTTTTGAATAAAGTTCCCGCAACTAACTACCATGTGGGAACGAGATGTCACTTCTTGAAGATCTCGCGTTGTCAGATTCCTCCGAAGAAGAAGAATCGGTGCTAGTTCCGAAGCAGTCCCTGTGTAACTCATTGTTGACTAACGGAGATCCATGTACCAGAACTTTCACTAGGAAATATACCGCACCCTTCATATTAATAAGGATCATCTCTTTCAGTCAGCCTTTTGTGTGACATGCCAGTACCTCTACACCACTACTCGCTACGGGATCACTCACACGCTCCGGCATCATCATCGTGTGTTGGAAGTGACGTTAGTTCCTGGAGAAGAGAAAGAGGATCGTGCCGTTCTAGCTACCTGCTTCGAATCTCGGCTCCTGGTCAAGGTTCTCCCGACCGAGAAAATGGCCCGCACGAAGAACACTACCCGTAGATATCCCGTTGGACATCATCTTCCCGCAGCTACAGCAAGCAACGTACCGACAGCAATTCTGCCCGCAGTCACATCTGGAAGTGTTACGCCGGTACCTATCACTTCATCCACACCGGTCCTGAAGCAAAGTAGGAAGCAGAAATCTCCTGTAAAATCCAGTGCGCCAGCTCCCGCACCAGTTACTAGCTAGTCAGCTATGGTTACCACACCCGCCACCGTAGAATCACAGAGAGTAGCAGCCAGTCAGCCAATCTCAGTGGTGATTACGACACCTGCGGAGATAGACATTTCCAGTTATCAGCAGTCTCCATCTCCACCAGAGCTTACCATGGACGAAGGACCGGGACCATCACAGCCTGTGACAATCAGCGTAACTCCGACCCGTGTTATTCAGCATCCGCCTCCTTGGCTTTGTGACCCAGCAGTCAGGAAGGGAACCACGCCAGAACGTCCATACACGGGAAAGTAATGGATCGCCCACACACAGGATATCCATCCCGTACCGAACATTACTGCTAGTTGTCTGCTAAAGTACGCTAAGTTCCGAAAGATGTTGTCTCCTGCCGTATCTGTTCCCGCACCACGTCTTCAGCCGACGATACAGCTCCCCGCCATCACCACAACAACTACAGCAACCACCACTCCAGCTACAACTGCCATCATCACGTCAGCTCCCGTCACCACCGCATCAGCAACATTGGCAACTACTAGTACCGCCGCTGCTACACAGACGGATATCCTGGAACCAGCAGTAACTGTGAGAGACGTCATGGATGCCCATATTTCCGCCACCATCACTTCGGATGTTTCGGAGAGTGCCAATAATAATAATGATGAGAGCATTTCAGCAATGACAGTGCATTCACCACGACCTACCACCGTTAGTCGCGGAACCAAAACTCAATGTGGAAATTTCGCTACTGAGGTGTAATCATGTGTAATTCAGCAGAAATGTTAATAGGCGATTCGTGGAAATGTATTAATTATTACTTCATTTTTTACATACTTTTCTTCTTATTATATATTTTAGATCAATTGAATCCCGTCCCTAGGATGACTACGGTTATCCTACACAGCCGCACACTTTAAGCATCCATTTGTGTCCCATACAAAATGAGCACTGCGGACTCTAATGTTGTAAGGACGTCGGGTGCGACGTAAAGAATACAACCTCCTGCAGTGCAATAATGTCACAATCCCATCATGCAGTCTCAGCCACGCTTAGGCTGCCTGATAAACCAGTTTTAAGTTATTATTATATATCTTATTTTTCTTATTAATTTTCTTCCTCTCTTAGATGTCGGAACGGATATGGGGTCAGCGAGAGCTGCCCATTGCGGACCCGCAAGGATGGGCCGCAAATAGATATTTTAGATATATATCATAATAATACTTTGTGATACGTGTTGCGTGCCACTTTATTTACCCGGGGTACGCAAGTAATTCAGTGTGATTAATAAAAACATACCTTATAAGGGTATGTTACATAGGTAATATTTATATACCTTGTCTTTTTGTTATTATATTTTTATATATATTTAAACTTAAATTGTGGTACGTTGGAGCTTGGGTGTTCTTTGCGGAGATTATGATTATCCGCACTAAATGCGAGCTATTGTTTAGGATCATATACTAAATAAAGCTATAGCATGCACCCTAATATTAATAATAAAAAGAACACAAAAAAAGGCCTGGAAAAATAATTCCAGGTAAAAAATTGAAAACTAAAAGTATGCCTCCCCTCCTCTTGGCACCCCTATGTGCTCTGTCTCTTGAATACACGTCTATGCGTCACTGCTCCTCTTCGGCCACGCATCTACCCGGGAAGTCTATGATTCCCGCCTAGCGTACGTCCGTGCGTCGATCCACCATGCGCGATCGTTTGCCACAGATGTCAAACTAGGAGGGGGTGGTGTAGTTCGGATCGACCGGTCGGGTACTGGCCGTACCAGCTATGCTGGGTACGCGCCACCCGTCTAGGATTCGTTTTCTGAACACGCCCCTCTGGGTAGGGCTATAAGAGTATATAGGCCTATGGGAAGAGAGCGTGTCGAAAAACGACTAAGTTTGTTAAAACGCATTATGCGCATGTGCACCCGGGACGCTGTTTCTATGGGGCACGTAGTTGTGACCTAGATAGGATGGCACTTATAGTGTACCGAGCTGGTACTCTGTAATTCTTATTGATTGTCTGTTCCCGTTAAATCTGGCATTAATCAAGACCAGAATTGGACGGGCTTTCCAAATCTGTAAACCATTTCAAAATCAGTTGAGAAATGGCTGAGTTATCCAGGAAAACTCTCCTTGATTATCTTCAAAATATTGCCCTGACGTCATAACCACGCTGGAAAAAGGATGCGCTGCGGAACCATCCAACCCTTGGATGTGCATGTTGGCCGCGGGTATAGGGGCTATATGGCATGCCATATGCTTCATATTTGGCGGGCCTCCTGAAGGGGACCACCGAGAGGCGGAATTTGCCTAACAAGAACAAGAAGAATAAGGTGTGTTCCAGCAGTTGCAGACCGCCATGGTCTCATCGGACTCAGAGCTGAACAAGGCCCTCGGGATACGCTTGTAGTGAAACCCGCAAACCACTCATCAACAAGATTGAACACATAATGTTTGCCGGTAACCTCCAAACCTTGAAAGAATGTCAGCAGGACAACATCGTTAGACTAATTCTCGACACCTCCCATACATTCACTAAATGCAATCCGCTCGCGATCATGCTAGAGGAGGCCACCCGTGACCTATGTTTCAAGCTGCACCACAAGAGATCTTGCATACTAACTGGAAAGTCTCAGTACACTATATTTCGTCCAAGAAGGCATGATAACACAACGCGACAAAGTCAACATTTTACATCAGCTAGGAACTTAAGTGCCGGCTGGTGGTTCTCCTAGAACAGAGAGGAGGGAATTACAGAACAAGTAACAAGTAAGTAATAAGGAGCTAATAGTGCGCGTGCGCAACAACATTACTTCCTGTAAGTAAATGACAAGTAAACGAAAACGCAGGTATGATAAAAGAGGTGATTCACGTTTGAAACTCCCTCACATTATTCTTAATTAATAAAGATATATATCTTACCGTGAGTTATATAATGTTTCATTGTCCATATATCTTATCATGACATTCAATGATTCATAATTGAAGACTGTTAACTTTCTAACTTATTTTAAAGGACAATTCTGATTTCTGGGATTGTTAAAAGTGTACTTTATTTGAAAGACTGTTATATGACTAACATATTGAATCCTAAATAAAAACAATAGACAAATAATACGAGTAATTATACCATCGTAAACATGGGATTATTTTATCTCCCGGGTGGCGCCATTGTCTTGCAACGAGAGCGAGATTTCATGAGATCCTGACGTCATCCCCGCACCAATGCTATCTTTGCCGAGCACGAAGGCTGTACAGTAAATATGTATATGCATGGAGGCCTAACATTTGCTAGTTTGTAATCGTTAGGACATTGTCCAGTTAAGCTAGTAAGGTTTTCAAACGCATTTTACACATTGCGATAAGGGTTATGGTCGAGTTGCTTAAGTTTGTGAGTACTGAAATTCGTGAATGTGTTTTTATCGCTTTCGTTCTATCATGTAACCTTGTATGGAACGCATCTACACAGTAGCCACGTTTTGATTGACAGTTCTGAAGCTTTTGACAAAGTTTTGAGCAAAATACGGTCAAAACAAGAAACCTTTCATACAATTACTGATGGTAGTGATAAAAATTGCAAGCTTCCTTAATGCACTTTCTTAGATTACTTACTTGCGCTTATTTAGCACCTGAAATGAAAAATTTTTACAATCCAAAGTTACCACCTGCTTTGGTTACATTTTTTCGCCGCGGCGGATTAGCCTGATTGACGGGAGCGCGTCTAAATTTTATTGGAGAGGCTCTAGAGGAAGGGGTGGGTGCTTATTAATTATTTACCAAAGTGTCAAAATTAACATAAAGTACACACATGGTTTTTTTAACGATAGAATTTTTTTTTATTCTTTCCTTTATGCCTGCTGAACATGTTTTAAAGACCCTAGCGTTAGCTCATTTCTTCAGCTCATTAATATTTGTGAATTTCCTGACGTCACTACCTAACGAAAGCGGCATCCATTTGGGTTTTTTTCTTCTCTTCAAATGTATCAACTGCTTTTCTAGTTTATACATTCATTTATAGGACACATTTTTTGGTTAAAATGGGCAAAATTAGCAGTTGAAACATTCAACAAACTAATACAGTGATATTTAAGGATTTACAAGCATGTACCAGACAGCTGAAGATGCATAATCACCAATTCACGAAATTCGGTACCGCTATTTCACACATAACCTGGCGAGGTGGGTCAGCTCAAATGCTTGGGATTTGTTTAAAAATTTGTTCGGAAGTGTTATTTCACATTGTGTTAAATTCTTGTGCAGATCTGTCTAAGAGTTTTCTTTCACGAGTGCATTACTTGCTTAGATTCACGAACTTCGGTACCCATAGTATAAATGAAGTGGCACACTTGATACATGCGTATTGTCAACTTACTCAGCCGACTCAAGATACCGTTATAGTGTGTGTCGCAGGCAGTGTAAATATATATTCCAAGAAGACATATGATAATATTGCCGGAACAACAGAACCGATTGTAATAATTCTGATACCTACCTGTAGCTGCAAATTCGAAGATTTATCCAATGCTAGGGATGTTAGAATCAGCCTAGTGGTTCAAAATATACACTGCGCGAAAAACTAAGCCAGCAAAATTTCAAACAAAAATTCCAGTCTGCGTTCTATCCATCATCCCATATCAGAATGAGTATTACAGCTACATGATATATGTGGAAGGTGTAAGTGTCATGGATTCAACTAGCTTGGTTCTATGGTGACTGAAAAAATTTATGGTTGTTAGGAGTTGGAAACATCCAGTCATAGTGGGTGGATTGGAGTGGGTAGGTAGTGCGTAGATCCCTCCAGTAGAACCAGTTATTAAAAAAAATGTTGGCAACAACAATAAGAATCACTCCATGCTCGAATATACCTTTCGTCTAATGACGTGGGTGAAAATGGTGTATGTATGGTGACAAATTGGAATGGGTCGAATTGCCTAAAGAAAGATAACTCTTCAGGGAGTTAAAAAGCTTGTATTATATTATATTTACATTATAGAAATATTGAACCGAAGTGATAACACAATTTAGGAAAAGGTTTCTAACTATCTCTGTACACATATTCCTCAGGACATTCTGGTTTGATATAATTTTTTACCCCTATCACTTACAAAATGGGTATGCGGAAATAATACAATAGGGTTAGCCTATAATTCAAAACAGTTTACTCAACGTGTAAATTGTATAATGTAAGCCCATACATCTCCGTACGTCTGTGTGTCTTTGTCTGTGTCTTACATATAAATTAGATTTACATACATATGTATAAATTTACAACTACGTTAATGTGTTTAATTTTGCAGCGGGACTTGAATCCGGTCTGAATCTGTTTTCCAGAATTAATGGCGTCAACTAATGAATCATACATCAAGAACGGATTAGCAAAGGTACACATGTACTAATATAAAATCTACTGGAGATCTTATTACATGAGTTTATAAAGGCACAAATAGAGATAATGTGTTGTTGCAGAAAATACAATCTGTATATTTCCTGATCTATATTGACATTAACAATTTAACCCTCAAATTTGTTCAGCAAAAATTTCAATTGTCTTAGAGAAAATGTCCATTAGCAACCAGGAGATGATTATTTTTGAAGATTTATCACTGGAATGACTGGCTCGTTTGTCGAGCCAGTTATTCCAGTTCTAAATTTCCAAAGGTTGAAGACTACTGCAGAAGGTGTTTTTTACCAGATTGCCTATTAATGTTTGTATGATATCTCATTGAGATATTTATTTGATAGCTTCATGCTGCTATAATTTGACTAATTATTATATTTTTTTGTTTCAGTACAAATACCGTGATTTTGCAAAGACAGATGTCTTGAATGTATTTAGTAACTTTGCTGACTTGCGTCCAAAGCTTGAAGCTTATGGTATGACCTATGCTACATGTAATCTAACCATTTAACACTCAAACTGGCCAACAAACAGCTTCTGCAGCGCTCTTAAAAAATGTCCATTTGCACATGATGTGGATCAAGAGATTATTTTTGAAAATTGACCACTAGATCGATAACTGACCCAGTCACTCCAGTGATAAATTTTCAAAAATAATCTTTGTCTGCAAATGAGCATTTTCTATGAATAAATTAAAATATTCTTGGACAAATTGGAGAGTTAAGTGGTTAAACCACATCACTCAAGGGAGATAACTCGCATGTTTTATAACTGCATTAATTTAGATCTACAAATGACAAGATGTATTTCAAATATTGGTCGTTAGTTATATCCCTTGGCTCGCTGCTAATATTAGAAAGATATATACCAGTACATGTATTAGCTTGAATTACTTGAATTGCTGGGTGAGAAGATTATATAATACATTTCAGTGATAAGCATTAACAATCTTCTGATAACTCAGCACAATGGTTAGTACACAAATGTATGTTAACCATTTACTGGTAGTCGGCCAAAGCGGTATTTATAGTGGCTTTGATAAGTTCCTTTTTGCAGGCCAAAAAAAAGGCAATTAAAACAAATCTACCACTGGAATGACTGGCTTGATAACTGAATCCATTATTCCAGTGGTAAATTTCACAAATCCGTCTTACGTATGCAAATCAATATTTTCTATGAGAAAGTTCACATTTTCATGACCAAATTATTAGAGGGTTAAGATTTTAACTGTGAATACATATATATGAAATACTCAATGTTTTTGGTGTGACATAACAATTGTATATAATATTGTTAGAAATCACATTTCTGTCACCCATCAATGCTTATATTTGTTATTTCTTCGTAATTTCTTGCGTGGACCTACTGTTTATGATGTACATGTATGCACAGTACGTTCAAGAGTCCACCTACAACAACAATCTTACGTATGTGTAGACAATATAAGGTGGTTTGTGACTACGCTGTGTGATTAGCATTAAAGCATACATGCATTAGGCACATACTACACAGTGGTGGACAAATGGTGGAGGCGGCACACTACTAAAACTAAAGCGACAACTTCCCAGAAATGGACCGTACCATTTTTACCCATGCCCCGCCCCATTTCTAGCTTAGCTCCACCCACACCTCGCTCATGCTGGGATCGATTGATCTCTGAACTACATGACTCAATTTCCAGAAAACTCTACAGGTAAGCTGTTGAGTATTTTTAAACTAATCTGACTTGGCGCATAGGCAGCAACAGCGCCCAGTCAAATTATTTTCAAAATATTCAACAGCATGTTTATTGACTAGTAGAGACATACAATTCATACAACGTGTCAGACTATTAAGAGTTAAAGATGGTCATAATAGAATCATTTATGACATGATAATGATTATGACGTCATCCTACATGCCGCTTAGCTGAGTATGATGTCAGTTGATTGATGGCTACTCTGGAAAGGTGGATTGTGTGGTAACATACTAGTGTCGCTATGAACCACATACATCCCCTAAATATAATGGTGTTCTCTATTGCATGTATGAAATAGTGATGACACCTGCTGTCAAATTTATGTGTACATGTACCTCTAACATTCATGAAATTCCTAATTGGCATCCGGGTTATTGAGTGGCTACCTACACATAATGTAGGGATTGAGGGTCAAATTTCAAATGTTATGCAATAGAACTGTTATGTTATGTGCCTTGTATTGTTGTTTCAGTGTTCAATGATGGTTCACAGAAAGACCTGTTATGTTTAGAAGGCACAATACCTGTGTCATACAAAGGTAGGGATACACAGACTACTTGAAAGGTTTACTCACTAATAATGACTAAGTACTGGTATTGTTCTCTTTATTTTATCCATACATCTCTAAATTAGTGTATAACCCTTAGCATGGCTGAGATGCTCCAATGGTGGACATGTTGCATAATTCATCCCCTCCACACACAGTAGTTAAAATGTGGGCTCAGTCTCCAGGCTAAGTAATCTGGTATTTCTTTTTATTAAGTGTCATATTCTTGTTCCATAAGATTTTGATTTGTAGCAAGGAACTTTAAAATTATTGTCTCATGATGATGATGAATAGGACAACTGTGTGCTTTCATTATATATTTTAGCATTGGTAATTTAATTAATAATAAAAAAGGTGATGCCAAACTATAATCTAAAAATTATAGGACAGAGCCACTTGCTTTACTGAGCTATGTTATTCAGTATTGCATGTATCAGTTATTGATTTATGCTTGTACTATCAGTCTGTCAAGTGTACAAATTGTATGTCTGATGGATTTACTATTTAATAAATATTCTGTTGTATGTTTTGAAAGTAATTTGACTGGGCACTGTTGCTGCCATAGGCAGCAACAGCACCCAGTCAAATTAGTTTTAAAATAGTCAACATCTTACCTGCATAGTTACCTAGAAAATGGGATTCTGAGAAGTCATGGTATATAAATTGATCCTAATTCCTAACACATCCAAAGCATGGGCAAAGCTTAGCTATAACTGGGTGGGGCATACATGTAGCTAGAAATTTAGTGACAACAACAGAGAATAATACTGTTACTGATCAGGACTTCTTTAGTCTCCTATTCTTTATCCCTGAAATAGGAGTCGACCAACGTTTCAAAAGCTTTGCATTCCCCCCATATAAACTTTACTTTCAAGCTTAATAATATTGTCTCAACCTATGACTTTTTATTCACAATCTTAATGTATGAATGTCAAAATTTAGGTTGCCCAGCATAAAATTGATTCATTATCGACTCCTGGCCCGCGACTAATATTCATCGTGTGTTCTGAGTGTTATACCCGCTAATTGTAGTTAAGCATCAAGTTTTCTATGTTCCTATCTTATGGACAGTGACCTTTGAATTCTGTATTACCATTTAGGTACAACATACAACATTCCATTAGGTATGTGGATACTGGACACACATCCATACAACCCGCCTCTGGTGTATGTCAGGCCCACCGCCACGATGCGCATCAAGCAAGGCAAGCATGTGGATGGCAATGGCAAGATTGACTTTCCTTATTTACGAGAATGGAAATATGTGAGTACAGATTAAGTGTTTTGAATTTCATCTAGAGAGAAAAATCAGTCTTAGCTATGGTTCATTCTGAGAATGATCATACAGAAATTTGTTACTACAAATTAATCTAGATGTGTACTAGGCTTGTTTGATTATGTGATTAAATCGAAAATAACGATAACAAATTAAATAATTGAATAACCATGAATAATTTTTCCTATATACGTAATTGGTTCTCTTCTCCCACACTCCAACCCACTCTACTTTTTTTCTTGGTAAAAGTGACATAGAAGCGCATAAAAGCGCCACATATCGGGTGTTTGGGACTGTAACTTGCACAATGGCAAAATATCTGGGAAATAATGTCTCATATTCTTTGCGTAACCATAGCTTGTCATTCATGATGTCATGATTCTCACGTCATCCTACACATCACTTAGTTGGTTATGACATCATATGATCGGTGGATTAATGTAGTACGTAACATTGGGATCTGGCTAATAAAAAGCAAGAGTGGCTAATTACTTGGCTAATTATTAAAATCATATTATTATACATACACAATGTAGTTTCTAAGTAGCGACCCAGTATTATTTATTGCGAAGAATGTCTTAAGATACAGTACGCTGCAAAATCTTTTTAGAAAAAATGTATTTTTTAATGCGCCAAAAGGAAAACAAAAACGTGCCCATTTTTCAACGCGTGGTAAAACAAAATGCTATATAGAACGCGTTGTCTAGACAATTTCTGACGGCTGTAAACTCTTGGTTTTGATGCATCTAATTTGTTTTGACCCATTAATTTTTTTCTAACGAACGTACTCGCTAGGAATTTTAAATTTAGGAGGTGATGCTATATATATCTGATGCCTGTTTTAAAATGCTACACGCTGGAAATACGACGACACAAATTATTTATCTTGCATGTGGTCTTACTGACATTTACTACTAGTGAAGAGATCTCTGCACACAGGTAATTCCTTCTTTTTATAACACAAACGTAATGCATATGCGATATCGCGGTGGTCACAGTTAGTCTTGTGCGATTTTTCAATTTAATTGTCAATTGATGTCAATAGAAAATCGGAAAATCATGTATATATTTATAACTAGAAACCTTTTAAAAACTACACAAATGTGTAGAATAAATCTACCGTAGTATGAAAATATAATTTAAAATGTTAATACCCTATATCTGGAAGTTGGGGAAATTCCCCGATGAAGTACGATAATACATACATGTATACGGTTGCGTTCGCAGTTTTTTTATAAACACCCAAAGCACCCAGGATGTTCCGAAAAGCGAGCTCGCTAAAGAATTATGAAAATACGGTTGAAAATTTTAATACCCTATCTCGGGGATGTTTTGGAATTCGTCACTGAATTGTGATCTTACATATTTTTATAAGGTTGCTTTCGCAGTTTCTTTTTTGTAAACAACCAAAGCACCAGGATGTGCCGAATACCGTGATCGCTAAATAATGACGAAAATTCGGTTGAAAATGTTAATACCATGTATTCCATTTGGCACTTCAGACAAAGGAAATTCCCGGAAAATCAGTAAACAACAAAATGTGTTAGTAGCGCACTCGTATGCCGTTTTATTCCAGGAAAGGTGCTACATGTATTAGAAGTGAATGTATGGATATGACTGAAATTAAGTGATAATTTAGTAATACGTTTTGGATTATTTCTTATACATGTTATATGTGGAGTAGAAATAAATGTGGTGTGACACGTTAACATAATTGATACGTGAACGCTATGACAGTAAAAGCCGAATTATAAACTCGTCAAGAAAATTTATGATAGCCACCGAACATTTAAACGCGCCTAAATAGTTTGAACTGATTTAAATCTTCTTCAAAACAGGTCTCAATGTCTTTTCGACTCATCCACACGCTAAATGAAATTTTTAGTGTGTTAAATCTTTTTTTCCTAATGCATCAAAATCTTATAACTGACGCAGTGCGGAAACTGTCATTTTTTTTAGCGCCATGGCCCTGTTTTTTTCACGTTTTCTAACTCTAAGTTATTTTTGTGGCATACTGTACATATTTTTGTAGCTAGATATTTATTTATTGTTTTAATTGTGATCAAATAAAGCCGGAAATCCTTACATGTATTCCTCAGTTTAAAACCACACATAGGTCAGCTGTTGAATATTTTGTAACTAATTTGACGGAAACTGTTGCTGCCATAGGCAGAAACAGATTCCAGCTAAATTGGTTTCAAAATATTCAGCATAATCTTGCATTAATGGGTATGTTCATGTTACGTTGAAATGGTTATATCTGGTGGTCATGGATTGTAGACATTTCAAAACATTGGCTAAAATAGTGACGATTTGGCTAAGATTAATTGTAGTTACATGTAGCTAATCTATTGGCTAATAATTCATGAAAACCAGGTCAGTTCCTCTGTGTTGCAGTGTATTAATATTAAAATTCTAGTTATAATTCCAATGTGTTACTGCTTTGCTGTAGCCTCAGTCAGATCTGGTTGGTTTGATACATGTGTTGTCAATTGTGTTTGGGGAGGATCCACCCCTGTACTCTACGTCTCTAGGTATGGCCCGACCACCGTACTTAGGTGCTCCTGGAGCACAGCAACCATACACACAACCAGGTCAGTAGCATTAATGATAATAATTTACTGAATTTAATAACAGCATTATATAAAAATTATATATACATGTTAGATGCTGTCTTTTAAAGCTTAATATTCCTTTATAATTAATAAGATTTGCCATAAGATTTTGCGCAGATTTTAATGACCAGTTTTTAGTTTTTTCCTTAAATTTTCTAACAAACATTGATTGTAAATCATAAAATGAGTTGGGGAAATTGTTCAATTATATCTGGAACAAGTGCGAGTGCGCTATAGTTGCGACATAGGCATGCTTGTCATGAGTGTCAAAAAATTGACTAACTTACACACTGACCTATACTAGTTCCGAGTCACGACTAACAAGTCTTCAGACTCATTCTGCAGAAGGTTTATGGGTCATGAGCATAGAAACATGTTTTACTATCAGTTTCCCATTGTTTCATTGCACTTCATTTTGCATGTTGATTTATTTCTACTATAATAATTGTGTAATTTCTACAGTACTAAATATAATTGAATGCACTCACTGTAAACCTTGTAAGGGTCATTAGGGTACATTCACGTTTGTATATACCAGGGTTCGCATGGGTCATGGAAATCCTGGAAAGTCATGGAATTTGAAAATCTAAATTCCAGGCCTGGAAAAGTCATGGAAATTTGTCAATTTGATAAAAGTCATGGAAAAGTCATGGAAAATGATAATCTCCCTAAATAAAAATAAAATCTGATGGCATACAAATGTGAAATGGGGAAATAAAGCTCGGAAATACACATTTCCATATCTTTATCGCGGCGATCACATGATTTCATTCATTATCAAAGTCATATGTCCAACCAAAATAAAATGACCCAAAACAACGTAAGAAATAAAATGAGGTTAAATCCCTTCTTATGTTGGTAGGCCATATTAAACTCTTTTATGATTGGAGACATTCCACTGAAACTATATCTGGACTGGAAGGAGGCCTCCCAAATAAAAACGGGTTTTGTAACGCCGCGAATGCGAATATCCCAAATTAATAATAAATCTGTACAGAAGATAATGTTTTTAAAACAATTTGAGCAATAAATTCACTATTTCCTACTCAGCGTATGCATTCGGCAGTATATTTAGTGGCAAGATTTTTGTTCATTTGGGCGATTTCGTCCCGACCGAATTGGTTACATTATGATAATTAGATGGCGATGATATCTCGGTCTCGCCTAGTGTATGGAGATTCCCCTGTATATTGAACGTATTTCTTGCTCAAAGATGGTTTTATGCGTTCTATTACGGTTAAAGTATGAAATAAACTTGGTAATATTAAAAGAATAACAAGATATTTATCCGATAAAGGATTATTATTATTTTGAATCTAGCGGTAAAGTTACCAATTTCCGTTCGTCTGAAAAATATGTTTTGCAATATTTCTAAACTCTGATTGCGTGTTATATACATGTATAAGCCTTTTTTGGCTCATATTTTGTCAAATTTTCCCATGCGTGTTATCTATTAGTGCGCAACATATTTGCGAAAGTAACAATTTTAGGGATTGGATCTAAATTTGTTCTTGAACACCTTGTCCAAATAGAAGCCTCGGCTCTAAGCCTTAAATGTGTTCAAAATTTTTTTTAATTAAAAAAAAAATGTCAATTTGCAGACCAAGTGAAGACTATTTTATAAAATATGTTCAACAATCTTCTCTTGGTCTGCAAATGGACATCTCTCAAGACCACGCGTGACAGAAGCCGGCTTTGGCTGATATGAGTGTTAAAAGGTTAATAGACCATTTTTGGGGTCAATATCTTTACTAGAAATGGCCATATTGCTTCTTACCATTTTGACCGATTTCAACCATGTTAGGCTGAAAGGATACTACATGTATGATCATAGGCTCTAGAACTTCCATTCAGAATTTTTATTCATCAATTTTTTATGTGAAAACCTCAGATCTTATTAAAAATGTACCGGATATTCTCACATGTTGACCCTTTGCCCTAGATAAAGTGAATTCCATATGATTCACTATATGCTGTTGAACATTTTGAAACAAATTTGACTGTCTTTGACCTAGCTATTGATTCTTGGAGGTCATGGAATTTCTTAATTTTAGTCATGGAAAATTCATGGAATTTCAAATACTGAAAGGTGTACAAACCCTGATATACATGTATGCTACATATATTGTTTTCTTTCTTTTGAATTAGGTCCTTATATGCCAATACCTGGAGGCGGAGGCAGAGGGCAGGCTAACCAACCATATCCTCCAGCATATACCCCTGCAGGTGCTTCATATCCTGCTCAGTCAACACCTTATCCTAACTATCCTTCACCTACCTATCCAACTCCCGGCTTTTCCGGTTCACCATCCCAACCCAGTCAACAGCCTCCACCATCATATCCTGGGTACCCACCTGCTGCTCCACCACCAGGACCAGGTTACCCACCTACTCAGCCATCACGGCCAGGGTATCCTCCAGTTACTCAGCAGCAAGGAACCGGCTATCCACCCGCTAGGTACCCTCCTGTTTCACAGGCCCAAGGACCTGGATACCCACCTGCTACACACACACCAGGACCAGGGTATCCTCCAGCTACACAAGGACCAGGGTATCCTCCGGCTACCAGTGCATCGTTTCAGTATCCATATGGTAGTGGATCCGCAGCATCATACCCATCATACTCAGATGCAGCACAAACTTCAAGTAAATTAAAATCTGGATAATCTGAATGTTGTAAATCTAACTGTACTCATCTTTTTTGAAACAAGGAGAAATTTGTCTAATATCCACGTCATCAATATACATGTATTTTTCAATTAGGCCGTCGTGAGGTCAAAAGTGTATATTTTGGAAACAATGTTGCTGAAAGCTTTTGCTGAATGCTGTTGCATTTTAGCGTTTGACCAAAAATTGGCGCACATTTTCTGGTACCAAGTGGTTATTGGAAAATTCATCATTTGTCAATTTTGAAAACAATGTTGCTGAAAGTTGTTGCGCTTAGGTTTAACTTTCCATCTCCAAAATTGGCATATCTCTTAGGGTAAGCTCACACCCATGTTTGGAGATCATCTCTCCAGTAGAACGTTAGTTATTAGTCCCCTACCAGTAAAAACAGGGGGGGGGGAACTATAGGTTTGCAGTCCGTCCGTATATCTGTCCGTCTGTCGCAGTTAGTTTACCGCACTTTTTCGCAGTACTTCAAGGTATTCAACTGAGAATTGGTATATTGATTTGTTATGAGAAGTTACAAACCAAGTTCGAGTTTCAGGCGTATACATCAATTTTCTATGGAGTTATGCCCCCTTTCGACTTAAGAAATACGAAAAATATCAGCATTCCACACTTTTTTTCCGCACTCCTTCACGATATTTAAGTGAAACTCAGTGCATCGCTTTAGTATAGCGAGTTACAGAGCAAGTTTGAGTTTCAAACAATTTCGTCAATTTTTGATGGAGTTATGCCCCCTTTAAACTTATGAAATACGAAAAATATTAGTTTTCCGCATTTTTTTCCGCAGTCTTTCAAGATATTGTACTGAGAATTGCTACATTGCTTTGTTATGAGAAGTTACAGACCAAGTTCGAGTTTCAGGCGTATGTGTAAATTTTTGATGGAGTTATGCCCCCTTTCGACTTAGGAAATATGAAAAATATCTGCTTTCTGCACTTTTTCGCACTCCTTCAAGATATTTAAGGAAAAATTGGTACTTTGCTTTAGTATAAGGGGTTACAGAGCAAGTTCAAGTTTCTGATATTTTCGTAAATCTTTCATGGAGTTATGCCCCCTTTCGACTATTATACTTAGAACTGTTACATTGCTTTGTTATGAGAAGTTACAGACCAAGTTGGAGTTTCAGGCATATGTGTACATTTTTGATGGGTTTATGCCCCCTTTCGACTTAGGAAATATGAAAAATATCTGCTTTCAGCAATTTTTTTTCGCACTCCAAGATATTTAAGGAAAATCGGTACATCGCTTTAGTCAAAGGGGTTACAGAGCAAGGTCGAGTTTCAGACATTTTCGTAAATTTTTCCTGAAATTTTGCGAAAAATATTAGTTTTCCCGCACTTTTTCACAGTCATTAAAGATATTCTACGAGAATTGCTACATTGCTTTGTTATGAGAAGTTACAGCCCAAGTTCGAGTTTCAGGGGTATGCATCAATTTTTGGTGGAGTTATGCTCGCTTTCGACGAAAAATATTAGCTTTCCGCATTTTTTTGCAATCCTTCAAGATATTCATTAAAAGTACATTGCTTTAGTGTAAGGAGTTACAGAGTAAGCTTGAGTTTCAGACATTTTCGTCAGTTTTTCATGGAGTTATGCCCCCTTTCGACTTATGAAATACGAAAAATATTAGTTTTCCGCCCTTTTTCTCACAGTCTCACGATATTCAACTGAGAATTGGTACATTACTTTATTATCAGAAATTACAGACCAAGTTCGAGTTTCAGGCGCTTGCGAAATTTTTTGATGGAGTTATGGCCCCTTTCGACTTATGAAATACAAACATATCAGCTTTCAAGACTTTTTCCTTCTCCTTCACCATATATAACTGAAACTTGGTTTATTGCTATGTTATGAGAAGTTACAGACCAAGTTCGAGTTTCAGCTACTTCTGTAAATTCTTAATGGATTTTTTTAGTGTCAATCTCTAAAGATTTATATCACCAGGTAGTGGACATGTATTGTAAAGCAATACTTACAGAATGCTTGTTCACAAATGTCTTAAGAACAAGAACAACAAGAAGATTCCCCGATGCTCGCATTCAGCCTTGCGTTTAGCGACATGGGTAAAAACTACATTTGAACCAATTTGAATGTACTAAATAAAGGCTTTGAAAGCTAATTGCATCTACACTGCTTCTACAGTCGACCTCGTGTACAATTGATTCCCATGTGCGGGCGTAGTGTACTTAATTTCATTACAATGATACAATCATGCCGTAGGCGGCGGGTCAATGTATGAGGATTCAAATTCTATTTCAATTATATACAGTAATATAAATAACTAGTGAAATAATTTAAATGTCTAGTGAAATCACAATTTCAAACCATATACATGTAAATGCTTAGTGAAATCACAATTTCAAACCATATGCATGTAAATGTCTAATGAAATCACAATTTCAAATAATATAAATGCTTAATGAAGTTGCGTTTTCAGATAATATACAGGTACGTGAACTTGTATCTTCATTTATCATCACATTTTCAGGTACGAATTTGACTCAGTCAATATCCAAAACGGGCACTGTGACGGAAGAACATTTACGTGCCTCGATGCTCTCTGCCGTAGAAGACAAAATGCGACGGAGACTGAAAGATACGTTTGGGCAAGCACAGGTTAGTTAGTAATTTCACATCAAGAGTATACTTACCTCCCTAATACTTTTGATATTGCTAAATATTGGCTTTCACTCAATAAAACACTCAGATTAAAAACAGTTAGGTGCCCCTACTGGGCAGGTAGTCAGAGGTAGTCCGGCGGATGCCAGCCCCACCACCGCGCATGCGCCGACTACTACTTTCTCTTTACTAATTTATTGGCAAGGAAAACACATGTGCTTGTTAGTTATCTGCAAGTTTCACGAGTTTAAAAGCCTTTTTTCACGTCTGTTACGGTTGAATATTGTTGGAAGAGATGTCTGAGAGGACAAATTCGCCAGAGGAAGGGACGGGATCTCTTTATCAGGTGAATTCAATGATATTCTAGCGAGTTTTTTTCCCCGGTGTAATGTGTTTCCGGGACTCGCGCTTACCGTGATTAGCGCCTGTTTGAGTTGGTTTTTTCCAACATGGTGCTTTATAAGTCTAATTTCTCTTTGTGTTTATGTCCACAGGTATGGTTTGACATTATTAGTGGACATCTCAGCACAGGAGGGTTTGTTTTTCTCCACCACGGTTCCATTTCCTACTAATATTGTTAGGTTATCTAACCAAAAAGTCTATGTTCAGTGAGTTGGAGGCTTACTATAAAGGTCTTCTCACTTTGCCCTCTTGATCCAATTCCTTCCCCAAGGTGGAGAAAGGTGAAGAGGCGTAGTCTTGGTGGAGTGCTCCAGTGCATCACGGTGGATGGTTTGTCTATACAAGGTGTCAGGTATATGATTAATGATATGAGGTAATATGAATTATTTGAAAAAATAATGACTGATTTTTTTTTTTACCATTTTTTATCATTCTGTATCTGATGATGTGTAGTCTGAATATCCTTTGGAGGATGTTCTAGTTATGAATACAATTCGTCCTTGCACTGGGATGCTTGTTACGGACCGATTAATTTCTGTTAAGGGATTGATGACGTCATAATCGGCCTTGCGCTTTATTAACATTTAAAGTTTTGTCCAACGCTGGTTTCTTCTTGATTAGTGATCTTTATGATCCTGTCCCTCTCTTTTAGTTTGGTTTTGAGTTTCTTCTAACCGTAACTAACTTGCTCATTGTCCTCGTCCTTTGTCCTGTTTCAGAGACCTGGTTGCCCGTCCTGTGGTCGATTTCTGAAAGATAGATTTGCGCCACATTTGTGTTTTAGCTGCAGTCCCTGTGGACCGTTGCTAAAATGCGATATATGTAAGCAGTGGGGGGGGCGAGCTAATGGCTGACTTTTTATTGTTACAGGCGAGGGAGAAGGTGATGGAGGAAGAGAGGAAGACGAAGAAGGAGGGTGTTAAGAAGGGTAAGAGGAAGGCCTCATCCGCGGTGGATATGGAGGCCTTCCGGTCCGAAATGTTGGGAGAGATGCAGAGGACAATAAAGGATTTGGTCCCAGAGTTGCTTCGCAGCATGCTGCCTGGGCCAGGTCCTTTATTGTCCTCAGTATCTGCTTCGGAGCAGGTGATCCCCGCCTCTGAATCCGAGTTCCTTAGGTCCGGTCCGGTGTTCGATGTGGATTCAGAGGTGGCCCCGTTGTTGGGGGCGGTCCACGACCCTGGCAGCAGGCTTGATGCCGTGCCGAGGGGCCGTGGACAACGGTTGTTGCTGGGACCCGCGGTCTGCTCATCAGACCCTGGGTATCCGCGCGCCGCGGGTGTCAAATCCTCCTATGGCACCTTCCCTGGCCAGTCCGGGTTAGCTCTCTTTGCTGACCCGGAGTCTAATCTTTCTGGCCAGGAGGAAGAGGATTACCTGCTAGGGTCGCCGTCTGGGGACGTGGCCATGGAGTACGACGTCGGTGCACCCCTCGCGGGGAATACAGGCGACGTGTTCCATGGTTCTACTCACGCAGGAGTAGAATTCACGGTCCAGAAGGTGACCCTGGGTGGTGCTGATGGCCACGGTTACCGCATACCTCGGCTTGCCGAGAGTATCGCTGGTGCTGGCCAGGGCCGTGGTGGGGCGGTGTCTGCCCCGCGCTCTACCACGGCGCCGGCTCCTGGTCAAGCCAGGGAGTTTAGCATGCCTGTTCTTTCGGGCCCGCATGCTTTCCCTGGCTTGCCAGGGGTATCAGCATATCCGCCGTCGAGTTCAACTGCCTGCGCTCAGGAGGAAGACGAAGGCCCTCGTCTAGTAGAGCGCTCGCAGTTAGCCACGGAGGAGGATTGGTCGGACGCTTGCCAGTGGCTGGTAAGCGTTCGGCAAGATCTGCCCGTGGAGCAGTCGGCAATCCAGCGTGACCATAGGCCGTGGTTAGCTGGTAGGCCGACTGCCACCGCTATGCCATCTCTGCCGCTGGCTGAGCATGTCGTGGACATGTTCGAGGCGGCGGAGACGTCCATTAAGACGAATGGGCGTCTCGCGAAGGCCCCTCGCGAGGTGGCTAGACGTTGCCGCATCGTGCCCCTGGATTACCAGCGGTACGGTGTGGTGCCTAAGCCTAGCGTGGATGATCGCGCGGCTTTGGGCGAAGATGCGCGGCCAGGCTCCCGTTCTGACACGGGTGTCCTGTGCTCGAACGCGTTGCGTTCGGCGAATACCGCGCTACGTGATGCGGAGGAGAGTGGGAGAGCTTCGATTGCTGCTCTGTCCCACGTCTCCCAGCTGTTACAGGGGGTGGTAACAGCATCCGCTTCACGTCAGCCAAGCCCGGTAACAGTCCAGAGAGCCATCCAGGATGGTATCAACCTGGCTCTGGACTGTTTGACGCGGGCGGTGACCAGGAGTGTCCGGGCGAGGCGCACGTTTGCCCTTGACAATCTGTGCCCGTCCCAGGACCTGTATAATAGGCTACTGCGAAGGCCTATGACAGGTCCTGGTCTCTTTGGAGGTGAGGGATGTAGGCACCTCCAGGAGACGGTGACTCTGGTCAACAACCAGAGGGCGCTGCGTGAGCAGTTTGAGGTGCTCCGGCGGGAGCGCGTTCGCGCAGCACCCCCTGCGTATCATCCCCTGCAGGCTCGAGGTGGCGCTGGCCAGGTCAGAGGCCAGACACCATCGCAGCGCCGGCCTAGGCCGCGTGCGATTCGGCCAGCAGCGAGGGGGGCGCAGGCTCCCCAGGCGCAGCCAGCCAGGCAGCAACCCGCGCACCGTGGTGCGCGCGGTGCTGGGCGGGGCGCGCGGGGATCTGGTCGCGGTAATCGGGCCTGATGGCCCGGTTACCGTAGTGGGAACCACTCCGGTGTTTCAGGCCGAGAAGACAGTGCCACTCTCTCACTCCTTATGTCCACCTCTCTCCCTAGGTGGACCGGTGGGCGGCCGGTTGGTCGGCCACTTGACAGAGTGGAAGCGGTTGACTCAGGACCGTTTAGTCTTGCGATGGCTTTCAGTCGGGTATCGTCCCGATTGGATAACAGGCCCGCCATCGAGACTGTCTCTCGTGCCGATCTGGACTCCGATTCCAAGGGATCCAGATCAAAGGTTGTGTATAGAGGAGGAAATAAATTCCCTCATACAAAAGGAAGCCATTCAGCCGGCGCAGAGGTGCCCGGGCTTCTATTCAACCCTGTTCTTAGTAACGAAAAACACCGGAGGGTGGAGGCCGATTCTCAACCTCAAGCCATTGAACAAGTTCATAGAGACGCCCAGTTTCAAGATGGAGACTGTGCGCTCGGTGTTGGCCGGGTTAGAGCAAGGAATGTGGACAGCGTCAATAGATTTGAAGGATGCTTATTTCCACATTCCCATAGAGAGGAGTTTCCGTCGCTTCCTGGGATTTGCATTCCAGGGCAGACAGTGGGAATTCAGGGTATTACCCTTCGGGATTTCCACGGCTCCTCGGGTCTTCACCCGTGTGGTTCTCGCGATCACTGCATACCTCCGCAGGAGAAGCATAGCAGTCCACACGTACATAGACGACTGGCTGTTGAAAGCACACACCCGGGAAAGATTATCGGCCAATCTGGAGATTGTTTTGAAAACTCTCACGGACTTGGGCTGGATAGTCAATTTCCAAAAATCAGAGCTAACTCCATCCCAGAAGTTTGTTTACCTGGGCATGTTCTTCGGTCTCGAGTCGGGATATGTTTATCCAACTCAGGAGAGGGTTCAAAGACTCATCTCAGTAATACAGTCGGTGTGCGACAGTCGTCATGTCCTGGCACGGGTTTACTTGAGAATGCTGGGGTTGATGGTTTCATTGGAACCAGTCATTCCGCAGGCCGCCTTGCGCAGGCGCCCGATCCAGTTGTTTCTCATGACACAGTGGACCCAGAGTTCAGGTTCGCTGGACTCGAATGTGTCAGTGTTGGCGCCTCTGATTCACCACCTGCAATGGTGGTTGAATACAGAGAATCTCTTGCCGGGGGTTTTGCTAACCCCTCCCCACCCTCAGGTGACTGTGTATACAGATGCATCAATGGAGGGGTGGGGAGCTTGTCTGGAAGAGTCCACAATATCAGGGCTTTGGGATCTGGATCAGTCCAAGGAACATATCAATCTACTAGAGCTAAGAGCAGTAGTCCTGGGCCTGGAACATTTCTTACAGAAAGTTCAGGGCAAGATTGTTCTAATTCGTTCAGACAACTCAACAGTAGTGACTTACATAAACCGCCAGGGCGGAACGAAGTCGCCCAGTCTCTGTATGATGACATGGAAACTGCTTTGTTGGTGCCTAGATCATGGGATCACCTTGAAGGCAGTTCATATTCCGGGAAGGCTAAATCTGCTAGCAGACTCATTGAGCCGAAGGATGAGTGTTTTACCCACGGAATGGCAACTAAATCAATGTGTGGCGGATCGTCTGTTCGACCATTGGGGGAAACCCAACATCGATTTGTTCGCAACGAAGAAGAATGCGAAGATGACGACGTACGTCTCTCCGATTCCAGACCCAAGCGCTTTCGCAACAGATGCGTTAGCTATCAGCTGGGCGGGAATGTATGCATACGCATTCCCTCCAGCAATCCTGATTCCAAAGGTGCTTCAGAAAATCAGGCAGCAGGAGTGCCAAGTGCTTCTGATCGCCCCGGATTGGCCAAGCCGATCGTGGTATACGGATCTGCTGGACCTTCTGGTCTGCAATCCGGTTCCGCTGCCTCTGATGGACGATATTATCTTCCAGGGCAAGGCCCTTCACAATATCCGTCAATGTTCAAATTGACTGCGTGGATGTTGTCAAGGAATCCGCAATTAAGGATGGCTTTTCTGAGCAAGCAGCCATGTTTATGGCAAAAGCCAGGAGGGTGTCAACCTCCAGAGCATTTAATTATAGAATCAACAGATTTGCAGAATGGTGCTCAAAAAGATGTATTGATCCAATGGACTCATCTATTCAGGTAGTGGCTGATTTCCTCTGTCACCTATATGATGCCTATAGCCTCAAGCCTAACTCTATTGCTGGTTACAAATCAGCATTAATGACTGTTATTCCTTGCTTGGCTAATAGGGGGAGTGATGAAGTAAGTACATTAAATGTATTAATTAAAGGCATGGGCAATCTAAGACCAAGGAATCCACCACTGATTCCAGTCTGGAGTTTATCCCTGGTGCTTCAGGTACTAGTAGATAAGCCTTTTGAACCACTTAGTTCCATTTCTATGAAAATGTTAACGCTTAAAACTGTATTTTTAATTGCTGCGGTCTCGGCAAGGCGTAGGAGTGAGATTCACGCCTTATCAGCCGAGGATGACCGTTTTGTGGTTACAGGGGAAGGCCTTAAGCTTCTACCTAGGATTAATTTCTTGGCTAAGAATCAGTCATTGAAATATCCAGGTCAACCTATTTTTTTGCCATCTTTAACTAGATATGATCCTAATTCTAAAGTATGGTGCCCCGTATGGGCGCTGCTCCGGTACAAACAGCGTACTTCGGAGTGGCGTACCGACCAGTCAGCGTTATGGTTGTCATATATTGAACCCCATGGCAGGGCGTCTAAGGACACCATTTCCAGGTGGATTGTAGAATGTATTCAGTTTTGTCACAAATCCGCCACCGGGAGACAGGTTGATGTGGCCAAGGCTCACAGTGTCCGCAGTGTCGTGGCATCCACTGCCCTGTTTAGTGGGGTCCCTGTGGATGACATTATGTCCGTGGCTCAGTGGCACTGTGAGTCAAGTTTTACA
Organism: Chaetoderma sp. LZ-2023a; assembly: GCA_034401795.1. Classification (NCBI taxonomy): domain Eukaryota; kingdom Metazoa; phylum Mollusca; class Caudofoveata; order Chaetodermatida; family Chaetodermatidae; genus Chaetoderma; species Chaetoderma sp. LZ-2023a. Next base: position 4,766,705 of record CM067374.1, read on the forward strand.
GACCATTACCTCCGTGACACCTCTAACCCTCTCGCCTTGTCGATTTTAAAACATTAATTGTTTTTTTAATTTTGTAAGGAGTGTTTCCGCATTGCTTATATACTTCGCAATTTAGCGATGGTAACAACCACTTGTCGGGACTGCATCAGGCTTCTCTACTGGGATCATGATGACAGCTTCCAAGTTCAACAAGGTCAGTCTTGTTCATGTGTTGTTCATTGTTACTTGTATTGTCACGTTACCCGTTATTATTAATATGGTGATGGTTTATGTGGGAGGTGGTTCATCATAGAGAGTATACGAAAATGGAGCCTTTTCGTCTCAGTCCTATAGTACTTGGCACTAGTACGTGGAGAGCGTATAGGACATTGAGGTCATCTAGTTTTCCTCCCAGGAGGGGGGGGGGGAGCGCATATGACAATCGGTCATCTCTCAGGCATCGGTTGTGTTATCCGATGGTTTGTCAAATCCTGAATGTGTTCTCACACATTTCAGACGTCATAAGTGCCGTAAACGCGTGAAAGTGTATAGGGAAGAGCTGGTCTTTTGACCTCGCCTCCCTCCCGCCAGATTCACTTTCGAATTCTGGCAATATCAAAAGTATTAGGGAGGTAAGTATACTCTTGATGTGAAATAAACGAAATCTAGGATTTCTTTTTTCACGAGAGAGTTGATACTTACCTCCCTAGATACGGACCCGGCCTCTCCACCCCACAGAGGCTCGGTCTTCAGGCTCTTGGCAGTTGCATGTGTTAGCCAATAAATTAGTCAGAGGAAGTAGTAGTCGGCGCATGCGCGGTGGTGGGGCTGGCATCCGCCGGACTACCTCTGACTACCTGCCCAGTAGGGGCACCTAACTGTTTTTAATCTGAGTGTTTTATTGAGTGAAAGCCAATATTTAGCAATATCAAAAGTATTAGGGAGGTAAGTATCAACTCTCTCGTGAAAAAAGAAATCCTAGATTTCGTTTAATTTCCTATACTATCTGTACAACCGTAGATCTTCGATGTATGTGAAGTCACCAGATTCAGCTCTGCTAGGACATTCCTTAGCTGTGTGAAACATAGCTATATATTGACAGATTCCTAACTGAAACATACATTAATTGCTGACATTCATATTTACCATGGCTGTGTACACAAGCTATGACAATGATCTGGCAGAATAGGCGAGACACAAGCTATGATGATGATCTGGCATAATAGGTGAGACAAACTATGACAATGATCTGGCATAATAGGCGAGACACAAGCTATGACAATGATCTGGCATAATAGGCGAGACACAAACTATGACAATGATCTGGCATAATAGGCGAGACACAAGCTATGACAATGATCTGGCATACTAGGCGAGACACAAGCTATGACGATGATCTGGCATAATATGCAAGACCCAAGCTATGACGATGATCTGGCATAATAAGCCAGAGACAAGCTATGACAATGATCTGGCATAATAGGCGAGACACAAGCTATGACAATGATCTGGCATAATAGGCAAGACACAAGCTATGACAATGATCTGGCATAATAGGCGAGAGACACGCTATGACGATGACCTGGCATAATAGGCGAGACAAGCTATGACGATGATCTGGCATAATAGGTGAGACACAAACTATGACAATGATCTGGCATAATAGGCGAGACACAAGCTATGACAATGATCTGGCATAATAGGCGAGACACAAGCTATGATGATGATCTGGCATAATAGGTGAGACACAAACTATGACAATGATCTGGCATAATAGGCGAGACACAAGCTATGACAATGATCTGGCATAATAGGCGAGACACAAACTATGACAGTGATCTGGCATAATAGGCGAGACACAAGCTATGACAATGATCTGGCATACTAGGCGAGACACAAGCTATGACGATGATCTGGCATAATATGCAAGACACAAGCTATGACGATGATCTGGCATAATAAGCTAGAGACAAGCTATGACAATGATCTGGCATAATAGGCGAGACACAAGCTATGACAATGATCTGGCATAATAGGCAAGACACAAGCTATGACGATGATCTGGCATAATAGGCGAGACACAAGCTATGACAATGATCTGACATAATAGGCGAGACACAAGCTATGACGATGATCTGGCATAATAGACGAGACACAAGCTATGACAATGATCTGACATAATAGGTGAGACACAAGCTATGACAATGATCTGGCATAATAGGCGAGACACAAACTATGACAATGATCTGGCATAATAGGCGAGACAAGCTACGACGATGATCTGGCATAATAGGCGAGACACAAGCTATGATAATAATCTGGCATAATAGGCGAGACGCAAGCTATGACAATGATCTGTCATAATAGGCGAGACACAAGCTGTGACGATGATCTGTCATAATAGGCGAGACACAAGCTATGATAATGATCTGGCATAATAGGCGAGACAAGCTACGACGATGATCTGGCATAATAGGCGAGACACAAGCTGTGACGATGATATGGCATAATAGGCGAGACACAAGCTATGATAATGATCTGGCATAATAGGCGAGACAAGCTACGACGATCTGGCATAATAGGCGAGACACAAGCTGTGACGATGATATGGCATAATAGGCGAGACACAAGCTATGATAATGATCTGGCATAATAGGCGAGACGCAAGCTATGACAATGATCTGGTGATTAGATTTCTTTTTAACCCATTAACCCTCAATCTTCTCATCCTTTTGCGGATCAAGAGAATATTTTTGAAATTTTATCACTGGAATAACTTGCTCAGTTATCGAGGAATGACTTGCTCAGTTATCAAGCCAGTCATTCCAGTGAGAAACTTACAAAAATAGTTTTCTCTTGGCCTGGAAATGACCATTTCCGGAGACCACATCTGAAGCCCTTTTTGCCTGATTTAATGTTAAAGGATTTTAAATCAGATTTACGGGTGTGTTAAATTATTGAATGCTCTCAATTTCTCTCATCATGGTACGTAGGGATTAACTATTATATAGAGCTCTGTAAAATGCATTGGGTATGTGCATTGTATATGGGACATGACAATGTATGATGAATTAAATCTTAGTGATATTTTCTAGCCAGAATATTGTTTTGTTTTTTTGAGAATAGAACCAATTGTGGCTTCAGAATTTCAATTACAATTACTGCAGATTCTATTATTATTATGCTAATTTGCTCTCTTGTAATTGACATTATCTTGATCTCCATTCTACTCACCAGGCTGAGATGGATGTGCTGCGGTCAACTGAAGCTCAGCTACAAAGTGGCAAAGAAAAACTGGAGAAAATGATACTAGACTTGGAACAAGAAAAGGTATTAACTTGTGTCCAAATCAATTGTCATCCTTGACTATTTTGTTCCACTGCCTGAAAACAGATGCTTATTTTGAGAATAATGTTGCTGACATGTGTCAATGTATGCTTCAGCCATACCATTTTTGAAAAGGTCACATGTTTGTCTACGGCTGATTCCTAGAAAGTATTGTTTTTTATTGTAGTAGAATAAATAGTCATCTATTTGCACTATTTGAACAATTTAAGTAGTGATTAATATTGCCCAAATTTGACTGCTTCATTGAACATCGATTTTGTCACATTCATTGTTCCAGATCATTTCTGTTTTCTAATGCATCTACCATGTTCTGTGACATGAATTTTAACAAAATCATTGTGTTTTTGTAAAAGCTCTATTATGTCTTGAATATTAGTCCAAAGCAATTTCTTGAGCTGGTGTTTTTCGGGGATTGCTGCTGCTGTGATCCACGCTGAATATTGTTTTTTCATTACACTGAACCAGGTTATCTGCTGGGTAGGCCTGAGAAACCATCCAATCTATCCAGCTTACCAGTTCTGGAATTATGCACTGTGTGCCTGTTATTCTCCTCAAAAGAATCCAGTTGATCTATGATTGATCAGCCTTTTTAAGCCTGTCCTGTAGTGCTTTCACTAACTAATAATTAGTGATGGAGGACTGTAATGTGTCCAACAAGTATCTGATTCCATACTTGAATATGTCACATGTTAGCCGACATGACATTCAAAATGATGTACATGTCAGTCAGTCATCAACTCGTAAAGTCTGTCATGAAAATGTATGAATTGTATGTCTGAATTTCCAATCTAAATAAACATATTGTTTAATATTTTGAAACCACAGCCCCAAGTCAATTTAGTTTCAAAATATTCGGCAACTTACCTGTATAGTTACTTGAAAGTTGATTCTGCAAATTCATGTTTCAATGTTTCAAATTGACTTTGAATGAACTAAATCAGATTACCACTATTTACACTATCATCATTGCAATAAATGTACATGTATTCTTTATTCATTATTTGTTGTACATTAGGAGGATGTTGAAAAGAACATACGCATCTTGTCTGAGAAGGATCAGGAAATAAAAACAGTCCTGAGCAAGATGGAGAATCAGGACAAGGTTGATATTGATGAGGCTGTTGTCCCTACAGCACCACTTTATAAACAGTAAGTAAACACTCATTCTCTAAGAATTGCTTTGCAATATATGTCCCCTACATAGTGAAATTAATCTTATTACACATGTACAACATTTTAACAACGTTCAGCTAAGTCAAAAGTTCATAAATTCAACAGAAATTGATGAAAAGTAGGAAGCAAGCTATAGATTTTCACGAGAAAGCACCACTCGGTACTATTTTTCTGTTCAATATGTTGAAGCAAAGCGAAGCAAGCCAGGTCCAAAAAAGTTATAAATGACCATAGTTCCATCAAAATTTGATTCGTTTTTCAGCGTGACCTAATTTTCATGGCTCTGAACATCACACAAAATCCTTGTCTGTGCTGTATAATTTCAAACGCTTTTGATATAGGGGAACTAAACTTGGTGCATGTATGCATTATACTTGGAAGGTATGTCACACGTCCGAAGTAGGTATACTCTAGCACACTTGTATGACACTCTTGTTCTCCTTCGATCAATACTCACCATTCTGTTACTTCTGATATACAGCTGGCCCTGACAGCTGGCTCTAGGACTATAGACTTAGAAAGCTTTACCGACTCCTTGGAACCGGGTACTCGGCTCCCAACTGCCGAGTACCCGTCTACCATAGAGCTCATTCTTGTTTGCATAGCAACAAGAGCTATACATGCTTTTCGCAGTGGAGAGATTAAGGAATAAATCTAAGTCTTTCTGTCTGTGATTGTGATAGCTAGTGATTCTCTTGCAAGGATAATTGGATAATATGGATACCGCCGAGGATAACCAGGTCGTATATTTCCTTATTATTCCATAGTTAAAAGACTTAGGTCTCTAAATTTCGTTGTCGCATGTTCCAATTTCTGACCCCAAAGAATCTGGGACGTGTGTTAACAACAAGATATGCCGGATGATCGCCTTCTTTAAACCCCAACAGGCGATCGGCAGATATGAAAATAAGTGTTTGCTACGGTATTTGTAACACGAATATCAGCTGACGTCGTTCTCCGTAAAATCCGAGCGGGTGACGTCACACCCGGGGTGCTCGGATGTTTATGTCAAGAAAATTTTTTCATTAATTCGCGCATCTTGTTCTGGGTGCTGCGTACTAAAAATGGTACCAGAAAACTTTGGAATGTTGAAGTTTTGCGTGTTATCACGATCTGTTTGCAATGATCGGTGGTTTCAAAATTCTTGATTAGATGTGTGGTCTGCGGTTTTACCCACATATCGTTTTGGCTTTCGTTAGGAGTATAATTTATATTGATTGGTAAATATACCCCGAATGCTATGCGATATGATTCCTGGTTCCGTTATATATCCTGGAGGATCAATTATGGGTGTATTTATGCCCGCTTCGTTCTTGTCGTCATAGTCAATGCGATCTTTGCTGTAACGTTGCGGGGTGGGGTGCGGGAGGGTTTTACAGTTAATTTATGGTCAAATTATTTGAAAATTAATTGTCTGCCTTCCATCCGTGTCTCGTTCCGCTTGCTTATTGTAGGTTTGTGCTTATTTATAGGCCAAGCCAGCCCCGCCATCATGTGATGAGTGCCACAAGTTCGTACGGGTCCTATTTAAGGACCATGTCTGCTTTAGGTGTACTCCATGTAACCTTGATAGTAGGTGTAATGTGTGTGCACTGTGGTCCGCAGATATAATGTTAAAGTTCCTTGCCCAGAAGGATGTGGCTGGGTCTGACGCGGGGTCAGGCGGTTCGAAGTTAAATCGTGGAGCGTCCGGTTCGGCCGGTGGGGGCGCTCCACGTCCCCAGCTGGAGGTGGCGGAGATGGCACCGCCGGCGTGGTTCGGTCCGGCTATGCAGGGTTTTCTGCATAGCGTTCTGCCCACGCTGGTGTCGTCCCTGCTGCCGAAGGTTGGGGGGCAGTTTCTCCCCATGCTTGGTACGGACCCTGTCCTTGGACAGGGTTCTGGACTGGTCACCGAGGGAGCCGTCTCGTATGGCCCCCTGGCAGTCCCGTCGGGCTCCGGCCTGACGGGTTCTGTCTCTCTGCGGCCACCTCCAGGTGGTCCAGTAGCGGTGGCCGGTCCGTCAGGCATGGGAGCTGTCCGCTGGGACGGCTCCACGGTTTCCTCGTCTAGTGACGACTCTTCGGAGTCCGAAGATGAGGAGGCCGAGGAGGAGAGGTTGCTGCGGCCTGTGATGCCACGGGTGGAGAATATGGAGGTCGATCCTGTCCTGGACGGAACCGTCCTCCATCTGTCTGGCTTGGCGCAAGCCAGGGCAGCGCCTCCGCCCGTGGTGAGGCCAAACTGGTACCAGGCACCGGTCCCGTGACGGTTGGTTTGATGCCAGCCGACACGGTGACGGGTGTGCCAGGCCAGGCGTGGTACTCACCTATCTCGCCTGGTCCGGCGGTCAGACGTGGGGTGCCGTTGGCGCCCGTGTCTGGCCACGGTTCCGCGTCTGCTATGGGTCCGCACGGTTTTCCGTGCGGGCCTACCCCATGGACGGGTGTGTTTCATGGGGTGGCGGCGGAACCGTTTGGTACCGGAGTGCCTGGCGTGTCAGCCGCGGCTCTTTGCCGGGAGGCCGTGCCTGGCAGGCCCGTGAACGTGGCAACGGGTGACGTGTTCCCGGTGAAGATTTTCGGTACTCCTTTTATATATAATACGCTCACCACTACAACTTCGAGAAGACTTATGGATGTTTGATGATTGCTGCGACAATCAATCTTCTCGTTGCTGCGGTCCGATAGTTACAGCTCGCCTCTTCAAAGATGGAATGAAGATATTTTATGTAACTGGGCCTGATCTGACGTACTGAAGATTCATGTTAAGGTACGGTGTTTCTCCGTAATGTCTTAGGAGTTCCTTACAAACAACCAAACTAGTGCCTTGTATTTACAAGGTGATGTTTTTATTCTTATATCTAACTTTACAATAACTCTGTATATTAATGTGACTTATGCTGTCACTGAAACTATAATGATACTTTATAATGATACGGCTAATATAACTAGGTTATTTAAACTATCCTATCTGATTCTAACTCTGACTACTTTACCGCTACTGATTACTCCCAACGCGACGGTTGATATGATATCTAGATAGCTTAACACCTCTATTCGTAGAGACTACTATACGCGCACGACGTGTTTCACGTTAGGTCACCAGTACCTGATTAACTTTTCAATAGACAAAGTGCCTATTATATATCCTTTGCAGTTTCCTACCTGCATATCTATTATGATATATATATATATCTATATATATTATAATACATAGATTTCTGTTCTCATTATACTTCTAGGCACGCTATAGTCATAGTTTGATTGGCCAGGACGATCTCCCCTCCAATCAACCTATGCCTATCGCTTCCTAGAAGTTTCACTTACTCTTCTTGGTCCTTCTGACCAATCCGCTTCGTTTACCATTCGATTTTACCTCGAAACCTTATTCCTTTTGTTTCTCTGCCACAGAGTTTGACTAGATGCACATTGATTATGACGTCATCTCGGCCAATCAAACTCTGGGCTTCTCTTCTATGGATTCATTACTAAACACGATATATCTACACTCTAACTCTGGCAAAGCGGTGTTGGCTGGTTCTGCTTTGATGCGATCTGTCAGCTAACTAACAACATTACGGAATGTGTTGTTGTAGCATGCCTTTCTTTGATTGACATATAGTTGATATTCAAATTTCGATTGTGTTATTAATTCCTACAGGACGCTACAATGCCTCTGTTCTGTCCCTTGCCTATCTTGGATAAGCCTGTAGGAAACGAGCGTTAATAAGCACATGAGCTGTATGATCTCATTGCCAGCTGGTGTTGTTGTACTTGCTTAAGGGAGTCGGAATGCCGACCGTCAACAACTACATGTCAGTCTGTCACCTATAATTTCCTCTAATCTCTCTCGATTCCCATCGATTCTTATCACTCGAATATTTACTAAACTAACGACCGAAACGACTGCTGAACATTATAAAAGTGTGTGCTGATCCCACAGCAACAACTTTTATCTTCAACTATTGACAGATATCATCAACTCAGAACCGTTGGCCCTATTTCAATCTATTCCAATTTCTAACTTATTGGTATGAATTTACTGCTACAGTTTCAATATAGATTCTATTCTATTTCCGCGAAACTGTATCACTAGCACTGGTCAAAGTCAACCAGTGCATCTTCCTACTACGTATCTAACTGACACTATATTTATTCAGTTCGTTAGCTCACCTGGTATTTTCAAATATGAATTTCACTGAGGTCTTACTCGCAAATATAAGACGTCTAACGGGGTCATGACTTCCCATAAGACGATCCGATATCTACACATGCCCCTCAACCGAAGTTAATTAACCATCTCTTAAGGCCTTAAGAGAGCGATAATTAACTCGTTGTGCTCTATCAACAACCAAACCACACTATACCAGGGCTACCCAGAACTGACATCCATACGCCACATAATCTTACGTTAACACATTGCAATAATAGAAACCTATTATTAAGATAAAACATGTCAAACAAGCAATACAATGCTAAAACAATATAATAACTAACTACAAATCCTAATCCTACAGTCAATTCATTACAGGTCATATATACGGTCCTAGCGACATCCACAATACATGCAATAAACAATCTATACGTGGCACGATAATAAAGTCTTGTGCAACAATTAAGAAAGCCTCGGGATTCATACCATTGTTTAGGAATGCGGAATAAATATACGCAAACATGGCACTATCATTTAGTTCGTGCTACAATTTACATGTCTTCATACGTCACACTGAGGTTAGTGTCCCTGGTGAGCTCCACGTCTATCCAGTCATCAGCCGTCGGGTCGATAAGAGTCCTGTCAGTAGCGTTAGGCGACGACCCGGCTGACAAACGCAGCGGCTCCGGTAGTGCTGCAGGTCTCCGGAACTGCTGGGCCTGAATAATCCGTGGCACACTTATATGGACCGCACGTGGTCTGTGGGCCGCATGTGGCTTACATTTGATCCATGACCACATGCGTGAAATAATCCCGCACTTATATAACACAATAAAAATCACAATAATCACTACGAAGGAGCCTGCCGTGTATGAAATAAATGACGGTGCTCCCATGCCATCGACCATCGCTGGGTCGACCGCAGATAACGGTGCTAGCGGCACGTACTTAGTCTTACGCAAATGGTTCCATTCTTGTACCCTCAATTGGCTAACCATTCGGGACTGATTTAGAACACCGGCCACATCCAAATGGGGCATTTCTAAGGCCAAACTCACTCGAGTGTATGTCCGACTATAAAACAGTACTGGCTCGAATTGCCACCCTTTACCACTATATCCACATTCCCCAGACATCAAAGCATACACACCATTCTCCACAGTGCACCGGTCAGTCAGTTGTCCGTCACAGTGGATTTCCATAGTCTCACCGATGGTTTGCAAGACTACACCCATTTTCTTCTTGGCAAATAACTTACTAGCGGTTTCATTGGACTCGGACAGTTGAATATTGCAATTGCTATCCGTGGACTTAGTCAGGAGACTGAAAATACATGGCACATGGGTCTTATCAACCGGCAGCTGACCATGACACACTCGCGGCTCCTTACCTCGACATTCGGACGGGGTAAAATACCACCCAGTTTTGGTATCAAGACCAATGCTGGTTCTAGCCACTAATACATGCATATAGTACCCTCTCCTGGCCATAGGTTCAGGCCATGACTGCAACCTGTATTCAATGTATTTTCCGCTGTCTATCAAAGGTAATGTAGCTACATAATGCAGTCTCTCATCGTCCTTCCATAAGGGATACACGACCACATTCCTGTAGTACCATTGGTACGGTTTTATCAGCCGTTTTCCTACACGGACATGTTGGGCTACTTCTGCTAAATCCGATGGGCTAAACAATTCTTCGGTTAATCTACCCAATTCTAAGGAGGCAGTTTGCCTATGAAATCGGGCAGCAGCCTTCTGATAACTGTACACTACACTTTCGGCCGAGTCAATTATATGACCCAGACGCACTAACGCATATAAATCGGCCTGTCGATTTGCGTGAATTTTAAATACTTCGCTTACATTGTGAGCGAAGCTGGATAGACTGTCCGTGACTTCGTTGATCCTATCCACGTTGGAATTGATCCCCTCGAAAGCTAGTTTCACATGAGATGCCAGCTGGTTAGAGAAGTGAACCAACCGATTCATTTTCCCCATAGCCTTTTTAACAACATTTTTAATCATTTCAATATCGCCCGACGTGGCGGTGCCGAATAAGGAAGAGGCTATGTCCCCCACGAAATTAAATAGTCCCCGCTTCCTACGAGTAATGACCCGTTTCATCATCGTCTGCTGCGTATTGACTGCAATTTTTCTTATACCATTTATGCGATGCTGGAGACCGAAAATGTCATTTGTGCTTAATGAAGTCTTTTGACCAATGTCCGCAACGAGGACACGAAACTGCGCCACACGGTCAAGAAAATCGGCCGGCAAATATGGATGGTCTATTGATACCACCACCGTCCACTCAGCACGAATTACTGCTACTTTTTCGGGTCTAGTAATCATTACACCATTTGGCAATTTAACTACACTTGCATTCCTACAAAGTCCAGTCATTAAATTCACCAAAGCCGCTACTACACATAACTGTAATGCATACATGATGGCTATACCAATGCGTTTTAACCAGACAATGTTGTCAGTACTGCTATTAGGCAGAGATTAAAATTTTCTCTGGCTACGTCGCCTTATAACTGCATCGATATGACCGATGAAGTCATCGTATCGAGCACGGCCAAATGCACCAATCCTGAGCCTCTTATGGTCTGAGTGGACTTCAGGAGCTATTCTGCGCTTGCGCAGAAAGTATGGGTGCGATGGAAGCGTTTCCATTGGCTCAGTGACGGTTTCGGGTACACCCTCCGAAGTGTCCGTCACCATAGTACGAGGAGTTACGATGGTTTCACTCGTTGACTCATGGTTTCGAATCTTACTCGTACTAGGTTGATCTATATTTACATCAACCACCTTACCCACCTTGCGCATCCTTGGCTCCGCATCAGAAGCTGGTCGCTTCCTACGAGCCCTTTTATTCGATGTCGCATCGGAGTCGTTTACCGGCAAAGGTTTGGACTCGGGTATCATCATTCTAGGGTGATGGCTGGCTTTCGTACCTTTGGCAGGGTTACGAATAGGCCGTGCTCGTATCTTGTCCCAACACATTTCTGAGTCGACTACACGCAACTTAGAGATATTAAGTACGCGTACTTTCCCAGATCTTTGATGTCGGACATGAGCTACTGGTCCATTGATCTTAAAGATCTCGTACTCTGGATCACTGCGAGAGGTCAACTTCATCCTCTCCTCAGCCTTCACGACCACCGAATCGCCAACCTTGTACTCCCCAGCGTTCGCACGCTTATTAATTTGTTCCCGGTGAATCTCTCTAGACTTAGCCGTTTCTCCACGAGCGCGCAGCAAGGCATTATTGAGACACGTCAGTCTCTCACCAAGATCCTGCGAAGCATCGATTGGAATAGCAAACGGAATTCTTGCTCGTCGACCATACGTCAAATAAAATGGCGTATATCCGGTCGTGGAATGACGAGTACTGCGGTACGCTGTCAAAGCTGCACCCAACTCATCCCAATTACGAGACTCGTTATTCACCCCTTTCTGAATCAACTCCTTAAGAGTTCGATTGAACCTCTCGGTACGTCCATTTGTTTGCGGATGGTATGGACTCGATCGTCTATGATCGATACCGTGTTCCCGAAATTGTTCTTCCAGAGAATTGGAACAAAATTCTTTGCTCTGATCTGTTATCAAGATCTCGGGGACACCATGACGAGCGACGTACTCATTGAAGAACTTGTCTTCAACATTCTGAGCCGTCTTAGCCGGAATTGGATATGCCTCTGCCCAGGCAGAGCAGTGATCAATTATCGTCATTATATACACGTTACCCTTACTCGACTCTAATAGCGGACCAATCAAATCCATACCAATTATCTGACTCGAATAATTGGCCATGGGCATCTCGCTATACTTCGGTCGAGTAGTGACAGGTCGGTTGACCTGGCACGTCGTACACCTCTCCAGCATACATACCACGTCTTTCCTTAAAGACGTCCACACAAAAGAATACCGTACCATACCGATGGTCTTCTGCAGACCTTGGTGACCGGCTCGTTCATGAGCCATCCGGAGCACTTTCTCACGGAACAGGGTAGGTAACATGATTCTGGGGTACTCAGCGTCCAACGCTGAAGGTGTCACTAAAGAATACAAAATACCGTTTTTGACCATATACTCCTCCGGTGTGTTCTTGAACAACTCCGGGTATTCCTTGGTCTGTTCGGTACGCAATTCGTCGTAGGGTATGTCATAAACCTCTAGAGGGACATGCGGTAACGCACCTTCATCTACCTCGGGTATGACATAATCGCCCGTGTCTAACGTAGCGACCTCCACTGGACGACGTAATCTGGACAACATGTCCGCTCGAATATTCTTCGAGCCTTGGATGTACTCAATCTTACATCCGTACTCCGCAATCAGCACTGCCCAGCGCTGCACCTTCGTGTTTTTCACTTTTCCCACAAACAAACTCTTTAGGGGTTTGTGGTCCGTGTACACGGAAAACTGCGCGCCAAATAGATATGGTCGGAGCTTCTTCAACGCATAGATCACAGTGTAAGCCTCCTTCTCTATTACGGGCCAATTAAGCTGACTATCTTTAAGGGTAGAGCTTACATACTGTATTACCCGCTCTATACCTTTCTCATCTTCCTGCACCAATATTGCACCGATCGCATAGCTGGACGCATCAGTATACAATTTATACGGGGCGTTCAAATTCGGATATGTGAGAACCGTCTCACTACACAGCAAGTTCTGCAATTTCTTAAACGCTTGCTGTTCATCCGCACCCCATTCAAAACGTTTATTTCTTTGTTAACTCTATTAAAGGCTTCACAATTTCGGCATAGCCTCGCACACAGGATCGGTAGTAACCTGTAGCTCCGACATCTCTGGGTGGAGACATTTCTCTAATGACCTTGACCTTCTGTGCCTGAGGAGCTACTCCTTGTGCGGAAATACGATAACCTAACAGATCTACCGACGGACTAGCGAAATCGCATTTCTTTTTCTTAACCTGTAGATTATATTCTCGAATCTTACGCATGACCTTACGTAAGTGCTGTGCATGTTCAGCTGGATTTCGAGAATATATGACTACATCATAGACAAAAACATGCAGATATTTTCCCATGAATTCTCGGAAAATATCATTCATTGCCCTTTGAAATACGGCACCTGAGTTGCAAAAACCGAACGGCATACGAATCCATTCAAACAAACCTTCACTGCCGACGAACGCTGTCTTCTCTATGTCTTGGGGGTCCATTGGTATCTGCCAATAGCCCGACTTCAAGTCCATAGTAGAAAAGATCGTTGCGCCGCGCATCGAATCAAAAATATCTGATATGTTTGGTAATGGATAGCTATCGTTGCGACATACGGAATTCAACTTCCTATAGTCAATGCAAAACCTAGTGTCACCGTCCTTCTTAGGAACTAAAGTAATGGGTGACACCCAGGGTGATGACGATGGTCTTATGACACCCGCTGCCAGCATCTCAGCCACTTGGTTTTTTACTACATATTGCTTGGCAAGCGGTAGACGGTAGGCCTTCTGCCTTATAGGAAACGCATGTCCTGTTGGTACCGTACACTTCACTTTGGGGACCAATCCTAAAGTGTTTGGACGAGCCGTATCAAAGTTATCCTCAAAGTCCTCAATAACTTTGTCGATATCTTTATATCCGGTCGTTTCCTTACAACTAGAATATACATATCTCGTCTGTTCCCTATAGGGATACCTAAAGGGTTATACTTGACCAAACCATACTACTTCTTTGGTCCGATAGTCAATCTTTGCATTTCCCAAGTGCAAAGCATCCGCACCAATCAAACATTCATGCCGCATATTCGCTACTACTGTACCAGGAATAGGCTGGGCATTCTTAAATTTGATCTGTGTCTCCCCCAAAAGCTCTATTGGGGAACCATTTACCGCTAAGAGCGTCTTTGCTCGTTTTAATGGCCTAGCATCTAAGCTGCTATGCCATACATCCTTTCTAATCAAGGACGTGCTAGCACCACTATCTACTAAGGCATGCAAGCACTTACCCTGATCTTCTGGACCGTGGTGTCCCAGTGTAAACGGATCAGAAACCGCTCGGTCGGTACGCTTACCAACGGTCTCCTCCGTCGCCATTTAATGAAGGGCTCCTTCGTCCACTGACCACTTCAGCGTAGGAACTTCTCCGTCCTGAAAATTCTCCTCCATACCTTCCGTACTCGTCAGTTCCCTCTCCAGTTAGAACGAACCCGTCCTGATCCTCGTTACTACGAAGTCGGTTAGCGTTGTCCTTCCGCATATTACGAGAACAGTTCTGTGATGTGATTCTTGGTTCATTGTTCTTCGCTCTATCACATTGATATATCGCGTCGATACTCATATCACTATCTAATCGTTGTCTCTTCGCTACTGGTCGCTGCGGTTTAGGTTGCGGCGCTCTCAGCGGACAGTCATTTATGAGATGCCCGTCTTTTAAGCAACGAAAGCAATGTATGGTCTGTGCCGGGCCGGTTCTTCTATCCATGTATCCAGCGAAGCTTTGTTGATAATCAGCACAATCGCGAGCCATGTGCCCTTGTCTTCCACATGTGAAGCAGATTATAGGCGGTCTCTGCCCCCTCGGTTGGGATACATGGGTGGGTCGTCTCTGCATGCCGGTTCTTGGGGGTTGTATCGGCTGTTTACAAGTGGCTTTATAGTGGCCCTTTTGACCACAATTATAACAAACGATATCTAGTCACTGGTTGTTCGCCGGTTGTCTGTCACGCTGTCTCGCCGGCTGGCGTCTTTGTGGCAGGGCTGGTTTCTTGGTTGGCATCGGTTCTTTAGCGGCCGGTTGTTTGTCAGACTTGGCCTGTAATGCTTCTACCGTAGTACACAACCGCTCTATTAACCGAGTTTGCTGTTCAATCTGCCTTTTCATTCCATTTATAATAGACCAGACATCTTTTCCTTCCTCCATGTCTAACACTCCTATCTCCATATCTGTCTCCTGCCGGTTATCGATTCGCATCGCTTTTAGTAAGTCATTACAATTCGCCTCTTCTTCAGCAATCTCTATCGCCCGTTGAAGAGTGGTGGCCTTCTTCCTAACAATTCTCCCTCCCAATCCGGTATCGCTAAGTGCCTTGATGTACACACCCAGCACGGTTCTTTGGTTGTCGGCATTGGTTGTGGGATATGCACGGCTGGCCAAGTCACGGTACCGCCGGTTGAAGGCAATGATGGTTTCATTTCTTCTCTGGCGTACGCCCTCGAGGTCGTACTTTATCCTCTCTCCCTCATTGGCAGAGACAAAATTCTCTGTGACGTACCCTCGTAGTTCTTCAAACGTAATATCGTCCCTATTCTTTCCCACCAAATAATGATCTACCGCTCTCGACAGTTGCCCTCGAGAAGCACGTGTTATTATGTACGCGGGTATACCATCCAGCTTCCCTTCCATTGCTAGCGATCCTGGCAGGCTCGCCACTGAAGATTTTCGGTACTCCTTTTATATATAATACGCTCACCACTACAACTTCGAGAAGACTTATGATGTTTGATGATTGCTGCGACAATCAATCTTCTCGTTGCTGCAGTCGGATAGTTACAGCTCGCCTCTTCAAAGATGGAATGAAGATATTTTATGTAACTGGGCCTGATCTGACGTACTGAAGATTCGTGTTAAGGTACGGTGTTTCTCCGTACTGTCTTAGGAGTTCCTTACAAACAACCAAACTAGTGCCTTGTATTTACAAGGTGATGTTTTTATTCTTATATCTAACTTTACAATAACTCTATATATTAATGTGACTTATACTGTCACTGAAACTATAATGATACTTTATAATGATATGGCTAATATAACTAGGTTATTTAAACTATCCTATCTGATTCTAACTCTGACTACTTTACCGCTACTGATTACTCCCAACGCGACGGTTGATATGATATCTAGCTAGCTTAACACTTCTCTATTCGTAGAGACTACTATACGCGCACGACGTGTTTCACGTTAGGTCACCAGTACCTGATTAACTTTTCAATAGACAAAGTGCCTATTATATATCCTTTGCAGTTTCCTACCTGCATATCTATTATGATATATATATCTATATATATTATAATACATAGATTTCTGTTCTCATTATACTTCTAGGCACGCTATAGTCATAGTTTGATTGGCCAGGACGATCTCCCCTCCAATCGAGTTTGACTAGATGCACATTGATTATGACGTCATCTCGGCCAATCAAACTCTGGGCTTCTCTTCTATGGATTCATTACTAAACACGATATATCTACACTCTAACTCTGGCAAAGCGGTGTTGGCTGGTTCTGCTTTGATGCGATCTGTCAGCTAACTAACAACATTACGGAATGTGTTGTTGTAGCATGCCTTTCTTTGATTGACATATAGTTGATATTCAAATTTCGATTGTGTTATTAATTCCTACAGGACGCTACAATGCCTCTGTTCTGTCCCTTGCCTATCTTGGATAAGCCTGTAGGAAACGAGCGTTAATAAGCACATGAGCTGTATGATCTCATTGCCAGCTGGTGTTGTTGTACTTGCTTAAGGGAGTCGGAATGCCGACCGTCAACAACTACATGTCAGTCTGTCACCTATAATTTCCTCTAATCTCTCTCGATTCCCATCGATTCTTATCACTCGAATATTTACTAAACTAACGACCGAAACGACTGCTGAACATTATAAAAGTGTGTGCTGATCCCACAGCAACAACTTTTATCTTCAACTATTGACAGATATCATCAACTCAGAAC
Organism: Chaetoderma sp. LZ-2023a; assembly: GCA_034401795.1. Taxonomy (NCBI): domain Eukaryota; kingdom Metazoa; phylum Mollusca; class Caudofoveata; order Chaetodermatida; family Chaetodermatidae; genus Chaetoderma; species Chaetoderma sp. LZ-2023a. Next base: position 4,784,046 of record CM067374.1, read on the forward strand.
CGTTGGCCCTATTTCAATCTATTCCAATTTCTAACTTATTGGTATGAATTTACTGCTACAGTTTCAATATAGATTCTATTCTATTTCCGCGAAACTGTATCACTAGCACTGGTCAAAGACATCCAGTGCATCTTCCTACTACGTATCTAACTGACACTATATTTATTCAGTTCGTTAGCTCACCTGGTATTTTCAAATATGAATTTCACTGAGGTCTTACTCGCAAATATAAGACGTCTAACGGGGTCATGACTTCCCATAAGACGATCCGATATCTACAACGGGTGTGTCTTCCTCGGAAGTAGACTGGTCGGATGCTCTGGCTTGGCTAGCCAGGGCTGACCCGTCTGTGGTTTCGGCCATGGCCGAGGAGGATGCGCCCCATCCGTCGGTTGCATCCTGCTACGGGAGTCAGGGAGCGTCTTCTTGGGACAACCCTGACAGGGCCTAGCATCTTCGGTGGCCAGGCGTGAGCCATCCTAGAGGACACTGCCAGCATTGCGCAGAATCGGTTGGCGGTAAACCTACAGCTGGGGCTAGTGCGGCAAGCGCACGCACTAGGGGCTGTAGGGAAACCATTAGCTGTTCAATCTTCAAAGAAGCAGAAGAAGCAGAAAGGCAAGGCGAAAGCTAAGCCTACTGCGACTTCTGCTTCGTCTGGTTTTTCTCAGCCGCCGCCGGCTAAGAAAGCCAGGAAGGTTGTGGAGGCCCCTACCCTCCCCAATATTGCTCCTGATCGCCCTAGAGGTGGGAAGGGGAAGGGTAAGGGTAAGTCCTCAAAGGGCGGAAAGAAGGGAGCGGATCGTACCTGAGGGTACGAGAGCTCCCTTCGTATCCGCCTGGACCGCACCTGTGCGACAGGAACAGCCGGTGCCAGTTAGACATGCCGAGCCAAGACCGAAATGGTTCTCTCTCATTAAGAAAGGGGGGGAGCGGACCGCGAGCTGGACAACACCGTTAGACGTCGAGGTGTCTATTGTGGGTGGAAGGCTCATGCGTTTCGTCGAGGCCTGGCGAGGTGTGACGTCAGACAGTCTGGTCCTGGGATTGTTATCCCAGGGTTACATGCCGGAGTGGTTGGACTTTCCGCCGCAGAATCTGTCTTTGGCACCTGTCTGGACACCCATACCAAGGGAACCAGACAAGTTAGAAGCCGTTCAAAACGAAGTGTCGGGTTTGCTTCTGAAGGGAGCAATAAAACCAGCGAACCAGAACACTCCAGGCTTCTATTCAAATATGTTCCTTGTCCCCAAGAGCACAGGGGGATGGAGACCCGTACTCAATCTCAGGCCATTAAATTGGTTTATCCATACGCCTCGGTTCCAGATGGAAACGCCGAGGTCGGTAATGGCGGGATTGAGGAAAGGAATGTGGTGTGTGTCGATCGATCTGAAAGATGCATATTTCCACATTCCAATGAACAGGAGTTGTCACAGGTTTCTGAGATTTGCGTTTCAGAATCAAGTATGGGAGTTTATTGTTCTCCCGTTTGGCCTGTCGACAGCTCCAAGGGTTTTCACAAGAGTGGTCCTTGCGGTGACCGTTTCTCAGAAAGGAGAACGTGGCGCTACACACCTACATAGACGACTGGCTGATCAAAGCAGACTCGGCAGCCAGGTTGAACGTGGATACTGCGCTGACTCTGAAGCTACTTTCAGATCTAGGCTGGATAGTCAACAAGGAGAGATCCGAGTTGACACCCACGCAACATTTCGTTTATTTGGGGATGCGATTCGATCTCGAGGGGGGCAGGGTTTACCCGTCAGAGCCCAGAGTGGTGTCTCTGTTAGCCATCCTCAAGAGTTTTCGAGTGGGAAACCACATTCAGGCGAGGCAGTTTCTTCAGATGCTGGCCATGATGGTCTCCATGGAGCAGGTGATCCTGTACGCTGCTCTAATGCGAAGACCTATCCAGTTGTATCTGATGTCTCTGTGGAAACAGAGAACAGAACCCCTGTCAAAACTGGTGCCAGTTTTGGAGCCGATAATGTCGCATCTTGTATGGTGGAAAAAGCGTCAGAATCTCCTATTAGGGGTTTCGCTGCACCTACCCCACCCCCAGCTGTCCGTGTACACGGATGCATCGCTGGAGGGGTGGGGGGCCTGCCTGGGAGAACAGGTCTCGGGCACATGGACTCTCCAGGAGAGCCAGCTGCATATCAATCTGTTGGAAATGATGGCAGTGGAACTGGAGTTGGAAGAGTTTCTTCCGATGATCAGGGGCAAGGTGATATTGATACGGTCGGACAATTCGATGGTAGTATCATACATAAATCGCCAAGGCGGGACCAGGTCACCCACACTGTGTATCAAAGTGTGGCACTTGATTCAATGGTGCAGGGATTACTCGGTTGTTTTGAAAGCAGCTCACATTCCTGGGCGATTGAACATTCTGGCGGATGCTTTGTCTCGCAGACAGAGAATTCTGCCAACAGAATGGTCCCTCAACCCTCCAGTTCTACGAAGGATCTTCGAGCATTGGGGCAAACCCAACGTGGACTTGTTCGCCACAAGGGAAAATGCTCAAATCATGACATGTCTCGCCGATTCCAGATCCAAATGCCGTCGATACCGACGCTCTGGCGATAAGCTGGAGCGGGATGCACGCTTACGCGTACCCACCCACCATTCTTCTGCCGAAGGTATTGGTCAAGATCAGGGAGGAACCGTGTCTGGTCCTGCTAATAGCGCCGTATTGGCCCAGCAGGACGTGGTTCACGGATCTGCTGGTGGAAAACCCAGTGCAGTTGCCCAAGATTCCGAACATAATCTCCCAGGCCAAGGGACGCTTTCTACACGAGCGTCCCGAAATGTTCAAATTGACTGCGTGGATGTTATCAAACAACGTTCCACGTCAGAAGGCTTTTCTCGACAAGCTGCTGATTTCATCGCAGCTGCGAGAAGGAGGTCAACCTTCAAGTCATATAACAACACGGTTAACAGATTTGCAGACTGGTGTGAAGAAAAGGGTATTGATACCTTTCAATCCACTATTCAGCAAATAGCAGACTTTCTCTGTGAGATGTTCTTTTCAGGACTAGCTCCCGTCACAATTGCTGGATACAAGTCAGCTTTGGCATCAGTTATCCCGTGTCTAGCCAACACGGATAGTCCAGAGGTGGCCCAGTTAAATGTGATGGTGAAGGGAATGAGCAATCTCCGACCGAGACAACCGGTAGTCATTCCAGCCTGGAGTCTATCTTTAGTGCTTAATGTACTGGCCAAGCACCCTTTCGAACCGTTGCGTTCGGCTAGTCTAAAGCATTTGACTCTAAAGGTGGCTTTTCTATTGGCAGCTTCCTCAGCTAGAAGGCGCAGTGAGATCCATGCGCTTTCGGCAGAGAGGGACCGATTTATTGTCTCCGGAGAGGGTCTGCGTCTTCTGCCAAGAGCAGAGTTTTATGTCAAAGAATCAATCTTTGAGATATCCTGGCAAACCGATCATAATACCGAAGTTAACAAGGTTTGATCGTGATGCCAGTGTCTGGTGCCCGGTCCGTGCTTTGACTAAGTACAGGAAACGGACTGACTCATTACGGTCGAACGATAGACATCTGTGGATCTGCCATAAGAAGCCTTATGGCGCCGCATCATGGATACTATCTCTCGTTGGGTAGTCGAATGCATTCAGACTACTCATGAGATGGCGACTGGGCACCAGGTGCAAGGCGCAAGGGCACACAATGTTAGAGGAATAGCCGCCTCGTCCGCCCTTTACAGTGGTGTTCCGTTAGAGGACATCATGGCCGTTGCACAATGGCACTGTGAGTCCTCATTTACGGATTACTATATGAGGGATGTGTCAGACTCGGCCAATCCACTCGCTTTAGCTGTTTTGAGACGATAGTTAAGTGACCACACTGCTCTTCACCGTTTTTTCACTTTGGTAAGAAAAGAATCTAAAGCAGGCATGGTCGAGCGAGAGGATGACAACCAGATTGTGTCACTGATGGCCGGACCAGTGAATGGTTGGAGGCGGTACGTCTGAAGTCCAATTATCATAACGTAATTCAATAGTGAGAGTTTTTTGTATTATGTCTATATATCATGTTCATTCATCTTATATATTCATGCTCATTCCCAGGCAAATACATGGGGATATGCAAGGAGCAGTTAACCCTCTTGGCATATTTGTGTTTCAGGCGAGATACATGTTCGTGAGTTCTCTCCCTTTTCTTAGGAGAAAAAAGGGGGTTGGGCAGTGATGCGAATGTGATTCGGTTCCGTTAACTTGACAGTCCTTTTAGGTCTCCGTTAGTCAAGTTTTAAGTCTAAATCTTTCTCCAAGGGGCAAAAGTAGCATTGATGGCTTGCCCCTTCCCACCAGGTTACTGATCAAATCTGGTGTATATCAGAAGTAACAGAATGGTGAGTATTGATCGAAGGAGAATGAGGGAAATGTCAATTTCCCTTTCTCCGAGATCTAACAATACTCACCATTCTGTTATGGACCCAGCCTCCCAGCCCCACGGAGGCAAGCCATGGATTTCTCTTGTTTGGTGGCTATGCAAACAATATGAGCTCTATGGTAGACGGGTACTCGGCAGTTGGGAGCCGAGTACCCGGTTCCAAGGAGTCGGTAAAGCTTTCTAAGTCTATAGTCCTAGAGCCAGCTGTCAGGGCCAGCTGTATATCAGAAGTAACAGAATGGTGAGTATTGTTAGATCTCGGAGAAAGGGAAATTGACATTTCCTTCATTCTAAAACTATTCTTGCATGCAATGAAGGGCAGTTCCTTGCATAGAATGAAGGGCAGTAATACATTTAGTATTTTAAATACATATTTCTGGGAGCATCGATTAGTTTTACTGATTCATCTTGTTTAGTTTAGCTCCACAACTTACGCTGTATTTCAAGATTGCTAAAGCGTATTGAAACAAATCTTGGATATGGTTATTTGTACGATGTGGCACAATGACATGACAGACACATGGTTAAAGGTCAGTGTTATTGTAACCTTTGTATATAACTGTTTTTCAAAATTAGGTTCTGCTTTCTTTATTTCAGTATTGTGCAAGCTTGGAACTAAGCATGAGCATAGAGTTAGGCCAATCAGTAGGAACAGCACAATGACATTCAGATTAAGACCCTTGATACAAATCTAGTTTTGCATTTAAAAATTAAGCTCCAAAATTTTTACCAATACCCTGTCGCTGTCCCTGTGTCATGGATGTCTTGCCATGGTGACCATCCGTCGTCTGTCTGGCGTCCATCCATCTGTCCGTCCATCCATCTGTCTGTCCATCCGTCCATCCGCCCGTCAACTTTTTGCTTTAAATAACTTCTCAAAAACCTCTGTGTCGATTTCAATTATATTTGGCAGGAAGTATGCTTAGAGCATAGGGATCCAAGTTTGTTCAAACGAAGCCGATCGGCCAATTTGGTTGGCGGCTATCTTGGATTTCAGCCGATTGTAGGAAATGTCTTTAAAAATCTTCTCCGAAACCACTTGGTGGATTGAAGCGCTGAACCTAGTTTGTACAAGGGAACTTGATTGGTCAAATGATTTGGTGGCCATTTTGGTTGACCTAGTTTTAGCAAAAACGGCTTCTCCAGAACCGCTGAAGGGATTGGGCTGAAATTTGGCAGATATGATTATGGACTAAGGGCCATTAAAGTTTGTTCAAGGGAAGTTAATCCGTCAAAAACCATAGTGCAGTCGGCCAATCAAAATACAGCATGTTTGATGGCCATGTTGGATTTTTTTATTTGATGGATTTTGAGGCTGAAATTGGTTTTATGTGTTTTGGGGTATTCTGATCACACATTTGCAATTTTCAAAACTGTCGGATAAACGGTTTGGCGGCCATCTTGGATCATTTTCCCGCCAAAAGCTCCCATACTAAAGCAATGGGAAATTTAAAATGGTGTCTTCTCGAGAACTACTGGGCCGATTTCAATTATATTTGGCAGGAAGCATCCTTAGGGTGTAAAGATTCAAGTTTGTTTAAACGGAGCCGATCGGCCAATGTGGCCATCTTGAATTTTGGCCGATTTTTAGAAACGTCTAAAAATCATCTCCGAAACCGCTTAGTGGATTGAAGCAAACCCCATGAAATATGATCTAGGGCACGAGCTGAACCAAGTTTGTTCAGGTGAACCGAAAACGACTTCTCCAGAACCGCTGAAGGGATCGGGCTGAATTTGGCAGATATGATTAGGGACTAAGGGCCATTAAAGTTTGTTCAAGGGAAGTTGATCTGTCAAAAACATGGCCGCAGTGGCCCAATCAAAATACAGCATGTTTGGTGGCCATATTGGATTTTTTATTTGATGGATTTTGAGGCTGAAATTGGTTTTATATATGTTTTTGGATATTCTAATAACAAATTTGCAATTTTCAAAACTGTCGGATAAACGGTTTGGTGGCCATCTTGGATCATTTTCCCACCAAAATCTCCCATACTAAAGCAATTGGGAATTTAAAATGTCTTCTCGAGAACTATATTCGGACAATTTCAATTTTATTTGGCAGGAAGCATCCTTAGGGTGTAGAGATTCAAGTTTGTTCCAACGGAGTCAATCAGCCAATTTGTTCGACGGCCATCTTGGATTTGTCAGAATTTTTGAAATGTCTTTAAAAATCTTCGCCGAAACTGAGCGATTGATTCAAAAGTCATAAAATATCATTTAGGGCATGAGCTGAACCAAGTTTGTTCAAGGGAACTTGATTTGCCAAAAGGTTGGACGGCCATCTTGGATGGCCTGGTTTTCATGAACGCAACTTCGTCTCCAGAGACAGTGAACGGATTGGCCCGAAATTTTGGAGATATAATATTGATGACTAAGAGCCATTAAAGTTTGTTCAAGAGAAGTTGATACATAAAGAAACATGGCCTCTGTTTTCTTGTTACAAATCTGCTCAACTCATTAGAGTTTTACTTATTGTTAATGGCCATTCTAGTTGAGATGCCTATGGTCCAGGTGAGCGATACAGGCCCCTTGGGCCTCTTGTATTCTACATGTGTGTGTTTTTGTGTGGGTGGGTGGGTGGGTGGGCTGGTGCTGGAGTGTTGTGAAAACCTGCTTTCATTCTCACATTTTGTGCATGTTCTTTAGGTTATTAAATGCATTTGCTGAGGAGCAAGCAATTGAAGATACAATCTATTATCTAGGTGAAGCATTGAGGAGAAATGTGATAGATCTTGATATCTTTCTTAAGGTATGTACATATTGCTATTTATGTCTTATTAACCTGTTAATGGTCGGATTTGGTCAGGAAAAATTAAATATCTGCTTTTTGAATGTCCATTTACATTCCAAGAGAATATACATTTTCAAAAATTGTATTCTGTTGTCATGGAAATGGACATTCCACAAGACCATAACATAGGCCAGTTTTGGCCATTTAAGGGTTAATCCTTTAATGGTCATGCCGACCAAACCTGGCCGCTGAAGTGGTCTTGCGGAATGGATGTTTTCAGGGCAAGAGAAGACTTTTATAAAGTTTATCACTAGAAAAACTACCTCGGAAGCTGAGTCAGTGGTAAATTTTCAAAAATAGGTTTCTCTTGCTCTGCAAATGGGCATTCAAAAGGCAAATATTTAGATTTTCTTGACCAAATTTGAGCATTAAAGGGTTAAGCTGTTAATGATGAAGCTGGTCAGAAAGATCCATTCACCTGGTGTGAAGGAATTGGCATTTGCAGGCCAACTGAAGACTGAAAATTTACTACTGTACTGACTTGACTGGCTTGATAAACGAGCCAGTTAGTTCAGTGGTAAACTTTCAAAATTTGTCTCCCCTTAGCCTGCAGATGAACATGCATGAAGTAAAAATTTTAATTTTCTTGGCAAATCTCGCCCATTAAAGCATTAAATCTGCACTTAGAATTTTTTAGGTAATATGTTATGGATAGATGTAGTGTCATGCTTTCATTTCAGCAAAATCTCCATATCTTCCAGGATCTAAACCCCTGAAATCCTTCAATTCAGTTAAATTTTCTTGTCTATTCTAAATCTCAAAGAACTTTAACATTCGAAATTATCCAAGAAAATTTCTATTTTCTCATAGAAAATGACCATTTGTAGACCAAGAGAAGATTATTTTTGAAAATTTACCACTGGAATGACTGGCTCAGTTATCGAGCCAGTCATTTCAGTGGTAACTTAAAAAATAGTCTTCTTTTGGTCTGCCGAAACCATTTTTTGGCTGATATGAGTGCTAAAGGGTTAAGCCTACAGTCCCAAATATTCTTTTCAGTGGATATATTTGAGGGAGATGCAGTGTCATGATTTCGTTTCAGTGAGATCTCAATATTCACCATTGTTATTTCCCGTAAAAAACTTCAATTTCTAAATATTCCTACCCGGGCCATATCGCGAAGATTACCTACAGCACATATTCTTTTTTCAGTGGGTATATTAAGTATAGACAAAATGTGATTTAGTTTCGGCAAGATCTGTCTATTCGTCAGTGTTATCTCCCTTAAGATAATTTGCGTTTTGATTTAACTGGGCCACTCGGTGTCATGATTTTTATTCAGCAAAATCCAGTCATTCATCAGAGTTATCTCACTTGTAAAGCTTAAAATTCTTTGTAAATATAGTTTTCACAGGATAGCCGGACAATTCCTAGACAGTAAAGATTTTCTACATAGATGAACATGTGACAAGAACTCAGGTGAACTCATCTTTCAGTGAGACCTATTTGAGTTATCTCTCCTACATCCATGATAAACATATGATAAGAACTCAGATGACCTCATCTTTAAGCAAGACATATTTGAGTTATCTCCCCTACATTGATAAACGTGATAAGAACTCAGGTGAATTCATCTTTCAGCAAGACCTATTTGAGTTGTCTCCCCTACTTGGATAAACATGTGATAAGAACTCATCATTGTGAGACCTATTCGAGTTATCTCTCCTAAAGAACTAGATTCACATAGAATAAATATTAATCACATATACCATTTTTCAAACATGTATCTTTTTTTCAAACATATTTTTTGGCATGTAGTATGTTTCAACGAAAATTCTTGTTAAAATTTCCTGCTCGAGTCGCTGTATCAATAACTGAGGCAGCAGTAGCATGTTCCCAAAACAAATTTGGGACTTAATTAGATTGGACACCATTACTGCCTAACAAATTAAGTCCAAAATATTTAATAGAACATTTCTTACATCGTGTTCAAAATTATAACATGGTTCTGCTTTTGATTTGAAAATAAGTTATCTTATTAGCTCACCTAGCCTCTCAATGCCAAGTCAACTTATGCCATGGTAAACATCCGGTGTCCGTCCGTTAACTTTTTCTTTAAACAGGTCAAGAATCACTGCACCGATTTCAATTATATTTGACAGGAAGCATCCTTAGGGATCCATGTGTGCTCAAAGGAAGATGAACGGTCAGTTTGGCTGGTGGCCATCTTGGATTTTGGCCAATTTTTAGAAATGTCTAAAAATCCTCTCCTAAACTGCTTTGGGGATCGATTCAAAACTCATGAGCTATCATCTAGGGAAAGAGCAGAACCAAGTTTGTTCAAGGGAACTTGATTAGCCAAATGCTTTGGCGGCCATCTTGGATGACCTAGTTTTCTTGAAAAAAATCTCCGAAACTGCTTGGGGATCGATTCAAAACTCATAAAACATCATCTGGGACAACAACTGAACCAAGTTTGTTCAAGGGAACTTGATTGTCCAACTGTTTCGGTGGCCATCGTGGATGACCTAGTTTTCAGGCAAACAACTCCAGTACCACTAAGTAGATCAGGTTGAAATCTGGGAGATATGATTAGGGACTATGGGCCATTTTCCATGGAAAGTTGATGCGTAAAAAAATATTGCTTCCATGGATCAATCAAAATTTAGGTGTTTAATGGTCATCTTGGATTTCTTAGAAAAACATATAAAAGACTAGTTATTAACTACTGGGCCAATTTGAATACAACTTGGCTAAACCTTCTTCACAGAAATTAGATTGGTAGATATTTCCATGGTAACCTGATTTTGTTCAGTTGTGCCAGTTGAGCAATATACATGTAGTTCCCTTGTGCCTCTTGGTTGTAATCTGTACTGTAACATTTCATAATTAGTCTTCTGTCGTGTCTTGCAAATGGACGTTCACTCAGCAAAACTGTGTATTTTCTTGATCAATCTTGACCATTGCAAGATTAACCCGTTAATGGTTAAATTTTGTCAGAGAAAAAAAAATAATTTGCTTGTTGAATGTCTATTTGCAGGCCAAGAGAAAATTATTTTTGAAAATTGCATACTGGAATGACTGGCTCTGTTATCGATCCAGTCATTGCAGTGGCAACTTTTCCAAAAGAATTTTCTCTTGGCCTACAAAGGGACATTCACCAAGAGGCAGAGGCTGGCTTTGGTCAGCTTAGCAATTAAAGGGTTAATCAAGTTTACCTTAGGAAGCAGCAGTTGGTGATTACTAGACACAGGTTGTACTTGAAAGCAGGGTATATAGTCTTATCTCGGCATGTTCTGAAAAAACCAGAGGGAATATTGCAATCACTTCCATCCGTTCGTCCATCCATCCATCCGTCTGTCTGTCTCCGAAATCGTTTGGTGGAATTCAATCAAATTTGTTATGTGATTTACCCATATGACTGCAGACTGCAAGATGACATTTATATTAGGCTCCACCCCCAAGGTAGGGGACAGAAAGTTAAATTTGCGGAATCCAACCAAATTTGGTATGTTAGTTATCCATGTGATTGCAGAATGTGAGACAATGTTTACATTAGGCTCTGCCGCCAGGAGGGGGTAGGGTGTTTGGCAGTATAATTTTCCATCAACGGCAGATTCTAGTTACACAATGCTATAGCGACCCCTTCCACTCTCTCAATACTCAACTTATCTCCCATTTTCATTTTCCTGAGGATTGCCCCTTTAATGATCAAGTCTGCCAAAGACACCCTTTACAGTACCATTGAACCATATTTGAAAATGTATGATTGGAATAACTAGCTGTGTAGCTAAGCCAGTCATTCCTGTGGTACATTTTCAAAAATGGTGTCTTGGCCGACAAATAGATATTGTCTATTGGAAAATTAGTGTTTTCCTAGACTAAATTTGATGATTGTCAAAATCATTAATTTATTTGCATGCGGTATTGATTATCTGAATGTGTTTGTGTTTTGCAGCAAGTACGTGATCTGTCTAGGCGACAATACATGCTCCGTGCACTTATACAGAAATGTCGGGACAAGGCAGGATTACCGGCATTAGTCTAGACTATGTTATAATAATTGTTATTATGATGAATTAATTTTGTGCTACCGTGCTTGCAATGGCTAGAAGTATATCTACTCAGAGAAAATATATGTGGGAACATGCACACGCATGTGTATGTGCATGAGCAAGTGTAGGTGCATGGTTGTATCTGTTCATGCACATGCATGTGTATGTGCATGACCAACAGAGCAATTGTACGTAAATGCATGTATCTGAGTGTGTGCGTGCATGCGTGTGCATGTTGGGTGTCCAGTTTTAAAGAGGTTTGTTCTAATGTGTTGCAGTTCTTTATAGAAATCAGTTTTTCTTGTTATTAAAAATGTCACAGTGATGCTTATCTGCTGGGCTGTGTACTAACATTTGTTATATCTAATAACATTTATAGTTCTGACATTAGCAATTAATATTGCTGCCAGCTTAGCATCTGTTAACTGTTTGCAATATTACAGAGATGAATATATAACATTTTTGCTATTTTGTCTTAGTACAAACTGCTGCTCTAGTAACTATTTCGTTATAAATGAGTTTTAATAAAACAATTTGGATGAATTGTATATATGATAGCGAAGGATATGACGTTGCTTTGCTAGAATTAAGCTACACTGATGAGTCATTTTGTTAAATTAATATATAGTCAAAGTAAATGTCTTTCATACCTCTCAAATGATGAAAATTATTTAAGGTTTTTAATAAAGCCTAGCATAAATCTGTCTGGCTTACCAGCAATGTTTAATCGGCCTATGAATAGAGTTACCAATGGTTAAATAATGAGATGTTTCTGCAAACTAGCGAGTGTCATCAATGTTTGCCAGGAAAGGGTTAATACAATTTAAAATGTTGTAAATCAGCTTCAATGGACCTTTCCAGTTTTCGCTATGCCCCGCACATCTCTAGCTAAGCTCCACCCACACCTCGCTCGTGTTGGGATCGATCGATCTCTGAACTATCAATTTCCCCAAAAATACACAAGATGTTGAATATTTTGGCAGCAACAGCGCCCAGTCAAATTAGTTTCAATCTATTCAACAATGTTTATTAAATGGTAAAGACATACAAGTTGTACACTGTGCCGGACTATTTGCGATTTGATGACGGTCTATATGGAACCCTTTCTGACGTAATGATTATGATGTCATCATACACACTCTGAGCTGATTATGACATCATACGAGGTCAGATGATGGATGGATACTCTGGAAAGGTGAATTCCCTGGGAACTGTCCAACCAATCCAATGGAATTTAGGTGTATTGTTCTCAGGCTGAGAACGAAGCTTATTGAAATTTGTTGAGTTCCATTCCTTGTCTTTTGCGACCGCATATTGTTATGCAGCCTTTCCAAAAATTATCATTTTGATCAAAATTAATTAAATTGATTAAATTGAAGGAATAAAACGTAGAACTTATGAACAATTTTCTGAGATGAAGCAACTCAGAGCCATACTAAACATAATACTGGCTCTACATCTTATCAGTTTTCAAGAGAATGGTATGCAATCATATGACTGCTTCGATGACTCTTATAATGTCCACTATACACGACCATGTTTAGATGCATTATTCTAGACAATGGAAATACAAAATTCAATACAACTGTTACAACGAGGTGCATTAATTGTCTATGTATATGTACAGTTTTACTGTGCTAGCGGGTATATTCATTGTAGCTGTACACGGTTGTTTATAGCCTATAAATAATATACATTAACTTATTATCAGACCAGTCTCTGCAGTGTACTATGATTGCAGATTGTATATAAAAGGTCTAAGCTGTATTCATTGCGCTATTTCTGAGAAAGCCTGCTACAATGGAGGGATTAATTTCTAGCTATGCCTCGCCAATATCTAGCTAAGCTCTGCCCACTTTTACACGTGTTGCAATCTATTCAGATACTTTGAACCCTCAATTCACAGAATCCCTGTTTCAAAGTAGCTATACAGGTAAGCTGTTGAATATTTTGAAACTAATTTGACTGGAAACCATTGCTGCTTTTGGCAGCAACAGATCCCAGTCAAGTTAGGTAAAAAATATTCAACAGGATGTTTATTAAACTATAAATTCTAAAGTCCTAAAATATGAACAGGCAGCGATTTTCCTGACAACTATGCATCGTCACAAGTGATGGAATTGATTATGACATCAGATGCTTAAGTGACAGATCAGATCCCTCCATTGAAAACAGAAGGTGTAGTATTTATTAAATACAATAAAGCTGTAGGTCATTCACTCGGATCAGTGTGCTACATTATATTCACATATGTAGCAGTGTACATAATATCTAGATTCTATTTTCCTTGTATTGTCATTAGTAGCTTTAAATTTGCATAGATTATAATTGTACCATACAGTAAAACGTGTCATCCCTTTACTGGTAAAAGCGGCGAAAACCCCGCCTCTGCAATTCTCATGAGAAATGTTTATTTGCTGACCAAGAGAAAACATTTTGAAGATTTTCCGTTTAAATGACTGGTTCGATAACTGAGGTAGTCATTTCAATAGAAAATTTTCAAAAATAGTCTTCTCTATTCCAGGACATGGACATTTATTAGGCAAAAAAAAATTTTCTTTTGCCTGTCTTGAGCGTTAAAGGGTGACGTGTGAGGCCTTTATGGAACTGAAACAACTAATCACTATAAATGTGTGATCATGTATTCCATGTTATAGGATATGGCTTATGGAGCCAAAAGATGGTGGCTCATTAACTCTGTCACCCTCAAGCCGACCAAAAACAGGTTCTGCTGTCGTCCTGGGACATGTTAATTTGCAGACCATGAGAATACTATTTCTGAAAAGTTAACACAGGAATGACTGGGTCAATAATCGAGCCAGTCATTCCAGTGGTAAATTTTCAAAAATTATCTCTTGGTCTGCAAATGAACATTTTCTATGAGAAAATTTAAATTTTCTTGAACAAATTTGAGGGTTGACGGTTAAATCGTGTCATTTTGATCACCTGTTTTAATGAAAGCACCATGTTTTGGCTCCATGAGACAGGTGGTTGATTGAGCAGGTTTGAGTCTGTTCACTCCTGTGTGATAATGCTAACTGCAGGTCAGTGTCAGTGTCATCATATATGTGTATTATATTTATTGACCCTTTTGCCTAAAGAGATAACACGGTAATGTTATATGTATGCCCTGTGCAGTCACATACACATTATCAATTACCAATAGGTAGATTTACCAATAGGTATGATTTTCTATTTTATTTTCAAATTTATTTAAATATACATGTTCAAATACATATATAATTGATCAGATATATAAACCCAAATATATACATTTCAATAAATTACATAATCCTGCGCAATATCCAGTCATTTAACAGATATGGATTGTCAACTGCTCTCGGGATGGGGTATGCTACGGTGCAGTCCAAATTGACAATTATCATCCTTAAATTAAAATTTCTAGTGTGGTAAGCGATGATATTTAATAATAAATGTAAAAATCAAGATTTAGCTAGGTAATGTAAGCAGAATTTATCTAATTTTTATGCTGAGCAATGGCATGGCCCACCACCTCCTCCTTCACTAATATGTACATAAAAACTAATGTTCCACATCTACTATTGAAAGTTACTAAATATTATGAAAATAATTTGACAAAAATTGTTTCCTGTCTTCAATTTCAATAAAATAGTTTTCAAATCAATGAAAAGATCAGAATTGTAAACTCCAAGAAGGTATTGCATTTGGTGTGCGTGTGTGCATGCTTGTCTCTCTGTCTGTCTGTCTATCTGTTTGCAGCTGTGTCGCTGAAATAACTGATCTGACTGCTCAAATCTTAACACAAGAAAGGTGGTTGTCGTAAAGGAGGAATTCCAGACATTGGTCATCAGCTGGATTTAAAAATACAGATATGGATCAGATCAAATTTTGAATAAATCGATATCGCATAAACGACTGATCCAATTTGGCTCGAATCTTAACATAAGAAAGTTTGTTACTTTAGACTAGGATTACACAACTTTGATCTGAATGGTAAAAAATGTCTGAAATTCAAAACAAAATTCGCAAAAATGAGAGGGAGAGGGTCTACATTGTCTGATTGCTTATTTTTTTCTTTAATGGCATAATAATAATAATAATAATAATAATAATAACGTCATTTCTCCTATGATCTCATTTGCTGAAATACCTAACTTTAGTTCATGCACTGCCCAAGGATCTTGTGCGTCTAACAAATATGCATTTGGCCTCAGGTGTTATGCTTAGCTATTTTTTATTCATAGGCTGTTTGTAATTTATCATTCATTTGATCTTGATAGGATGCTAACTATGTCAGTGAATAGTTCTCTAAAATAGTTTTAGTTGTGACTCCAATGATATAGTGTATTTCACAGTGTTGGTAAAGATTTTTACACATTTGACACAGCCGCCTATGTTGCAACTGTGGTGCATATGACTTGCTCTTCTTATGAATGAATATCTATATTTATTATTAAGTCTACTATCTTTGATTGCTCTAAGTAAAACAGGGGAAAATATGTTATTTAACATGTTCAACAGTGAAATTTCAATAGCCCTATTTCAATCTTACCATAAATATAAATTTTTTTATGTTATTTTGAAATTTATTTAACTGTAAGACAGTAAAATTATTGTCACAATCTTCACCAGAATATTTCATGCAGCATATATAATGTTTTCCTGTCTGTAGAGTTTTAAGTTTTTCATGAAGAAGCATGCCAAAACCTGCCTGCGCAGTGGCCTTAAGGAATGTCCATTTGCAAGCCAAGAGAACCCTTCTGAAATTTTACCACTGATATAATAGAGCCAGCCATTTCAGTGGTAAATTTTCTGAAATAGTCTTTTGTTGGCTTGTAAATGGATATTTAAAAAGCAAGTCTTTTGATTTTCTTAATCAAATTTAGCCATTAAACGGTTAAAGGGTTAATTAATGAACAAACATTTAGTCAAAATATTTATTGAGTGTAAATTTCTTTTAAAATAACTTCATTTGTGTTTTCTCTGCTTAGCAGGAGTGAAACATAAGTATCATGCCGCAATTGGAACTAAATTTACACACATGGCTGCCTATGCTGAATTGTAGCTACGTCTTAATTGTGAGGTCGTCTTCACTATTTAATAAATATTCTGTTGAATATTTTGCATCTAATTTGAGTGAGCGCTGTTGCTGCCTATGGCAATAGCTTTTTACGCCTATTGTAACTAAGCTAGGATATATGGGTTCCTATTATGTTAAGAAGTAGCGCAATGACATTGAGGTGACAAGGTCAAAACTCAACATCACTGACCTTGTTATAGATCCCTGAATATCTTTTCAATGTTAATTGTTTTCATTTCACAAACCATCTTTGCCTATATTTCAAGATTGAGTAAATATGTTGTGACTAAGCTTGGACATGTGGTTACCTATGCCATTAGGAAGGAACGGGATGGCACTGAGGTCACAAATTCATATGTCAAGGTCACTGACCTTAGAACACAACTGGTTTTTCATTTACGGTTTTGCATTTAGCTGCAGATCTTGTCCTCGCTTTATTGATTGGTGACCATTTAGAGAAGTAAGCCTGGACACATGGTTACCATGGGGCAGCTGAATGAGACATCCATTGATTCCGTAGTTAAAGTCCAAGTTCAAGATCATTTTGTACAAGACTTTGTGTCTGACCCTTACCTCAAGTTTTCTGTGAGCCATTGATATCACAACCAATGTCGCCTTTGAGGAGGTGAATGTTTCTTTTTATGTAGTAGTTGAGGTCAGAGGTCAAGATCATGTACTTGGTACCAAAAAATAATCATTAACATCTTTTATATTAGATTATCAGCATGCCATTATAGCCAGGTTACACATTTGATTTATTCTGCCAAATAAATTTAATCTGAGTTCTGATGTTTATTGATAATGATGAGGGCATAACGAGACATTTAATTCCCTGGAATTCCTGTTTGTATTTGTTACTAATGTACATAGATATATATTTCACTGAATGTGTCAAAGTGGCATAATTTTAACATTGTTTTAATGTATATAATTCTATGTAGATATTGTAAAGTATGATCTAGGTGCATTATGTATAACTATTTTACTCTTGAGACTTATTTTTTCATTATTGTTAATAAAACTTGATAACAGAATTCCACTGAATTACCTATTAAAAACTAATTTGATTAATTTTGACAAGCTTTCTTTGACACATAGATCCGCTTCATGGTCGATCCGATGATGGAGCCCATTTATATGTGAAAGCACATTATCATTATTACTATTACATGCCTACCCCCCCCCCCCCCCCCTCAACTCTGGTAATAGTTGTACTCAGCCTATGATAGAATTGTTAGCTTTAACCCTTTAATGGTCAAGATTTTTCACAAAAATTTTAATCTACTCAATGAATGTCCATTTGCAGGCGAAAATAAAACAATTTTTGAAAATTTACTACTGGAATGAGTGCTTCGATTATCGAGCCAGTCATTCCAGTGGTAACATTAAAAAAATAGTCTAATCTTTGCCTACAAATGGACATTTCTCAAGACCACTACAGAGGCCGGTTTTTGCCCAGCTTGACCTTTACAAGGTTAAAGGTATTATCAACTGGACCCCGAGATTAGCTATCTAAGCCTGGTTATGTCACATAGTGTATGTGAGTTAGTCAGTCAGTATCCTTTCTGCAGCCTTTATCACTTTCATTCCCAGAAACCCTGTCAGTTCATGACTCCACTTTGGCCGTAGATTTATTATTTAGGGAATGTTCTGTTGAATGTTTTTAATCTAACTTTTCTGGAAGTTGTTTATGCCAATGATAGCGACATGTTCCAGTCAGATTAGTTTCAAAATATTCAATGGTTTTCCTGTATAGTTGTGTTATAATTGAGATTCTAGTAATTCAAGGACTACGGTGTTAACTTAGCTGTGTCCATTACTTTGTACATGTGTTCATATCAATGGAGGAATCCAATTTTAGCTATTCCCTGCCCATCTTAGCCAAGCTCCACCCACGCTTTGCTTGTGTTTGGATCAATCGATCCCTGCACTCGCTGAATCTCAATTTTTAGAAAACTACAGGTTAGCTGTTGAATATTTTGAAACTAATTTGACTGGGTACTGTTACATGCTGTTAATAGATGGATTATTTCGAGTCATTCATGCCGTAATTGATTATGACATCATCCTACATGTCACCTAGTTGATTATGATGTCATATGATTGATGGATAAGCTGGAAATGTTCATTGTAAGCAATGAAAGTCAGCATTGATAGAACTATCCTCATGCATAGAACCTTTCAGCCATACAACATGAATTAATAATAACAGTTATCTCCTAAAATAACTTGTTTCATTGGCAAAATAACAAAAATTAAACTGCTAGTTAATTTTGTATTGTGCGAAAAGGCAATTCAAGCGGTCATTGTCAGACTCATGTCACATATACGGTGATTGATTGTAATGTCAGTAATTAAGTGACATGTTGTAATTGTCAAGCATCTGCTGTCATAATCAAGATAGCTCACTTGTTAGTTGACATCACAATCAAATGATGTAGTGCCATCACAAAATTCGTAAAGGTCCAAAACTTAGTGGGTTTTAATTCTGGCTGTTCATGAATTTACAATTTAATAAAAATTTGGTTGAATGTTTTGAAATTTAACTGGAGCTGTTACTGCTATAGGCAGTAATGACTCCCAGTCAGATTAGTTTGAAAATATTTAACCATTACCGCTCTGATGTGAATATTCTATCTTTTACTGTGTCAGTATCAAAGAAACTGTACAGTTTTTAACAATTTTCGTGGACAGTACAACAGCAACATCTTCCATCAAATTTGTTGAAAAATGAACACCACTTCATCTTATAATTTAATTAAAAAATTTCAGCTTTGAACATTAGAGTGGTGAGGGGTAACAAGTTACCGTGAAATAGAGATTCTGGAAATTTATGACTCGAAGTGTTAAAATTGCAAATTGTATATACAAAGTGGGCGGAGCTTATCTAGAAATGGATGGGACATAGCTAGAAATGGATTCCATTTCAGTGCTTTCAGTCCAGCTTCTTCCAGCGTAATCAACATAACATTTATTAAGTTATTAAGTTGTAATGGTTTTGCCTTAGCGGATATGAGGTGTTGATGTATCAGTTATGATTTGCAAACAGCTGTGCATTCTAGATGCACATCATTTGAAAATTCTTTCTGTCACTTTCCTGTAGTGATATCACCTCCATAACCAGTCAGCTCTCTTTGTATTGGAGGTAACCCATTGCTGGAAGGTCCATTTGTAAGTAGAGAGAATATCAGATTATGGTAATATATTGGAATATTTTTAGAGAAGTCTTTTGTTATGTAAATGAGAACATAAAGCTGGTGTATATACTCTTATCTTCCTGATGTAAATAATTGTTGGCAGGTTCATCGCTTTGTCCCTGTATTCTATTTACTTGTTATTATACATAGGTCTCTAAGCAGACAGTGATTGTCATCTATTTGTCTGACAAAAACTTGTTCCATTTCATTTTATCAATTGTGAATTGCATTATTACATGAAAGTAATCTGAATAAATGATCTACTTTGTTATCTGCTATGATACAGTTTGCTATTCTTGCTACCCCCCTCTTGTGTCAACTTGTCGTTATAATGCTAACAATGCCTCTGCAGTAGTCATGCGCCCTGTGTATTTGCAGGTCAAGAGAAGACTATTTTTGAAGATTTTCCACTGGAATGACTGGCCTCGGTTACAGAGCCAGTCATTCCAGTGGTAAATTATCAAAAATAATCTCTTAGCCTGCAAATGTACGCTGACTAAGCAAAAATTTAGATTTTCTAGATGTTTAACCCGATAATCGGCAATCCGGTCAAAAGACCAGCTCTTTAAAAAATAATATTCCTAAATTCCAGTGGTAAATTTACAAAAAACAGTTCTCTTGGCCAGTAAATGCTCAGCAAATATTTGAATTTTCTTTAAAAATCTTGACAAATGATAGAATTTATAAAAGTTGCATTTTGAGCGCTTTGAGGCGCTGTTAACACAACAGGGGTTAAACAACTATGTGTTACCTGTCTATAAATTACCATATTATTCATTTGCTCCTTTTGCTTGAGCATTCACACCTGTTAGTATTGGGATATCAAGAATGTAAATTATGCTGAATTCTTGTTTTATAAATATAGGTAACAAATAGTTGTTTAACCCATGTTGTGTTAGCCCTGGATGTGGTTAATGCAGGTAAGGGTTACCCGCATTTCCCACTTTTCCCCGCAGCTTCCCACTTGTACCCACAGGTTTCCCGCCATTAACGGAAGTAGCCATGACTAGCCGCTAGGTGTAGCCGCTTACCCGCCTTTATTCTGTTGAAAATAATTAGTTTTGAGAATATTAGTGACATAGTTGAGCAGGTGTTTTTACAGACTTCAGGATGATGACGGCAGTGAAATGGAACAATACACATGGCAGGTTTACATTTCTACTTCGAATAATACTTACCAGATGTACTATTATGATAATGTCTATTATCTAGTCTAGCTCAAAATAAACAATTAAAACTCCGCACTCTCCTGGTCCTGCCCACACTGTGTCCGTGAATTACCATAGCCGCAGGTACCGAGTCAATTCCCAATCACAGTCAGATTCGTCTATTTTGCTTTTCTTGCTAGTCACATTTTTGAGCTCTCTAAAATTCTCAATTTTCTACGGAGTTTAGCAGTTTCTGTGTGATTCATTGCTGGAAGGATGGAAGAAAAAGGAAAATCATCACAGGGGCAGGTTGTATCAATCTAGAATTTATACATTTGTGCCGTAATGACTTTGAATTTTCCTTAAATTGGCACATTGTTTTAAAATGGTAGCCATTGTTGGAGTCGCTCCATTACCCGTTAACTGTTTAATCTTATCCGGGTACTCGGTTAATTTCTCTTGCGACTCGGTTCCTTCCAAGATGGATGCGCCCTTAGCCAAGATGGCGGCACCCATGATTAATGTTTCGCTTTGGCTTGGCGTGTCTATGCACTCTGTTTTATGCCGATCCTTAGCTCTCGCTTCATTGTCGAGGGTGTTTGTAGCGATCAGCATTGATTTCTTGGCTGTATTAACATTAGTTAATTTCCAAGTTGTGTTTATTAATTTTCACTCAAAAAAGTTTCAAATATTTCCTGCCTAAAGGCTTGATTATCATTAATTTAAGAGAAAGTTAATGTTTCTAAGTAATTCTACTTTACAATCAAGTCAATTGTGCGTATTGCTCGTCATCATATGTCATGTGTAGCGTTTTAATTCTTTGTGTTCGCAGAAGGTCAAGAATCAGGACACTGTGCCACAAATGCAACTGGTTCATGAAGCACAAGTTTAATGGTCATCACTGTGTCGCTTGCACGAAGTGCAAAGTGGGAAGACTGTATGATGTGTGCGCCAAGTGGTCGTCGGAGTTGGTGGCAGAATTCGATCGTGATCGATGTGAACGCTTGGAGAGGATCGCGAGGGACAAGGCGGCCAAGTTGGATCAGGCGTCTGAGAGGACTGGAAGATCATCTGAATGAGCGAATGGATTCAGCATTGGGCGTATGGGCGACCCAGTTCAAGGCAGTGTTTGAGTCCTTGCAGTCCACGATCCGGACGATGCAGGCTGGTGCAGGGCAACCTTTCGGTGGTCCGGCTCGTTCTGCGGAGGGACAAGCACCTGTCCCTTCTCCGACCTTGGCTCAAGAGCCGACGGCGGAGGAGGAAGATCTGCTAATGGAAGATCCCGGCATGCCAGATATTTCGTTAACGGCTCAACCAAGTACATCCCAGGGATCCCCCTCGGGATTTGTACGGGTTTGCCAAGCGGGTGATGTCGACGTTCCGTCGGGAATTTTCCACCCGGATTTCACTCAACCCGCGTTGTCGTTGGAGCCGTGTTTTGCGGTTCCTAGCGGCATCCCGGCGGCGTTAGGTGCGGCTCCTCTCGGAGTTCCTTCATCTACCATGGTGAAAGCGGCTGTAGTCCCGCCTCCCGTGCTGGAGCCGATGGACTGCGGTTAATCCGTGTCCGGTGATTCGTTGGACACTGGTGCCGCTAGTAGTCGGACTATGGACGCGCTTCATGTTGGAAGAAGTGCGGGCCATAGCTCTCAGCATGGATCGTCGGTGGCCCATCCAAGGGCGAGAAGGAAGATGAGAACGTAGTCCATTGATGGACGAGTCATCTTTTTGCACCGAAGCTGAATGGGTGCAGGTCCTTGGCTGGATGTCTGACCATCTCTGGTTGGCATCGGATCAAGGATCTCAGCGCGATCCAGTGATGGAACGGATGTCAGACCAAGCGGCTAGCCATGCCGACACTTCCTTTGGACACGCAGACTTCCGACATGTTGGAGGTTGTGGCGTATCGTCTGGTTCAGCCAGAGTATGCATTGCTCAAAGCCCCGAAGGGGATAAGGAGTAGGGTCCATTTTCTGGAGCTGGCCTACCATCAGTATGCCTGGGTTCCACAGCTTTCCATCGGGGTGCGAGAGGCGCTGAATAGGCCATTGGCTGGCAAATCGAAGGGGCATTCTCGTCCCTTAGTTTCCCAGGCCAATAAAGATCCGTTTAATGAGCTAACGCTCATTGAAGATGCGGTGAGGGCAGCCATGGCTGCGCTC
The DNA here is from genome assembly GCA_034401795.1 of Chaetoderma sp. LZ-2023a. Taxonomy (NCBI): domain Eukaryota; kingdom Metazoa; phylum Mollusca; class Caudofoveata; order Chaetodermatida; family Chaetodermatidae; genus Chaetoderma; species Chaetoderma sp. LZ-2023a. The sequence goes on from CM067374.1 coordinate 4,806,816, forward strand.
TCACACGGATGTACCGTCCTGCAGGGTATGCTAACCAGCGTGGCGGAAGGTGGGCAAGTGCCAGAGGCTGCTCCCGGAGTTGTCTGGCACACCATGCGCTTGTCCCAGGATTGCCTGGCCAGCGTGATCACCAGATCATTGGCGGAGCGAAGGAGAATGGTTCTTGACTGTGTAGAACCAGGACCTGAGATGAGGGCTGCGTTGTCTTCTGCGCCTTTCATTGGTCCAGGCTTGTTCGGCGGCTTGGCACGGCAAGCCTTATCCAAGGTCGCGTCAATGGTCGCTGAGCAGGAAGTAGTCGGCAAGTCGTGGAAGTCGACTAAGAGGAAACAGCCGCAGCAGATTTACAAACAGCATCGGCATGAGCAATAGAGGCAGTGCCAGAGATGGTCCTTCTGGCCATGATGCCCATCAGACATTTGGATCGCAGGGACCTGGCCGTTCGTCCTCATACAAGTCCTTTAATAAGAGGCCGTATGAGGAGGACAGGAAGGGTGGTGGTTCGGGTCGCGGCGGTTATCATAAAGATAGTCGTGGTGGCGGTCCCGGGCCGTCATATTCCAAGAAACCGCGGGGCAGCTGTGGAGGCCGGTCCTTATGGGTTTCCGGTGGAATCAGTTCCGGTGACGTCAGTAATGAAGGGAGTCGAGAATCTTCACCCAAGCGATTTAGCGTCATCGTGCAATATCGACCGCCAGCTGTGTGCAGATTCCTACTGTCGGAGGCAGACTTCAACTGTTCTCAAGCCAATGGGAACGGGTCATGCGAGATTGTTTAGTCTGTCAGTGGTTAAGAAACAGCTACGAACCGGACTGGCTCATCCATCAATCATTAGTTCTGTTAACATCGACTCCAGTGTGGACTCCTGTTCCAAGAGAATCCGATCGTCTAGATGCCATTTGCTCAGAAATCAAAGCTGTTCAGCGGAAGAATGTGATTCATCTAGTCCGCAATCAGTCCTCCCTAGACTTCTATTCGATGATGTTCCTCATTCCGAAATGTACCGGAGGTTGGAGACCAATTCTCAATCTCAAACCGTTGAACAAATTTATTCTTTCTCCAAATTTTCAGATGGAGACTGTAGCAGCGGTGATGACAGAGCTGAGAAAAGCCATGTGGGCAGTGTCGATCGATCTGAAGGATGCATATTTTCATATTCCAATGTCAATTCCTTTTAAAAAATACCTTCACTTTGCATTCCAAGACAATGTTTGGGAATTCAATGCGCTTCCATTCGGCCTGACCGCAGCACTGAGGGTCTTCACCAAAGTGGTTCTCGCTGCGCAACAATCTTCAGGTAGTCCTAGCCTTACTAAAGGATCTAGGCTGGATTGTGAATCTAGAGAAATCAGAATTGACTCCATCCCAGGAGTTTGTTTATCTGGGAATATTTTTCAACCTCGGAGACGGCGTAGCTTTTCCGGCGGAGAGCAGAGTCAAGCGTTTGATTGCAGTTCTGGAGTCAGTTTCGCTATGAGCCTTTCTGACGCCACACCAATTTCTCAGGATACTGGGTTTGCTAGTGTCCCTGGAGAAAGTGGTTCCTTATGCGGCACTCAGGCGCAGGCCGACTCAGATGTATCTAATGTCATTCTGGTCTCAGAGAACGGATCGCTATCTCTGAAGCTTCCAGTAAAAGAACCATTGATATTCGACCTTCACTGGTGGTTATCAGAACAGAATCTCCTGCTAGGTGTTCCTCTGCAACCTCCCCAACCACAGATGTCCATCTTCACAGATGCATCAACGACGGGTTGAGGAGCAGTATTGGACGATCAGTCAGTATCAGGGGAATGGGATCGGACCAATGCGCAGAAACATATCAATGTTCTCGAATTATTAGCAGTGACATTAGCAATTCGAAAATTCGAGAGCTTAATCCGAGACAAGATTGTCATAGTAAGGACAGACAACTCAACAGTGGTGTCTTATTTGAACCGCCAAGGCGGGACGAGATCACCGGAGTTGTGTATGATGATTTGGAACCTTCTGCTGTGGTGCCAAGAGAGGAATGTTATTCTTTGGGCAGCACACATTCCAGGAAGACTGAATATCTTAGCCGATGCTCTCAGTCGAAGGACGGTTTGTCGTCCGACGGAGTGGCAGCTCAACCAATCGGTAGCGGAGGTTCTATGCAAACATTGGGGCAAGCCAAATGTGGACCTGTTTGCGATGAAACAGAACGCAAAGATGGTCACATACGTGTCACCGATCCCGGACCCGCTAGCTCTAGCAGTAGACGCACTGGCAATAAGTCGGAAGGGAATGTACACATATGCGTATCCTCCAATGATTATCATCCCAAAAGTTCTGGCAAAGATAAGAGAGGGTATGTGCCAAGTACTACTGATTGCCCCTTATTGGCCAGGCCGATCATGGTTTACGGATCTGCTGGACCTTCTGGTCTGCAATCCAATCCCTCTTGCTGACAGAAGCGATCTAATCTCTCAGAACAGGGGTCTTTATTTCCACGACAGACCAGAAATGTTCAAATTGACTGCATGGATGTTATCAAGCAACGTGCAATTAAGGGTGGCTTTTCTGAGCAAGCAGTGAAGTTTGTTGCTTCAGCCAGAAGACGGTCAACCACTAAAACATAAAATTATGGAATCAACAAATTTGCAGAGTGCTGTAAGGGAAGAGATATCGATCCCTTTTCTGCATCTGTTCAACACCTAGCAGATTTTATCTGTCATTTATACGAAGTTGACAAACTTGTACCTTCAACCCTAGTAACATATAAGTCTGCATTAGCTTCAGTCATTCCCAGTGTGGCCATTGAAGGAGTGGAGAATGACACTTTAAATGAAGTTATTAAAGGAATGAGCAGTCTGCTACCTAGACAGCCAATTCCTATCCCAGCATGGAATCTATCTCTTGTTCTACAGGTTTTAGGGCATGCTTTGAACCGATTAGATCTCTAGATATTAAACTGTTGACTATTAAATCAGTTTTCTTGGTTGCACCAGCGTCGGCGAGAAGGAGAAGCGAAATTCACTTCTACGTCTTTGTTTCCTGGCACAGAATCAATCACTTAAATATCCTGGACAGCCGATCAGTTTGCCAAGTTTGATTAGACATGACCCAAACTCTTCTGCTTGGTGTCCTGTCAGATGTCTGAAAATGTATAAAAAACGTACTGTGGAGTGGAGAGATGACCCGAAATCTCTGTGGTTATGTCTCAAAGCTCCTCATTTGCGCGCCTCGAAAGATACTATTTCAGATGTAAAGCAGATTGATCCTGCGAATGCCCATCAGGTCCGAGCACTAGCAGCATCATCGGCCCTTTATAAGGGTGTCTCATTAGAGGAGGTGATGTCTGTAGCACAATGGCATGCCGAGTCGTCATTCACTGATTTCTACCTTCGCGGCATCGCCAACGCACTTAATCCGGTAGCCGTCGCCAATTTATCGAATCTGAACTAAACCACATACGACCACTATTTCGCACACACCACAAGTTCTTCCACCTGCACCGAACCATGGCCATGCACATGACCTGAGAACGACCGTGGATTGGGCCGAGCTCTTGTGATGAACTAAAAAGACCAAGCACTCAAAATGGTGAGTGTTTACATTAATTAAGTGACTAATTTTAAGTTTACTTATAGTCGAAATACCAGACTATGTAAGTAACATCTTATTCATTTGCAGACATTAGACTCATTCCAATTTGAAATTCTAATCGATATACTGATATTTTTTTCAAAATTTAGAAGTTGTAGTAGCTTCTTTGCACTCTCTGAACTGCTGTAGCTGAGACTTGGGGCTGACACGGGTCTGGTGAGTGTTGCTCCCCGTTTTTGACATCCCTCTGGAATTTGTGCGGACAAATGAGGGGTGGGGGTGGAGCGCGGTCTAGACCATGGAGGTTTAGCACTCTATGAGTCAGATGGCAGAACCCAAGCGTATGCCAGGGTTCTAGTCTCTTCACAACCTTCTCTGTTGGATGGTAGATGAGTGCTGGTTCGAAGAACCCAAGCGTATGCCAGGGTTCTAGTCTCTTCACAACCTTCTCTGTTGGATGGTAGATGAGTGCTGGTTCGAGCCTCACCTCCTCCCACCGGTATTTCTTGGCTGTTGAAATCCGGAGTTTATCATAATAGTACATCTGGTAAGTATTATTCGAAGTAGAATAAAAAAAGCACCCGCTTTTGTTTCTACGAGAATTCTTAATACTTAACAGATGTACTATGGCCCTGTCTCAGCCGCCCCGCTGAGGTGACGCTGAGCTGCTTTCGCTGTTTGTCAAGACAAATATAAGACAAATCTGACTGTGATTGGGAATTGACTAGGTACCTGCGGCTATGGTAATTCCCGGACACAGTATGGGAAGGACCAGGAGAGTGTGGAGTTTTAATTGTTTATTTTGAGCTAGACTAGATAATAGACATTATCATAATAGTACATCTGGTAAGTATTAAGAATTCTCGTAGAAACAAAAGCGGATGCTTTTTTTAATATGATATAGAAATCTCTTTAGCAGGATACTCTATCAAGTACATATGTTGTGTGCGTGTGTGCGTGCGTGCGTGCGTGCGTGCGTGCGTGCTTGCGTTCGTGCGCGGATACGTGCGTGCGTGCGAGCTCTTCCATTTTCCCTGTTTCCCTTCAACAAGCAACAATTCAATCAGGAAGGCAATACCCAAGCACATGAAAGCATATTTTGTTGTAATAATATGAACCTTCAAACCTGTTTACGCTAACATGGAGGTTGACATGAGGAATGCACATATCTTCTTCATATAACAACAGCAGCATTGACACCCCCCCCCCCCCCCATATGTAACACTGCTGCTGACAATATAGCTGCAAATTCACTTTTCCATCCATGATAGGCTCAGGCAGGAAGCAGAGCTTATGAGGTACTGACTAACACAACATATGCAGGAACACATTAATAGAGGAATCTAGTTTTAGCTATGCCCTATGATAGTCAGGGAGTTCAGGGATCAATCGATCCCAATATGGGTGAATGTGGACAGAGCTGAGCTAAAGACCCACGCATCTTACCATTACCATTACAATTTGGTATGTAAGTTACCCATATCAACGTGGAGTGCATAAGCACATTTAGGTTTGGCCCTACCTCCAGGGATGTGTGAGTCTTTAGCTCAGCTCCGTCCACATTCGGGCATATTGGGATCGATTGATCCCTGACCTATCAATGGGTTTTCTAAATATTTCCAGAAAATCAGTTAAAGTACTCATAACCGTTGGCTTGATTTCATCCAAACTCGCGTCAAAGGACTATATGGCCGTAATCTGAACATGTATACAGAAATATGGTGATCAATATTTTTGGTGGCTATTTTGGATTTTCTGAAATATCAACTTTTTCTTGAGATGGCCTCTTCATTAACTGCTTGCCCGATTTCAACCGAACCTGGCTCAAATTACCATATCATGGTAGAAGTCTAACGTTATGTACAGAAATTAGATTGGTTCTTTTCTTGCGGCCATCATGGATTTAAAAAAAAAATCCGAAAAATTGTTTGGAAGAGTACTACTCATTAATCTTTGGTCTGATTTCATCCAAACTTGACTGAAATTGCACTAGTGTCGTACGCAGATGAACGCCACAGACCCTATTACATGAGTTCTTATAGTGAATGCATCTTACAAAATACGATCATCAATACCTGAATACTATTAACTTATCCAGCAAGAATTGTCAAGTGTTGCGGGCGGGGGTCGTTTTTCACTCACTGCAGTGGCCTCCTCGTCTTGAGGAGGACAGCCCCGGCTCTCGATTTGGCCGTAGGCTTTGAGTTCTGTGGGGTGGGGAGGGGGAGCTACAAACATTTACCAACGATGTAGCGGGTGGGTGAAACACTTTTTCAGGTGGGCCTGGGCATGCATTCACCCCCAACAGGTTCAACACGGTACTATTGGATGCTATACTTCGGATGCCCATCCGTTCCATAGACTAAATAGGGGACTGAGTGTGAGAGGAAATAGTAACTGGCCTTGGAGTCTGAGTATTGTTTGTCCATTTTCAAGTTGACGTATTAATGGGGAAGGCGGGTGATTAGAAGTGTACCGTTCTATCTGCGGAAATTTAGTTGGCCTTGGTGTTAACAGGTTCCTCTTGACACATTACAATTACTGACTACAATTAACAGCGATTGCTCGGTCGATGATGCGTCATCGCAAATGTCTTCTTCATATAACATACCCTTCTCCCCCCACCCACCCCACTCCCTGGGTATGGAGCCAAACGTAAATGTCGGCACCATGCAATCTGCATTTATATGGGTAACCCAGATAGCAAATTGGTTTGAATTCCACGGAACTGTTTGGAAGGAGATACAGTGAGAGACAGTTAATAGTATATTTTAACTTTTGACCCTGACCCACTATCTAAATGTCATCTTGCAAGGCACAATCACCCACATACCTATTTGGCTGAATTCCGCCCAATAGTTTTGGAGGAGATATTGTGCTGGATGGATGGGCAGGCCAATGGATGGATGGACAGACGGACAGAGGCAATTTTAATATCCCTGACTTGTTTTCAAAACAGGAAAAATAAAGAAGGCTAGGCCCAACCTGCCACACTGTTAGGGGCCACAGATGTCTTCATCGATAGGTTCGCCGGCGTCTCAATGGACGTATATGTGGCGTCTACCACAAGTGACCTTTAATGCTGGGTTCGCTGGCGCCCATGCAGCTGGGTGAGTTCATCCACCTGTCTGTCTGTCCGTCGGTCACGCTATCTCTTCCCAAAACCGTTGGGTGGAATTCAACAAAATTTTGTATAGGGGTTACCCATATGATTCCGGATTACAAGGCACTCATGCAGTTGGGTGAATTCGTCCACCTGTCCATCTGCTCGTCACTCATCCCAAACCGTTTGCTGAAATGTAACCAAATTTGATGGAGGGGTTACCCATATGATTCTGCTTTGCAAGAGGATATTTACATTTGACTCCACCCCCAGGGGGATGGGGCAGGTGTCAAAAGGTCAAATCACTTGTAATGCAACTCCTCTGAAACCGTTAGACGGATCTCAACCAAATTTGATATCTGAGTTACCCATATGATTCCTGATTAGAAGAGGCCATTTACATTTGTCTCCGCCACCAGGGGATACGGCGGAGGGGTCAAAAGGTAAAATCTGACAAGAATTAAACGAAATTCCGTATGTGAGTTACCCATATCGATATGGAGTACATGAGCACATTTCCATTTGGCCCGCCCCCATGGGTTATTGGGGTGGTGGTGTCAAACGGTAAAAAAAATGATTGTAATACAACTCCCCCAAAACTGCTAGACGGAATTCAACCATATTTGATATGTCAGTAACCCATACGATTGTGGAGTGCAAGACGTAATTTAGATTTGCCTCCGCTCCCAGGAGGTGAGGGAGGGGTCAAGAGAGCACATTTTTACCCGCAGAAATTGATTGTAATGCATCTCCTCCGAAACTATTGGACAGAATTCAGCGAAATTTTGTCTAAGTTACCTATGTCAATGTGGAGTGGATGAGCACATTTACTTTTGGCCCCAGCCCCTTAGGTTGAGGGTGGGAGTCAAACGATCAAGAAATTAATTGTATTGCAACTCCTCTGAATCTGTTTGACGGAATTCAACCAAATTTGGTATGTAAGTTACCCATATCGATGTGTAGTGCATAAGCACATTTAGTTTTGGCCCTACCTCCAGGGATGTGTGGGGTGCGGTCCAAGTGTCAAGTAATCGATGGTAATACAACTCCTCTGACACTGTTGGAAGAAATGCAACCACATTTGGTATGTGAGTTACCCATATGACTGTGGAGTGCAAAAGGACATTTACATTTGGCTCCGCCCCTGGGGGTTGGATGTGGGGTGGGGTCAAAAGTTCAAAGCGTTAAACGTGGGGATTTGCGATGACGCGTCATCGACTAATCAATCTAGTTTGTTTTGCTTTTAGTTTTAGATATAACTAGTTAGCTTTAGGGGTTGAAATACTACTAGTTAGATTTTAGGTTTTGAAATGCAACTAGCTAACAAGTTAGGTTAATACATCTGTCGGTTTAGATCTAAAGGATCGTAGTTATTCTATCTAACTATACACAGGTTATTATACATGAGGTAAGTTTTATCCGGAGATGTTAGGGCAATTAGGATTCCGAAAATTATTATGCCCTGAGATTTTTTTACAGAGATTATGATCAGAAAAGTTCTTAGACCTGGAGGTGAAGAGCTAGAAGATTTCTATATCTGGAATGTTTACAGAGATTCAGATCTGGGAGATTCTTAGGCCTGGAGTTTTTTTACAGGGGCTGTTAAGATCTGGAGGGTTATTAGATACGGCGGTTTTATGGAAATGGAGACCCTGAAAATTATTAGACCTGGAGATGAAGATCCGGAAGATTATTAGGTCCAGAGACTTTAGAAGGGGCTCTGAAGGTTATTAGGCCCGGAGATTTTACGGAGGTGAAGAAGGGAAACTACGTATGGAGAGATACAATACCCAAAGATAATATATACTATTCAGAAGATTCTACTGAGGTGATCGCGGAGGTTATACTAGGTCTGGAATGGAGGTAGGAAGTAAACCTAGTTATGGAGGGATACACTATCCACGAATAAGTATAAGCCGCTCCGGCGGGTTAGATGAGAGGGACTCCATGTGATTAAGTAGTGGCGGTTGGGTTTGGGGGTGATTCCACACTGTCCCGTGATACAAAGGTTGAACGTCCCAAGATGCCTCTTGTTCATACCAGGTGGTAATGGAGGATATAGTTCTGTTAGCTAAAAGGGAGCTAGCTGTTTATTTAGCCAAGGTTTAATTTTTATGTGTATTCCCTAAGCTATTTCTGCCTTGCCTAAATTTGATTCCAATTTTGTAAGTTCTTTAAGTGCGCTTATAGGACCTGGTGGAGGAAAGGAGCTCCTATTTTGTGTTTTTAATGAGTCTTATACCTATACTAAATGGCTGCTGCAGAAGTCACAATATAACAATAAAAAGCATAAAATGAGATACGAATTAAGATGACTCTTAGAGGGTTACGCCAGAAATTAAAGACAATTTATGACACTGAGATATCATTGAAGCTCTCTTCGAGCTTTAATCAGCCTGGGAGCAAAATAATATACTATATTATAAGTTTTTCTAGCGGTTTAGTATTCCGGAGATATGAAGTGCTAAAGCAACATATACTTCTTATAAGTTATCAGAGATCAATGTCCCGAAAGTAGAAAGCACTAAAACATATGACTAGTTTGAGTCTAGGTTATATGAAGAGCTAAAACGACATAGAACATGCTTTACTGAAGATCTTTGGTCTGGAATTACCAACATATGCTTTCTTGAGTTACTGATATACGAAGTGTTAAAAAGACATGCTACTGTTCTTTTATGAAAAGTTGTCTGATGGATGCTAAATGACGAAACATCTGTCAGATCTAGAAAGCCCGCTCCCAGAGCTTGATGTAGAAGAGAAGAATGATCTGAACCCGGTCGCGGATTACGTTGATGATGAATCCCAGTAACAGTATCTCAAGACAAAGCAGAAATGTTGCCCCAGGATTACAAGACAATGACGATTTTCAGGGATGATATGCCCTCATTCTACCAACATTATCCCAACATAAAGTAGATACTGAAGTGCCAAGACTATAGCACAATGACGAGGACGACAGGTACAATAATTATTTATTCAGTGCTCTGAAACTGAAATTGTCTCGGTATAGGCTGAAGTTACAAGGTTGTCTGACTACGCGGATATGTGGAGATGCCGAAAGTTTGAAAGATGACACTCCGACCGAAAAGGATACAGTTGATGATCAGACATGGAGAATTTTAGAAGAACTCTGCTGACCGAGAGAGGACATGATTGCATATATCTGTTAAACGTACTAAGAGGTGACCTCAAGAAAGCATGACTCTGCACACTCGAATCAAGACACAATGCTCAAATGCGAAGAAGATACAGTAATCATACATATCTATTGCGAAATTAGATTGGTCTATTGTTTGGTAGTAGGCCTAATAGTGGATTATAGAAAAGCAAAAGAAATCATTCAATAATGACTCAAACGATTTCAAACACCTTACACGCTAAAGTACCGAGCTTATACTAACGCTTGATTAACCAACCATTTTGGATTTCGTAAAATCTTTATAAATCATTGAAAACATGTCAACTCCTTCAAATATGATCTGATTTGATCTAATTTGCCTTGAACGATCCTAGGGCCATACCGTACTATTCAAGATAACTAATGAGAAATTTGATTGGTCTATTTAATCTGTGGCTATCTTTGATTTCTGAGATCCTCAAAAATCATTAAATACCTTTTTTCGCATGTAATAATGACTTGATTTCTTGCCTGGAAAGTCCCTAAGGTGTTAATATTCCGAACTTGTATACAGAAATTCGTTTGGTCTATCTTGTTTTAAAGGATTTTCTGAGATAATTCTTGCTTAGATGTATCTGCTCATGAACAGCTTGATGGAGTTTATACAAATTTTGCTGGAAGGATTCTAGACTGGACTGACAGATCTCTGAACTTTGACTGTCCTGTACAGTGACCCTTCAAACAGTAATGACGTTGCTGGATTGCACGCACAGGCAATGTACAGATATATATTTTTAGTGGAGGATGTTTATTTATACAGGATGTTTGATTCATTAATACAAGCTGGCTCGTCGATTACAGGGTGGTGCTTTGATATACGGTTATTCTTTCAGTTTGATGGCGGGTGTTTCTTTCAGTTTTCTATAGGGTGGCTCTTTCTTTGATGGATGGTCGTACTTTGATGGACAGTGGCAGTTTGATATCTGGCGGACCGTTGAAATGGCATGGTCCTTTGATACGGTTTAAAAAATTTTTTTTAACATATATTATTGTAACATTTGCACAATGGAATCGGGCACAAGTTCTTAGAACTTAAGAGTTCGCCTCTCCCTACAGAATTATTATAAGCAGCCAATAATTTTGAAACTAAAGTAAACACTAAATTAAAATGCATGTTGGTTCTTTCTTTGATGCATGGTGGTTCTTTCTTTGATGCATGTTGGTTCTTTGATGGATGGTGGTTCTTTCGTTGCTGGATGGTGGTTCTCTCTTTGATTGAGGGTGGCTGTTTCTTTCTTTTTTTGATAATAAGCAGTGCTTTAGTGGAGGTGGCTCTTAGATACAGCGGTTCTGATGGAGGGAGGGGGGGGGGGTTCTTTAATTTAGGGTGGTCCTTTGACGGAGGGGCTTTTCTTTGATACAGGGGAGTTCTTTAATACAGCGTTGTTTGTAGATGCAGTGTAGTTCTTCGATGGAGGGTGGTTCTTTGATGGAGGGTGGAGTTTTTGGTAAGCGGTTCTTTGGTGAAGGTGGTCCTTTAATACGGGAAGACTATAAGTTATGACCGTTTATCAAGGTAAACTAATGGATTTTGTCTATAGAAGGCGCTTCTATAGCCGAGCGCACACGCATTCACCTTGACCCCTGAAGCAACACCGATATTTGTTGAAACAAAACCCAATCTTCGGGCTGATGACTTTTCCTAGAATAAGTACGTTCTGTATTTTACAATCATCCCATCAAGAATCTATTAAATAAGCTCGATTGACAATGGACTTGTTAAGTGATAACGTATTTCCGGGTTCAGCTCGATTGTTAAATACACAAAACAATGTTTCTGCTTAGCAACAAATGATGACGTCATAAACACGTTCTTATGACGCAATAAAGCAAAATACACACTTCCGAGTAGCGAATCACGCGCAGTGACGTCATACTTAACAAGCCCATAAGCTCGTATTACTCAATGTATACGGCATTTTGTGTTACTACAGATTTCGTGCAGAACACCATCCTGCGCTGGCTTTCTATCCATTTCTCCAACTATAACGGACCTTTCCAGACTAATGTACGGAAGCCCTGAAGGGCTATGTCTGCGAAAAAATATTATCTCGAGCGCTCGACATATTATCTCGAGCGCTCGACATATTATCTCGAGCGCTCGACATATTATCTCGAGCGCTCGACATATTATCTCGAGCGCTCGACATAATTATCTCGAGCGCTCGACATAATTATCTCGAGCGCTCGATATATTATCTCGAGCGCTCGATATATTATCTCGAGCGCTCGACATAATTATCTCGAGCGCTCGACATAATTATCTCGAGCGCTCGAGATACGCCAGATAATTAGAAGCTCTCTACATAACTAAAGTCTATGAGTGCAATGTCACGTGACCGGACATTCGCGCTATCAACAGCTGACTGACGCAACGGTTAGAAACTGTTACAATCAGCACGCGCATAGAGACTGCTAAAACGTAAGTATATTAATTGTTCTACGCCGTTAGGGTTTAGGGCTCGGGTTAGCATTGGTAACCAGTTATGTTCTAATATATAAATAGAAATATCTGTGGTTATGATCTTAGAGATGTATGTGGTTAATTCATAAAAGGAACGACCAATGCCTATGCCTATATGCCTGACCGCATTTTGACGGACCATAGATATAGACCTGTATCAACATCTGGAACAGCGAACTTGGGTAGGTGTACCCCACTACAAAGATTGGAGTTTCTCGTCCCCCCCCCCAACACACTCACACGCACCTCCTTCCCCCCCCCCCCCACGCGCACACGCACACACCGTCTACTCACGGACCCAACCACCATCACCACCACCGCTACCCAGTAGCCAGAAGCATGCAATGGCTGACATTTGCTGTCGTCAGTAGGCCTATAATTTATTTCAAAAGGACTTGCTGGTGTTGCATCTCTCAATAGCAAACGCTTACTCCCTAAAAACAATGGACGCCGCGTGCGGTTATTCGGTCAGTCAGTCAGTCGCTTCGGCCGCTCCTCTAGCCTGATATGCGGAAATCCATGAAAATGTGGGGTTTCTTCGATAAATTAGGTTCTGCTGCGAAAGTGTTAATAAAGGTTCGGATATATGTTGATTATGAATCTTGGATATTATAATAATATTGAAACATCAAAGTCTGTTGATTATGGTGATTGGGAGAAGCATTTTAGTGCTCGCGTAAATCCATCCATCCATCCGTCCGTATGCACGTCCGTGCGTCCCTTAATTCAGCCGTTCGTTCATATTGCCCATCTTTCTTCGATAAACGACCTTCTACTGAAAGCGTGTTTATACAACTTCAGAGATACGGTGATTATTAAAATTGGAAAAGCCGGTTTTTATTCGCGTGTATTTGTCTTCCCCCCACCCCCCCCCCCCCCCCCCCACCCCCACCCCCACCCCCGGTTCTTTCATCTGTGCCGATATAGGTAAGTCCTTGAATACTTCAATTTTTCTTTGATAGCTTAAGTTCTCCTGGGATGTTATTGATAAAACCATGGGAGATCTGTTGATTACTAACCTTACAAGAAACCTTATTGTTTCGTGTATCCGTATATCCGTTTGTTCGTCCTTCCAACCGCTCATGTGAGAATCCATCCAAATCTGTGCATCCCCCCTCCCCAGATGATCAGATCACCCAACTGGTACGGAGTCAGGATGTGTGTTTGTCAAGAAAAGAATATGATCTGACAAATGGCGCGTGCGTGCCTTCGTGCGTGAATGATTTATTTTGTCATTAATATTATATTTAAAAAAATACTAGTAAATACACAAATTCAGAATCGCTCTCACAATCACGCACACACCCAGTCATTCCCAGAATCACACTCAATTACCCTTCCAATCATTCCATTAATTACCCACATAATTTCATAGTTACACACCAACTCAATCGCAGCATTAATCACGCAATCGCCTGCACACACAATCAGCTGGTCAATTGGTCTATCGGCTATTCGTTCGTTAGCTGGTCGACCGTCGGTCGGTTTAATATATTGATGGTTTTACCACTACCACTGCTGCTGCTGGCGGCGGCGCTGGCTACTGCTGCTGCTGCTTGCAAACCATGAAAGATAATGTCGGTAGTAATTCAGTAGCCAGACGATTAACGGGGAAAGCATGAAATGACGGGATAGGGGAGCGGTTATATTTTAATTTTGTAAACTTGGCCTCACTTCCCGTTTCTCTTAAATCGGGGTTTCGTGGTAGCGAGCAGAAAGGATGAATGGCTATTCGTGATGCCCCACTCCTCGTTCCTCTTTCGATGTGTTCTTGGAAGTAATGAGAAAGGACGAATGGCTACTCGTGATGAAAGGGAAGGGTTGAGTGACGAATGGTGGGAATATTGGGAATAATGTTGAACAAATGCAGATAAAGAGCATTAGGTTAGTTATGTTAGTACTTAACTAAATCATTTTAATTTAATTTCTTCATGGTCGCAGGAGAGGGCTGGTAGGATTCTCGCGAATTGAATTACCATATTGTCTCCTGGTGTCCCCATTCATATAGTAATATAAATAATATTTATATTCAGCGAGAAGTCACCCAGTATGACGCCGATGGCCTAGTGGCTGACTTGTCGCTGATTGCGGATGTGGATGGGATACGGTGTGGTGAAAGGATATATAACATACAGATTAGATGAGAGTATAATTGGAACAGTGCTTGAACCTTTAATTCCCGCCATCCCTGGTGACCCAATAATAACCATGGTATGATAATGTTAATAATAATTATGACAATGTAATGTAGTAGCTATGGTTGTAACACCGTATTATGTCAGTTTGCATGCATATATATATATATATATATATATATATATATATATATATATATATATATATATATATATATATATATATATATATATATATATATATATATATGTATATATGCAAACAGACATAATATGGGCATAATACGGTGTTACAACCATAGCTACTACATATATATATATTCCCCACATACTTGTAAAAGTATTGGTGTAATATATGAAATGAAAGTGTTTAATGAAAGTGGGTTATTTTTATTTGGCCTTCTGGACTGATATCGAATTATCTATTCGTCCCTTATGTCATTGCCCAATGGCAGGTTAATATCAAATTCGATATTGGGCATACGCCGACATATGAATTGTAACAGTCATTTCCATTATATGCGTTATGTAAAGCCTATGTGAATAAAACGTGAACATGAATATACAATTAGATATTGACAGCATTACTGCCCAATTAGGCAAATTTGAATTCGGTATTGGTGGGGCGACATTGACCAACGATGGCGCCGTTGTTGAATGAGATATTGGATCAGCGAAGTTAACCAACTGGTGAACCAATATCAAATTCGAGATTGTTCCACGTGCCGTTAGTTAGTGGCGCAAATTTGGTATTGGCAGATGGCGAGTATTTTTTATTGGACAATTGTGTAATTGATTTATTTAACCTCTCAAAAATAACAAATATCTAAGATATATAAAATATTTTAATTGGATAAAAGGATCTGAACATCACCCCCAATAAAATTAGGAACTCGACGTCGCGTAAATAATGGCATGCTTTCTACACCCGCCCGCCCACCCACCGACCTATCCACTCTGCCATCCCACCATCTTTCCATACATCCAGCCATCCATCCAACAGGTCACCGTACCAACCGGTCAGACATCGATCCTTCCTTCCTTTATTTCTTTCTTTCTTCATTTCTCACCACCCTCCACCTTCATTCCACCCTCGCTCACTCCATCCATCCCCTCCTTCCACCGTTCACCCCACCCACCCACCCACCCACCCACCCACCAACACACCATCCATCAACCCATCTATCCATCCATCCATCCATCCATCCATCCATCCATCAATCCACCCACCCATCGACCCAGCAAAGCCCACACACGAACCAATCTACACAACCACATTCACATCCCCCTACCTACACACCCTACCACCGACACCCACACCACCCACCACCCACACACCCAACAATCTATTAATCCATCAATCCTATTACTCCATCAATCCTATCACTCCATCAATCTATTACTCTATCTATCTATTACTCCATCAATATATTACTCTATCAATCTATCACTCCATCAATCTATTAATCCATCAATCTATTACTCCATCAATCTATTAATCCATCAATTCATTAATCCATTAATTAATCCATCTAGCCATCCACCCACCCACCCACCCACCCACCCACCCACCTACCCACCCACCCACCCACCAATCTACTCATCCATCCATCCATCCATTCATTTATTCATTGAACATCACCCCCAATAAAATTAGGAACTCGACGTCGCGTAAATAATGGCATGCTTTCTACACCCGCCCGCCCACCCACCCACCTATCCACTCTGCCATCCCACCATCTTTCCATAAATCCAGCCATCCATCCAACAGGTCACCGTACCAACCGGTCAGACATCGATCCTTCCTTCCTTTATTTCTTTCTTTCTTTCTTCATTCCTCACCACCCTCCACCTTCATTCTGCCCTCGCTCACTCCATCTATCCCCTCCATCCACCGTTCACCCACCCACCCACCAACACACCATCCATCAACCCATCTATCTATCCATCCATCCATCCATCCATCAATCCACCCACCCATCGACCCAGCAAATCCCACACACCAACCAATCTACACAACCACATTCACATCCCCCTACCTACACACCCTACCACCGACACCCACACCACCCACCACCCACACACCCAACAATCTATTAATCCATCAATCCTATTACTCCATCAATCCTATTACTCCATCTATCTATTACTCCATCAATATATTACTCTATCAATCTATCACTCCATCAATCTATTAATCCATCAATCTATTACTCCATCAATCTATTAATCCATCAATTCATTAATCCATTAATTAATCCATCTATCCATCCATCCATCCACCCACCCACCCACCCACCTACCCACCCACCCACCCACCAATCTACTCATCCATCCATCCATCCATTCATTTATTCATTGAACATCACCCCCAATAAAATTAGGAACTCGACGTCGCGTAAATAATGGCATGCTTTCTACACCCGCCCGCCCACCCACCCACCTATCCACTCTGCCATCCCACCATCTTTCCATAAATCCAGCCATCCATCCAACAGGTCACCGTACCAACCGGTCAGACATCGATCCTTCCTTCCTTTATTTCTTTCTTTCTTTCTTCATTCCTCACCACCCTCCACCTTCATTCTGCCCTCGCTCACTCCATCTATCCCCTCCATCCACCGTTCACCCACCCACCCACCAACACACCATCCATCAACCCATCTATCTATCCATCCATCCATCCATCAATCCACCCACCCATCGACCCAGCAAATCCCACACACCAACCAATCTACACAGCCACATTCACATCCCCTTACCTACACACCCTACCACCGACACCCACACCACCCACCACCCACACACCCAACAATCTATTAATCCATCGGTCCTATTACTCCATCAATCTATTACTCTATCAATCTATTACTCCATCAATCTATTAATCTATCAATCCATTACTCCATCAATCTATCACTCCATCAATCTATTACTCCATCAATCATATTACGCCATCAAATTAATCTATCAATCTATTACTCCATCAATCTATCACTCCATCAATCTATTACTCCATCAATCATATTACGCCATCAATCTATTACTCCATCAATCTATTACTCCATCAATCTATTAATCCATCAATCCTATTACACCATCAATCTATTACCCACCCATCCATCCACCCACCCACACACACACACACACACACACACACACACACATACACACACACACACACACACACACACACACACACACACACACACACACCCATCAATCTACTAATCCATCCATCCATCCATTTATTCATTCACAATTCTTTGGTAACAAATATACCGACAAATGAGGTTCCGTAAACCAATTCCGTGAATGTCTTTAGAAACATCTGACAGCGTGCGCTATTAGAAATAATAATCTGACTATTTTGTTAATCATTGCGCCTAATCAAAGTGATTATCCACATCTCATACTGACCGTAATGATGTCAGAAATACATGGCTCTGGTGGTGCCATGTGATGATAAAGTATGCTATGCCTTTCTTCAATAATAACCATGGGTTTTTTTTTAATTCAATGGCTCGTTTTAATCGAAGAGATTATCCAAATTCAAGGTGAACTAGAATCATTCCAGATATGGATTTCTCAAGTAAAAGAAGGATAGATATCTTCCATCGCATCGTAACATCTTGCATCGCATCGTAGCATCGCGCACCGCATAGCGCATCGTAGCATCGTATATTGTATCGTAACATCTTGCATCGCATCGTGCATGGCATCGTAGCATCACATATCGCATCGTAGCATCGTATATCACATTGTAACATCGTGCATTGCATCACGCATCGAATCGTGACATATGATAGTCAATTGTCGCATTGTATATATTTAGAAGGCGATATTGCGATGGCCCTTCCCAGACACCATAAATGACTAATTTAATTGGAGGGCGAGGTTTTGATTCTAGTATCCAATTAGAACAAACCAAAGGCACATGGCCCAATCATGAAATTTAATATTGGCTCGCCAGAATATCCCAGGAGAAGCTAAGTTATCGAAGAAAAACTGAACTATTCAAGGATTTACCTATGTGCGCACAGATGAACGGGTGTACGGGCTAACGGGTAGACATATACACGCGAACAAGTGGAGGCTTTTTCCAATGTTCATAATCAACAAGCTTGATAAATACGCTTTCAGTAGAACGCAATTTATCGAATAAAAATTGGCAGTGTGAACGGCTGAAGGGAAGAACGCACATGCGGACATACGGATGGATGGATGGATTTGCATATGTTCTAAGTTTAATGGTGGGATGACCTGTAAAGATAGCCACCCAATCGCTCTGTCGATAGGTCAGCTGTTTGGCTTTGGCTGGTCGGTCAGCTAGTTGGTTGGTCCTTCCGTCGATTGGTCAGGCGGCTAATCACTTGTTTGTTCTGTCGTTCGGCCGGTTTTTCAGTCGGTCGGTCAGTCGGTCGACCGAACGTTTGGCCAATTGTGACATTGTTGTAACATAATGTTAGTATATATCTAAATAAAGGCGCGCCTGTTTGAGCTATATGTATTGCAAAAGCCAAATACCCATATGCGCCAATATTTAACTCCCGTAGCATGGAATCCACTCATTTTCCTCCCTCCCTCTCTCTCTCCCTCCCTCTATCCCTCCCCTCTCCCGCCCTCCCTCCCTCCACCCCTCCCTCCCTCCCTCTCTCCCTCCCCCCTCCCCCCTCCCACCCTCCCTCCCTCCTTCTCTCAGTGGAAATGTCACTCATGGTTCGCGATTTGTTCAAGCATTGATTTATAAGAATCGATTCTTTGTCTATTTATTTCATCATAAACGCGTCCGTGCGCCCGTGTCACATCGTTCATTTTATTTAATGTTTACTATTTTATAACATTTCAGCGAAGTATGGATAGTGCAGACGATAAAAATGGGAGAGATTTATACACATACTTGAAGGAGAGAGGCATAGAAGAAAGCGTGATAGAGAAAATGAAAGAGGAAAAGGTATGCCAAACATGTGTATGGTCTGCGTTAATCCAAGGTATACAGAAGCGTCTCGTCCAATACCGATTTCAACACAACCTGGACAAGTACAATAAAAATCCATATTTAATTAACAATGTAAAATGACCTATTTATTTGCACCTATTGCAATTATCAGCGAATAAACACGAAGAAATCAACATAAATCTACTTTAATCTCAGAAATAATTTCTTCAAAGTTTGGCAGTGATCATGATTAATATATCCAGATGCGGACCCAAATCCGGGTAAAATTATTGTTATATGAATTTTTGAAATTTTGATTTAAACATATTTTATTGCACGAAAATGTACAATGGGATCGGGTACATGGTCTTCCAACTTAAATCAACGCTCACCCAATAGAATTATTACTAGGCAGCATGTATAAATAGAGTGTATATAAGAATTTTATAACATAATGAAAGGAGAGACGTATAAGTCTACTACTTATATGTTTATATAAGAGAATAAAAGCATTGCGAGAAAAATCCATATGTGTGTGTGTGTGTGTGTGTGTGTGTGTGTGTGTGTGTGTGTGTGTGTGTGTGTGTGTGTGTGTGTGTGTGTGTGTGTGTGTGTGTGATTATTATTATTATTATTATTATTATTATTATTATTATTATTATTATATTATTATTATTATTATTATTATTATTATTATTATTATTATTATTATTATGGCCTTACATCTTTTAGCCGTTTGGTAGATGATTTTATTAAGAATTTCAAAATATTTCCTCATTGAATGTCCATCTGCAGGCCATGAGAAGACTGTTTCCGAAATGTATCCCTGGAACCAGTCCAGTCGTTCCAGTGGTAAATCCTCGAAAGTCGTCCTATCATGAGCCGGAAGTGGGCATCCCTAGAGACATCCGCAGAGGCCGGTTCTGGCCTGCTTCGCCCAAAGGTTTTATTCAAGTCAACCAACACAATATATCTTACGTTTTTGGGACACGGAAATTGTCGAAGCGCATCTCCTCCCTCAACGCTTCGTGGCTTTCAACCACAGTTTTTTGGAAAGTTATTTTTGTAGTATGCTTAAGAACTTATTCACACTTTTATTTCATCAGTTCTTCCGGTGGTCATCATGGATTTTCTAAAATCTTTTGGAAATCTTTCGAAGTTTATTCTCCCGTTCAAATATGATCTGATTTTTTTCAAGCCTGGTTTGCAGGATCATAGGGATGTCACTCACTCAGACAGTCGGTCACTCACTCACTCACTCACTCACTCACTCACTCACTCACTCAGACACTCACTCATTCAGACACTCGCTCACTCACTCACTCAGACACTCACTCACTCAGACACTCACTCACTCAGACAGACACTCACTCACTCAGACACTCACTCATTCAGACACTCGCTCACTCACTCACTCACTCAGACACTCACTCACTCAGACACTCACCCACTCACTCACTCACTCACTCACTCACTCACTCAGACACTCACTCACTCACTCACTCACTCACTCACTCACTCACTCAGACACTCACTCACTCAGACACGCACTCACTGAGACACTCACTCACTCAGACACTCACTCACTCAGACACTCACTCACTCACTCACTCACTCACTCACGCAGACACTCACTCACTCACTCACTCACTCACTCACTCACTCACTCACTCACTCAGACACTCACTCAGACACGCACTCACTCACTCAGACACTCACTCACTCAGACACTCACTCACTCAGACACTCACTCACTCAGACACTCACTCACTCACTCACTCACTCACTCACTCATTCACTCACTCATACACTCACTCACTCAGACACTCACTCACTCGGACACTCACTCACTCGGACACTCACTCACTCACTCAGACACTCACTCACTCAGACACTCACTCACTCACTCAGACACTCACTCAGACACTCACTCACTCACTCACTCACTCACTCACTCACTCACTCACTCACTCACTCACTCAGACACACTCACTCACTCAGACCCTCACTCACTCAGACACTCACTCACTCAGACACTCACTCACTCACTCAGACACTCACTCACTCAGATACCCACTCACTCAGACACTCACTCAGACACTCACTCACTCAGACACTCACTCACTCAGACACTCACTCACTGACTCACATCTTTATTTACATAATTACATATAGGCTCATATGACATTTTGTGGTTTTGTATGGTTTTGCATACTCAGACTTAAATGCAGTGAATGAAAGAGCAGTCTGTAATGATACAGACAAATAATCTGGACGGTTCTACGTTTCTGAGGACAAGTTCGGACATTCGAACTAGAGACGCGTGGAACTTTACTGGGATGACCATTAGCTCTTAGACTTCCCGGCTTCCATAGCTAATTTTGATTGGACAATTTTTCTGCCATATTTTAAGGATTCAATTGCTTGAAAATACGCCTCATTAACCGCTAGGCAGATTTAATCAAAATTGAGCTGAACAGTTTCTATGGAGATAGTCTTCCAATCTTATCTGTAGAAATTAATGTTCCTGGTCAGTGACACATCCACATGCGGCCTCTTGTTGCTTCTCCAATGGCATATAAATTCACAATTGCTACTGTAAATTATTCCATTTGCCATTTCTACAGTATTGTGCACCCCCCCCACCCCCATTCTCTTATTCGCATCCGGTTTTATATGTTTATATCTATATATTACAGATCGATGAGCATGTTTTGCCACTGATGAGTGATGGAGAAATTGGTCAATACATCACACACAAGGGAGAGAGGGTATTAGCTATTGACTTTTGCAGACGCGCAATACCAAATGAAACATCGATGATGTCCAAAAAAAAGTGTGCATTATTCACCAGAATAAGTGAAAAATTATCTAAGTCGAAAAGAGCTACTAAAGTAACACGAAGTTCGTCCCCTGATACAAAACATGCAAAACGGTCTTCAGAACCAAAAGGTAATCCGAAGCCCGACAGGGTTATAGAAATAGGATGGTGCCATTTCAGTAGGCTTGATAATCGATATGTACAAGTGAAAAAAACTACTGGAGGAGGAACGAGGTATCCAAGAATGGATAAATCTGCGGATAAACTGTCCATTATAAATGAAGCAAAGAGTCTGTTTTTCCCAGGTGGATGTAGCCCACTCGGAGAAGAATTTGATGTCACGATGGATCTCTCCTTAGACATCAAAGGACTAAAACTTGTTAACAACATTGACACTGTTGGTTCTTTATACGAGAGACTTAAGATTCGGTACTTAAGATTCTACCTACTCACTATTCCTCATTATGTGGATTCAAATGACTTGGATGGCGTATTGGCTGATAACCAGATCACAGCATCTGCACGCGTGGATACAGATGATCAATGTGATGCTCCCATTGAGCAGTGTATAAACTATAGTTCAAACGAGAGTCTTCCTGACCCATTAAACCTAGACTTCAATGAAGGACCGTAAAAAACACCAACATTTTCACAGGCATGTGGAATAGATACAATGTCTAGTTTGGAATCAGCAGAAGGAAACATGTGTGTTAATGCTAAGGATCTAAACAATTATCTTATAGGCGAAGATCGAGAAACCGTCAATACTGCCATTGATTTTACTAACACCCAAAGCATATCTGTTGATTTCTCTACACATGATGCACTTGATGCAGTGACTTTATACAATCTTGAGACATCGCCAATCCAGAGTAATATGCTAACTATAGCCGGTGATATCAATAATTATATATTAGATGATGAAATAGAGTTTGGGCATACTAGTAGTCAACCGGACATCTTAGATGATACGCTGGAGACGCCTGTGCTAACGATTGACGTTCATAGAGGGCATGTACTTACCGAACTAATGCAATACCTTCTCTCCCATGAGGTGAATGCTCGTATTACCAAAATCGAAATGCGTATGATACTTCCGAATGGGACCATAGAAGCTGGTGAAGACAATGGCGGCATCATGCGGGATGTATTATCCGAATTCTGGGGTACGTTTTACATAAAACATACAGCGGGAAACAAACTTAAAGTCCCTGTACTAAGTCATAGGATGACAAGTAAACATTGGACGGCATGTGCACAGGTGCTAGCAATAGGGTATAAACAAGAGCGCTATCTACCTATTGAACTCGCGGGTCCGTTCCTCCGAAATGCCATCTTTGGAATTCGTGAAAACCATAACGACCTTGTTGATACATTCCTGAACTACATACCAGATTATGAAAAGAATATACTTGTTTCAGCCCTTAACGACTACAAAAGCGTTGATTTCGAGGACGTTTTAGAGGTATTAGATTCTCACGAGGTTAGAACCTCACCGACCGAGATTAACATTCGGCACATTGTCGAGGAGGTGGCTCACAAGGAGCTTATTCAAGGACCTGCGTTTGTAGCTGACTGCTGGGTCGAGATCTTGAAGGACACAAAACAACTAATCGGCGACAGCCTTGACAATCAGCTGCTAAGACTAGTTCCCAGTACAAAAAAAATCTTAGGAATGCTCAGATTCTCTGAGAATATGACTCGGGAACAGGCACAGAGCGCCGAGTTTCTTAAGAAGTATGTCAAGTCATGTACAGCTGATTTGGCAAGAAAGTTTCTGCGATTCTGCACAGGTAAGTCTGTATGTGTATAACCCTAATTATTTAGGTCATCTACAGGTACAACACAAATTCTTACATATCACAAAAATAAGAAAAATCCTGTTGTGGATTTATTCATTATATCTAAAGGTTTGAAGCTTTATAAATTATTTAATGCTTTAAATCTATTATGATTAACGCTTAGCGAAATTCGAATTCCGCTTGAGTGTAATTATTAACGCGTAAGCGAAACTAGATTTACGCTCAAGCGTAATTATTAACGCCTAAGCGAAATTAGATTTAGCTTAAGCAATTGTTAATGCTGAGGCGAAATTATATTTAAGCTTAAGCGTAACGCTTAAGCGAAATTAGATTTACGCTTAAGCAAAATTATTAACGCTTAAGCGAAATTAGATTGTATATGGTGAGGGGTGTGTAGACATCCAATCAGTACGCTGGTTGCATCGGCAATGTGGTAGTAGCATTCGCGGCGCGGCTAATAGTGAAAGGGATACTGTGGGTGATTAGGGCCATCGCGCATTACGTTGACTCTATTTTCTTTTCTGTAGCAAAAAATACACAACAGAAAAAACACAATTTATACCTGATTACTATATAGGGGCCTAAGGCAGAACACACGTATAGAGAATACTCCAGGCCTCTTTGCTGTGATATGCAACAAAACAATATTAAATAGATTATAAAAGATAAAAGAAAGATCCACACAACAACAACAACAACAACAACCAACAACAACAACAACAACAACGACGATGGCGTCGACGAGGACAAGCAACAACAACTATGTCGTATCAACTGGGTGAATAAAGAAAACAGAAACTGAAACTAATGGAGCGATGGCTAGATGCGATGCGATGGAGCGACGTAACTTATTAATGAAACGTCACATGCATGTTGAGTATGTTGCAATATAGAAGCATCCTATTTTAGCGTCAGTCCGGCAATCCGTTCGTCCGTCGTTGTGTTCGTTCCTCTTGTTGGACATGTGAACATTTTTGAAAATTTTCGAGTTTTCTCTGATGAATCAGGTTCTGATGGGAGCTTATCTATAAAGCTTCAGACATATGCTGAGTATAAGAATTATTGTTTGCGCATAAGCTTCGACCCGTCCATCCAGCCGCCCGTCGACCATCATCTTACCGGATAAGCTGTACACCCGTGACTATTTCGGGCTTTTTATATTTGTATTCGATAACTAACGTTCTACTGGAAGTATATTGATAAAACGTCACATATGTTGATTATGAAACGTTGAGAAGGATGCATTCTGTCTGTTCACCGTGCCTGCCATATGTATATCCGTTAGAATATCGGTATTTCTTCGATTGGATATTTTTTTACTGAGATCGCATTGATGAAGTCATGAACATTGGAAGAAGGCTTGTATATCACCTCCAAGCGTCACAAAGAAAATCATCCAGTCGAACATACATTAAATGTATCAATCAATCAATCACCTAATAAATCAGCTATCAATTCACCCACCTCGGCAACTCCTCCAAGAACAACTCGTAATCGCACACTATGTCATCCCATCCCAGAATAGTAGTCATGTTGATCATCCGGCTTGGATGAAGCCAACTGCCTCCTGTTGTTGGTCGATTCGACCATTCGTTTGTCAGTCCATTCATCCGTTCATATTACCAGGCGCATGGGAATCCTTGAATACATCCTTTTCAGCTACATGTAGCAGCTCAATAAATCGCCATGCCAGCCAGCCAACCGGCCAGCTAGCCAGCCAGCCAGCCACAAAGGCTTATTCCGAGCTGATCTGATTGGGCTAAAATTTTAACACAATGAAGGAACTTGCCATGCACGAGGATTTCCAGAATTTGGCCATGATCCAGATACAGTAAACCCGATCCGGATCATATAAAATGCTGAACCCATGGATATCTCGGAAACTTGGCTCAAATTTTAACACAGGAAATTGTGTGCCCATACACTAATATTCCACAACTTCTGGTGTGATCAGACAAAATCCGGAAAATAAACACAATCCGGGGAAGAAAATCCGCAGCCCGCAACTTTCGAGATTCTATTGACCTGGTTTCTTCGATAACCAGCTTATTAATGAGACACTAATTAATATTAATGGGATTCCCTAGTATGATGATTATGGTGGCTTGGGAGAATTTGATATTTTTACATTCTGTATATCGATTCACCCGTGTCTCAGTCAGTGCGTCTATCAGGATATGCAGATATACAGGTTTTATTTTTTCTCAACAACTTATCTCATGTCCAGTAGAGAAAGCACACGTTTCCTAATATTTATTCAGCTTCGCTAAAAAACCCGATAATTTTGCCGATTGGCTAAAGTAGGTTGCCCAATAAAACTACGAACATGACGCTGGCTGATACCGTGTAAATAACATTGCCACGATGAATTTTTCTATTGGTGGAATTGCCTTATTTAATTTCACGAAAATAGTAAGAAATATTCTAATTGGCTAAAATGAGCTGCATTTCTCCTTTGAACCCGCCCATAGCACTACAAAATGGTATTCGAGAATATTATAACAAGCAAACGCTTTTACGAACTAAGATCCGCGACGTTTCGCAAAATGAGTTGCGATTTTAAAATTTAAGGATGGGGCGAGCTGTAATCCTTCCGCCAGTTAGCCAGTCCTTCTGTCGGTCAGCTGGCTAGTCAATCAGTTAGTTTGTGGGTCAGTCGGTGAGCGAGTGGGACGGTGTGTGAATGGTTCGTTCGTTCGTTTGGGTCGGTCGGTTGGTCGGTGGGTCAGTAAAGGTGCCCATGCAGCCCTGAAGATGTGTTGTAAATTTATAATGCAAAGGCTAAAGGTCAATACCACAGCGACCAGATTAAAATGATTTTTTGACAACTATGTGCCAACTAACATGTGCCAATAATGTTGGTTCTACTCGAGAGATCTTGATCAGACTTGGATGGAAGGTTTCTCCCTGGCCGCCAAATGTGTCATACATTTGAGGTTAAGAGGTCAGAGGTCAATGGTCTAGGCCATAAGGATCCGATTGAAATGATTATTTTGAAAGCCATGTGTATGAAAGACACATTTGTCATGCATTCTATGCTTAAGGTATGTAGCGTAGCAAATGTAGGTCAGTGTGACCTCATTGTGAACCAGTTTTCACGCTTCACCCACATCTACAGAGATTCTATCGGCCTTGTTTCATCGATAACTTAGGTTCTACGGGGAGCTTATTGAAAGATTTCAGCGATACAATGACACTCAGATATGCTGTCGTGCATCATTAGCAAATCACAGTGACCGTCAGACCATGTATAGCCATATGTTCTACCGAGACAATATTATTGAAAAATTGGTGTGTTGATTATCGTGCACGGGAGAAACATTTGATTTCCGGATCGTTCTTTCATACATACATTCACTCTTTCATTGTTAAAAAAAATCCATGGAAATTTCGATTTTTCTTCGATAACTTATGTTCTTCTTGACGAGTATTGATAACACTTAAGGGATATGTGGATTATGAACGTTTGAAGAGGCCTCCAATACTGTTCCTCATTTCGTCCGTCAGTTCATCTTGCCTGCCAATTGTTACTCCTTTCCTTGATTGTCCTCATTCACGCCATAACGCTTGCAAGTAAAACTGTTAAAATTCACACACACACACGCACGCACGCACGCACGCACGCACGCACGCACGCACGCACGCACGCACGCACGCACTATTCACGGAAACACTCAATCACGCAACCGGGCATTACCTTATCGAGGGAGGCATGGAGGGAGGGAGGGGAGAGGGAGAAAGAGAGAATTTTGACACGTCAAGTAAGATGCGCTGGTGGAGGAACTGGAGGGACGAACGGATAATTTTCTAGGATTTACATCCTATTATACGCATATAGGATGAACGGATATGCGGATAGACACATAAATAAGAAACATACTGGAAGATACTGGAAGACAGTGTTGCTAGTAACCTCGTATGAGAGCTCCATCCATCCACATGTACTCATGCCGGCGAGAGGAGGATGTAGTGGGCTGTTGAGGGGGGTAGAATGCTTTCTCATATCCAGACTGTGCTGCCTCAACCTTCACATGGAGAAGCAGTCAGCATGACGTTGAAGATTGATTATCTTCAGTTGGTAATCTGCTGCTGACAATGTCCACAGGTTGAAGATGTCCTCTATGAATAAGGCATGATGGTCGCACAGTCCGATGGCATCATCTATGGCTAGTGTGCTGGTTGCCTGATAAAGTTTCAGTTCTTAAAACCGAATCTTGGTCTTCTTGATGAATTTTACCTCGTCCAGCTGATCCAGTATTTTCTTGTGTACATCGGTTTCAGGCTTGCTGTATAACTCTTTGGCAAGGTCTCATGCAGAAGCTGTATATCTATCAGTACACATCTAATCATCCCCAGAAACACAGGATGTCATTGCACGTAACAAGCGCCACCATTCCCTTCCTCAATTGTAGAAACTCTGTGGGTCCATAGTAATGACTTGCGGTTGTTGACTGCCATGGCCTCAATGTTGATTGATCACTCTAAGTTCCAGTTTGTGTTAGGCCGAGTAATATTATCTGAGCTGATGCGTGGTTGCTATTTAGCATACACCCAGGGATGAGCTGCTCCTGCTGTGTTCACACATGGGCTGCATGGGGCATCTACCCTACCATCCTCGATATGACGGATACAATAGATAGGTGTGTAGCGAAGGTAGAAAGCTTCCTGGACAATATGCTGGATCCTTGCCCTGATGTGGGCTGTGATCTCTTCATAGAGGCCCTGGTATAATCTCCGGCCTACTGTCTGGCATCCTCTTTCCGCTGTCCCAGCTCATTGCGAATTTGTCCGCCTCAACCCCTTCAACGTCCGCGTACTGATTCACCATAGGCTAGGCAGACATTCCAGGGGATGGTCCGCCATCTAAGTAGCTATTGCTTTGGCTCGCAAGCTAGCAGTCACTCCCACATCTAGCTGACGACGCTCACGGTGTTGCTTGAGCGCATTCTAGTTCCTATTCTTCCATTGCTTGGAAACGATACAGCCATTGATTCGAGCAATTAGATAATGCAATTCTCAAATTCCTCGACCTCAAAGACCTAGTTGATACCAAAACTGTAATAGATACAAATAATAATAATAATAATATACGGTGTACTCCAATTTTTCCGGGAGTATATGGTGGAATCAGAGCTAGCAATTTTTTTATTGTGTAAAGTATGTTTTCCAGTAAAATTACCAACACGAAGTTTGACTATACCCCTTAAATAATATTTCCGTGATGAATTTTTCTACTGCGGAATTGCTTTATTTAATTTGCCAAAGTAATGACAAATTATCTGATTGGCTAAAGGATCTGCATTTCTCCTTTGAGCCCGCCTACATAACATTACAAAATATGTCATGGGAAAATACTATAACAAACAAAGCTCTTATGAGATAAGATCTGTAACTTATGTCATATGGTATCCTGGGAGTAATAAAGATACTTGAAACACAACGGGTATAGCGTGTATAAGTTTAAGGGTGGGATGACCCAGCCTGTCGGTCAGAGCCCGACAAGGCCGGTCTCTCGAACGGACTCAGACGGTCAGTTAGTCCGGGAGTTGGTCGGTCGGGTGAGCAGGTGGTCGGGCGAGCGGGCAGGCGGATGGCGCTGGATGGAGTAGTGGGTCACTGCGTTGGCGTTGGTTTGGTGGTGAGATGCACTGATGTGAAACACAAGCCTTCTCCCAATGTTGAATCCATGCACTCAGATTAAAACATACGCACCCGCAGGAAGGACGCGACATTGTCAAGATGAGTACCCATCATGCAAGATGAACGGACGGACGGAGGAACGAACAGGTGGGTGGATTGAGGAAACAGAAAGTAGGCTTCTTCATATAGGTTCATAATCCAAATATATCTGAAGTTTTATCAATAATTTTCTAGGAGCAGTCATCGAGGAAAAAGCTAAATTCTTATGGATTATTATATCCGGCAATATGACAGGATGAAGGGACGGGCAGACAAACTGACGGATTTTCGCAAGAAGAACAATGCTTCTTCCAAGCACGATAATCAGACGGACGAAAAGTCAAATGGGTAAATAGAATTACGTAAAATAGGAGGTGTCTTTACGGTCTATAATCAGGCATATCTTTGAGGTTTTATCAATTATCGAGTATTCGTGGATTTACAATCCCTCCTGCAATTTGATCACCGACGAGTGTACGGACAGACGGATACTCGCAACCAACAGGAGGCGTGTTCCAATAATCAAATTCAACATATATTTGAAGCTTTGTAAATAAACTCCCAGTAGAACGTACGGTAAGTATTTTCATAGATTTTCACATTTCTGACAAGCGGAACGGACAGACCGACGGATGGCCGGACTGACGCTAAAATATAATGCTTCTACAATGCCCCATCGGCAATATGTCTGTGAAGTTTTATTAATATGCTCCAAGTAGAACCTATGTTATGCCAATCCAAAACATAGTCTCAATATCACATTTCGGTCTAATGCATTACATTCATACAACAGGGTGGCGATGCGCGCTGACCCTAATAATCCACCATACGTATAGTAGGGTCAGTATATGAAAAGTAACCACCTTACCCCAACGAAATTGCCCAAAAAGATTTTTCAACGTTTGATGGTAGGAGTTGGTGTACTAAAGAACATACTAAAACTCTACCACAATCTGACCATGGGAAAGTCATTATTTTCAAGATGGCGTCAAGATGGCCACCAAAACCATAAAGTTCCCATAAGTCATTAACTGTCCATACTAGAATGGCGATTTTCGTGTCTACCCCAGCTTCATGGTACCTAGCAACACATTAAGACCATGTAGACCGCGATGAGGCTATTAAATATATGAGAAATCCAACGTGTGATCCAAGATGGCCGCCAGAACATTAAAATGTCCATAAGTCGTTAACTATTCATACTAGATTAGTGACATTTGTGTCTACTCCATGTTTTGGAGCCTAGTAACATATTATGACCAGGTATAACAACCAGCTAAAATTCCATGTGGTTATACGATATGTAGGAAATTCAACATGGCGTCCAAGACGACGGCCAAAACCATAAAAATTACCAGCAGTTGTTAACTTTTCATAGCGTACTACTAGCCTGGTAATTTGGTGTCTCCCACTAGATTTGGTCGTTTAGCAACCAAGTAAGATTACCTAGAATGCTATGGGGTTAATACGTAATAAAGAAATTCAAGATGGCGCCAATTCTAGGCAGGCTACGTTGTTGTCTATACATGGATGCTGGAGGGGTG